>OU426978.1:121132149-121287149 GCA_911387785.2 Aelia acuminata
AAAACCCTAAGATTTCTAAGTAATTGATTATTTATCAACTTTGGTTACATTTTCATGATGAATACACGATGAATTTCCCATAACATTTAAACTAAGCTGCCTCTTCCTGTGCTCTCTCGGCACCCAAAGTATGGTTAAAAAGTTCAAATATGATTGGTAATCCAAAAAATTTCCATTCTTTCAACAGGTTTTAACGGTATATTCCATTTTTATAGCTTTTAACATCTCTAAACCATAGTTGGTGTTCTGGCAGTCCATTGTGAGATAAATCCTAATTTTGACCCCATCTCCTTTAGTCATACCTCGTAGCCCAGCAAATAACAAGTATTATAAAAAGATTCAGATTTTTTCTTAGGATGGTTCGCAACTTTTGTTGGTGAGATTCTACACATAATGTATCATACCAAGGAAAAAATGTAATAGGTACGTAACGTTATTTGACCTTCTAACCTCAATATCTCTTCGAAATTAGACTAGTTGGTGTCCCTAAGTTGAATGCTATCAAACTGACCGATGAAAAGCTGATTAAATAGAGATTTTTCAAAATCCTATTATATTAAAATATTAGGAAGAACATCGATAAAAAATTAATAAATACCATTATAAAACAATGAGCAGGAGGAAGAGTAATTCAACTACCATCCCCAGACAGCAGAAGTGCTTTGAGGGTCGGCGGGAATGACATCGCCGGGGTCCCATTTGCCACTTTTCCGACATTACACAACGTTGTGAACTCAACTTTCCTTATTTTCATCAAATAAATTCGTTGTGAATATATTAATTATTTATTTTGAAAAAATCAACCAATATTTGAACTGCACCACGTTCAGCAGTGCCTGCTTCCAGTATATTATATCACCAATAATTACGTAGGGATCAGCATAGCTCTAATTCATAAAAAGGGCAACATGGCGGATCCTGGGTTGGAAAGTCAGACAAGTCCATTTGCCAAGCAGACGGGGGGATGAGGATGCCGAAGCAAGGTTACACCCCCCCGCCGATAGAATGAGATCGCCCACGGGTCTGCCGGAACCTAGCAAGCAGTCAGTAACTTGTGACGTCATAGAGCAAGCTTCCGGCCTCACAGATTATATTTGTCGTTGCAACATATGTAAAAGAATGATATAGGAAGCATGCCCACCCCCTCTCCATCCACACCACAAAATCATACAAATGAATAAAAAATGTGTTTTTTGAAGGGTCCAAAATATTCGAAATGGGAGCATTTACAAAAATTGTATAGTACTAATAGCTTTTTTTTTTCATTCTTTAAAATGACTACATTCAAGGGCCTCAATCAACTCATCATTTAATGAATGAACAGCATTAACATGCACCTAATTGGAATCAGTCAATAACTATTAAAGCAGTAAAAGCAAAATTAAAAACATAAAATATAGATAAACAAAATTATCTTTTATCCATAATTTTCTACCATTCTGATAGCTGCCCTTTATGCTTATAATCCCATGATATTATAATCAAATTGATTGATTAAAATTCGAGAAGCTCATATCATTAAGGAGTCTTAAATATTAACTTCAAACATCGAATTGGACATAAAACCAAAGTTCAATAATTATTATGATATATGGTAATTGACATTTTGATACTTATTTTTCTCAAATAATTAACTTTTAAAATCTTAGACTTTTCTATCCAGACAGAGCTCTTTCAAAATCATGAATATAGTCAAAGGTTTAACAAGCTTTTCAATTTTTTTATTTTCTCATAGCAAATTAACAACTAAAAAGCAATTACAATGTTTAGAATAAGATTAAAAGATTAAAGGGTCAATATTTAGAAAACACAGCAGATGACATGTCCATGCATTGTGTAAATTATTATGAAGAATTACTTGTTATTAAACTAATTGTTATTTTGTAAAATGTAAATAAAACACTTTATTTAGAAAATATAAAGCATATAAAATCCAACGAACAAACATAAATAAATGAAAAGTAACACAATTTCAACCTTTTATTATTATTATATTTACAATATGTTAATTTTATAATTGAAGAGGTCGACTTTATTTGATATTTGAAAATGGTATATATACATATAAGTATACTACCATATTTAATATAATGAATTACATTATCACATCACCGTTTAGCATCAATTATCATTAAATGATGATCTAAAAATTAAATACATATTAAATAATTTACATACAAACGTTTGGGATGGGCACTATCTGCTACTGAATTTTTAAAATCTAAGAATATTTAAAGGATCGACATGACAATCCTTGGAAAAATCAAAATGTTTGTTATAAGTAGTATATTGCATAAACATCCATAACACAACAATTTATAAAAAAGTAGGTTCTTGGACTTTTTTATATTTAATATTTGTTTTCAAAATAACAAATTATGGAGTGGCTTCATATCATGGATACAACAGTGAATTGCATCAGAAGAGTGAGAAAATGTTGTTTCACCGCCGACTAATTAATAATTAAAAAAAAAATTATAAAAAAATAACTGATAACTTATTTTGAATTAAACAATAGGGAGTCAGAAAATATTGAAAGTATATAATCAATTACTCAAATTTACTTTATTATCATAGTTAGTCAATACTTTCCAATAGAGCTGGTAACTCCGGGAATTTAGAGCATGCTACTAAGGCAAATCGGACGATGCTACAGTCCGAGTCCTAAATTTTGCCTATCCAGGTATAATTAGGATAGGGATCTTTAATGAGTACCTGACATCGTACAGGCTCAGGACCTCCATTTTACGTCCTTTCCAAGGGACGGCATAGCCAAGAACTTTTTACTCCCATTAAAAAATCCTAGGACCACCTCGGGACGCAAACCCGCGACCTTCAGTATTGTAGGTTGTCATGCTAACCACTACGCCACAGGTGACGCCGGGGAATTGAACTTCTAAATACCTAAATTTTAATCATTCTTTAAGGAACCCTACAGACTGAAATTTAAGGAAAAACGAAAAAACGTTTCTATTTTACTGTCCTCATATGCTAAGACTATGATTATAATTATCTCGTTATATATCAAATAACAGAGTTTACCAATGATATATCACTATAAGTATCTCGAATTAGAGTCTCGGCATGCTGCAAGCCATAAAATAAGTTAAAAATTTGGGTGCAGTGAGCACATCACACCCTCCTTACTTTGACTATAAAGGGACATTTTTGTTTTTTAAGGCATAAATACCATATGACCTTTAGTATTGTAAGTTTTACCGATAACTTACTTTTTAACTAAACAATATGTAGCCATAAAATATTGGAATTATATAATAATATTCTCAAATTTACCTAATAACTATAGTCAATGAAAAAAATCTCCATGAAACTAATATCTCCTCATTGCTTTTAATACTAATATGAACAAATAAATAAATAATAATAAAATAAATTAAATTTTATTATTTTATTTTAATGAATAACAAAACAAATTTTAAGATTATTTGAAACTGGTGAAGGAGTGAGTGAGATGTCTACCTTTTGGCTAAAAAATAATGTTGGATTAATATAATTTAATGACATTTTTAAATTATTCATAAATAGTTAAAAAACATTTTTTTTGTTATTAATTTATTTAACATCAATATATGCTACTGTGTTGTCTAATTGGAAGATTCTTTAATTAAAGGATTTTTTAATTCCTTCGAAATCTTCCGAGTCATCTGCCGAGGTATAAACCTGAACCTTAGGTTTAGTAAGTAGTCATGCTAAGCACTACACCACATGTTATTCCTTTAATTAATTATAACATTTTATGTAACACATATTGAAGAGAAAGAATCAACACAGCTGGAATGAACCCACGGTTCGCTCTGTGGTAGGGTTGCTGCATAAGACCTGCAGAAGACCTGGATTCGATTCCCGGCTATGGTTCAATTTTTTCTCTTCCATTAAAATTGTAAAATAATTATTTAAAAATGAGATGTGACTAAATTTAAAGGTTTAAACATTTTATGATCTTTAATGATATATTTAAATAAATTAATATAGTTGAGACAAGTCAGGCCTAAAACTTGATTGAAATTACAAAATAGTACCTAAATTATTATTCTCCACATGTTAAATAGGAAATTACTACAATTAGTAATCCTTAATATTCCTAAAATGTTCACATGTATTCCTTCAACACAGTTCAATTGATGTCATAAAATTTTGTATAACAAAGTTATTGCTGAAAATTCTTACATGGATATATACTGCATTACCTTTCTAATAGTGTCCAGAATAGATATTAATAAAAGGAAGGATGAGTCTAGCAATTTTTTTTCCCTGATTTAAAAATATTTTAAACAATTTAATTTTCAAAATATTAAGCAATGAACATTTTTTCTGTCCAAATGTTTTGTATCAATTCGGTATCATGTATAATGAATACCTCAGCCTTCAATCATCAAACATACTCTAATTTTTCGATTTTTTTTTCTAATAATTATAAAGAAGATTAAATATTATTAAAAACAAGGTTCAGCTATGGAGAAAACCTCCTTCAAATAAATTATAACAAAAATAGATAAATCATTAATTGCTGACTGTACAAAAATTATTGAAAGTAATTCAAATTTTAAGGAATAACTATTAATTATAGATTAATCCCAAATTCAATTGAGTCTATCTCCATGAAAGCCGAAATAATAAAAAGACAATCTACATTATGTGATTTTAAACAGATTGTGTATGAAATATGAGATCTAATATTTTATTTACCTATACCATGTTATTTCTGTTAAATTATTATTGACAAAGCATTAAAAAAAAAAAATACATGTATTAATATATGCAGTAGGTGTGCATTTATATTAGTAAAGATTAATTAATTAATGTAGTTTCACAGGATGCAAGTAAATGATCTGTAATTGATTTCTAAAGGTAATTAATGTTTTTAGTAATTATATATAAACTAATAATGATAATAGTTATAGCAGAACTGAGTATAAGCACAGAGAAAACTAGGAACTAGGAAGATTTTTGCAACTTTAATTTTTAAATAAGATACAAATATCAACAATTATTTCTTTGATTCTAAAACATTTCAAAAATATATTACTAAAAGTTTTTAACAAGCATGCGTTATTTCAAATTCTTCATTAATACAATCATATAAGGTAATTAGCACCCAAAAAAAAAACCTATAGGCTATTACACCTTTCTGATGTAAGGAATTTGTTGGTTCTAAATTGAAGATGTAACTACTGTTTCAGAACAAAAGATATTACTAACAATATAATTATTTTGCAAGTGATACCTCGTTTAGCTTCCGCAACTTCCTCGGCTGAAAGATCACCTGGATTGACAACTACTATTACGGGCTGTTGCTCTTCTCCTTCACTTTCATCAGAATTGTATTCTGGCAATGCCTCCCTCTAAGAATGAAATAGAAGTATTCAATGTTTATTCACAAACTGACTAAAAAAATGAGGTAACATCCTGATGTAACCCAAGTAAACATAAACTAGTCCACTAATGGTTCAATAATGCATATAAAATAACATATGTCAATGAGAACCTGCATACTAATTTTAATTTTTATTAGAACCGCCAAACTATAGTAGGTAGGTTTCAACAAAACATTACATCAAAACATGGACAGAAACTATCAACTACAGTGTCATCTTATCATTTACCTTCGTATCAACAGTTGGACCTTCTTTAAACCCAACTTGCTCTTTTAAACGTGCTAAAAATGCAGGTTCTTTAGGTTTTATATACGCAACATTTCTTTTGGACATTTCACTACTAGGGTAATGACATTATAAGCATCCACAATTGCGGTAAACCTAAAGTTTTGTTGAACCTAAAGGAAATAAATAAACAACATATTGACTATAATTACAACATAATAATAAATCTACAACAGTACAAATTCGGCACCTTTCAGCATAGCCTCTTCATGTCAATGCCATAACTATATATGAATTAGGTTAATTTTGCTTTTATTAAAGTAAATATAATCAGTAATTTTTCGTCTATTTTAATTATCTTAATAAAATTATTATGAAATGAATAAGGCTAGAACACATTAAAACTGTTTTTCTTTAAACACTATTCTTCAGTGCTCAAGTATGCAATTGATGTGTAACGGTCAACAATACGAATTTAACTTGTGTTATTTTGTTTAGTGTGTAAATATTTTTAACTTTCAAAGCATTAAGTTTATGCTCTTTGATTAAGACGAAAATAAGAAGTGAGCTCATTTATTATTTATTTTACTGTTATTTTCCAAGAATATTATACCATTCAATCCAAAATACTTCAATCAGTTCTTATCTATCATATTCTGATTAGGTAAATGTTCTAGGTAAGTTGAAGAATGGATGATGATGACTATTCAGATGATGCTTTAAATACTTCAGCTGACATATTTGCCAACAGTAGCACTGACACAGTGACTGAAAAGTTTCCTCCTCCTCCTTTAGTCGATGGAATTCATGAAAAATTGATTTTATCTCCTAGAAGTGACTCTCTCTTGGATGAGTTTATTTTGGAAAATAATAATCCTCATAGAATATGTTGTCCATTTTGTATTTTTGATTTTGGTTTTGAATATATTCTTAAAGAACATATTAAAGCCTCCCATCCTCTGGAAATCAAACAAATTCTTAGTTCAAAACCTGGCGATACAGATTTTTATGAATGCCCATTTTGCGAAGCCAAGTTTTATCATAAAGATTTATTGCCAAAACATGTTTTGCGGAAGCATCAGTTGTGTATAGTTAGCATGTTCTCTGGATTTAGCCCAGAAAAATATGTATACTGTCGATTCTGCCCTCATAAGATACTTCGTAAACATTATAAACTATTAATAATTCATATAGAGAGAAAGCATTTTAAAGTTTTTGAAAATTACTTTATTCAGAAGTATTCCAAAATTAGCAAAAGTTTTGAAGATTTGAAGGTGATTGAACCTGATGATTTGGAAAGTGAATATGCATCACCAGGATTGTCAAACCGTATGAATAATTTAACAACCAATGAAAAGGTTCACGATTCTCCATCTATTAAATCAATACTTAAACCTCACACTGCATATCCTATTGAAGCAGCAGAAAAAATCGTTGACATAATGTTTACTACTGATGTCTCTGTTCACTATGCAAATTTTGAAGTAAAACCAACTCGAAATGCTAGGAGAAAGTTAAGGTTTAATTTACCCAATCCAGAAGAAGATCATGATAAAGAAAACATGGACATTACTCCTAAAAAGAGGAAAAAAACGGTGGATAGTTCTAAATGGTTAAAAATTTTCAATTCTAAAAAAAAATCTGACATTGATAGTGTTGACGCTAAGCAGTTATCGCATTTCAGATGTGGTATCTGCTCCGAAGGCTTCAAAAAGAATTCAAAACTAGCAGAACATGTAAAGAAAAAACACAAATGCATTACTCTACAAGCACAGTATTGCTGTGGTGATTGTGATGCTAAATTTTATCGCAATAGTTTTTTGCGTAGACATTGTAAATTTCATCATTCTCCGCTTTGCTTGAAATCTACTCTTGTTAAAGACCAAGGGAAATTTTAAATTTGTTGTATGTTACAAATAATAGTATAAGTCATTCTAATAACTAAAAGAGGTAGCTAATTTTTTTTTTAATTTGCAAATAGTAAACCATTGATAGAATACATTTCTGATAACTTGGTCAGCCTTCGTTTTATTTTCCAGTGCCTTAAAAATTAACGTTCTGATAAATATTAATGTTAAAGCATTCTAAAATGTATTTAGATTAATTTTAAATTAAGATATTTCTGTTAGTAGAAGTCTCATGTGATCATATCAGTGGTTCATCATATTAAAAATAGCCTTATATCAATTCTCATGAAATATGGGCACAGGTTGATATTTGCACTAACTATCTTCAGGAACTTGCTCCTGTGATGATATTTTTTTATTTTTGCCACTATGCAAAGTAGTGATATATTCAGAAATTCTGTTCTAATATACCTTGGATTTGGTACATATTAAGATATGTATCAAGAATCTCTTAGAATTTAGAATTTCAATTAAAATTATTTTGTATCAAATGTTTTTTAAGGAGTTAACTCCATTCTAATGGAAAAATAATATAATTATTACCTCATTTTTTATAATATTTATTTTATAATTTGTGTCAATATTTTATAACCAACTGGTGAAGGTGACACATTTTGTAATGAATCCACTACATTTCTTTTTTTGTTTTATAGCCATTTTGACATATTGTAGTAGAAGGTCAATTGTACTTCTTTAATCAGTTTTATATTTGAAAATTGTAGCTTTACGAAGCTATAGCGAAATTTTTATTTATATTAGTATATATAAAGAGGCGCATTTCATTTTGCAAGTTTGAAAAACAATTTTATTATTGTAGTAATTTTCATGTAACTAAAATTTTAAATTATAATTTTAAATTTTCCTGGTATAATGCTTTTGTAGTATTTAATAAAATTCTAGTCATCTGACTTTGTTTAAAAATTCCTCTCTTCACCGATTTCTAACATCAGTTTTAGATGTAAGAGACAGGTATGAAGGAAACAGCTGTCCCATTGTTGCACAAATATTCATTCAAGTGAAGAAACTTCCTGGAAATTACCTAATATTTTTTTGTTTGAAGTAACATTCAAGCCTTTTTAGTATAATTCATTCGATTCATTAAAGCATTAATAAGTTCTAAGATATTTTGGTTTATTGCTTTTTTTATTATGTGCTTAATAATTATCAATTAGATAATTTATTTATTGGAAGTAATATTTGGAAACATTTGCTCTGACATGTTTCAATTTATAGGGTCACATAAATAGTGGTATAGTGGTTAGCATAGCACCCCACAATACTAAACGTTGCAGGTTTGCGTCCCGCAGTGGCCCTAGGATTTTTTAAAGGGAGTAAAAAATCCTTGGCTATGCCATCCCTTGGATAGGACGTAAAATGGAGGTCCAGAGCCTGTACAATGTCAGATACTCGTTCCCTCTCCTAATTATTACCTGGGTATGTAAAATTTACGACTCCCACTGTAGCATCATCCGATTAGCCTTAGGGTATAAAGTGAGGTTAAACAAACAAAAAAATCTTTCAATCTATGATCTAAATAGTCAAATGAAATTTGGTAAATTCAGCTATTGAAAAATAGTGGTTACTTTTCTATTCATTACTGTTTTAAATTTTAAAAAATTAATTTCTAATGTAACTAATTATTGAGAATGGATATATGGTGTGTATTACTTCTCTTAGAAACACCAAATAAGGATATATGAAAGGAATTTTGAATCTGTACGGTTTTGACAAATGTTAAAATGTTCGATTTTTATACTAAAACAGCTTTTTAGACATATATGTGTGTGTATATATACATATTTCTTTTTTTTATTTGCACCTTAAGGGTACCTTGAGCTATTATTGTATCTTAATTTTATAACTTTCAATAACCAAAAAAAATCCTAAATATGACCTACTGTATATTTTTGATGAGATTTTAAACTTCAAATCTGCCATCTGTTAAATTATATATCAAAAGGAGTCACCCGTGGTTTGGTAGTTAGCATAGCCAATACCTATATCGAAGGTCGCAGGTTTGTGGCCTGCCAGGTGGCCCTGGATTTATGAAAGAGTAAAAACTTTCCTTCGGATGAGACTTAATTAGAGGTCCTGAGCCTGTACGATGTCAGCTACACATTGAAGATATTGTTCAATGTCCCTATCCTATTTAGACCTGGACTGGCAAAATTTAGGACTCTTACTGTACCATCATTGGATTAGGCAGCATAAAATGATGTTAAACAAAAAAAGTTTTAGAAACATACTTAAGATTGGTTAAAATTATCTCCTCCAGCTATTCTATCTGAAAATGTAAGTTGTTGTATTTAAAAATTAGGTGTTTTATTTATACCTTTTGTTTTTAGATAATTTTGTTGCGGATTTTCAAAAATAAAATAATTATCTTAATTATTAGTCTACTGTTTTTTCTAAATACGTTTCTTCATACTCTAAATTAAATTATCATCTAAATCTTTCTAGTAAAAAATATTTATGGCAAATAAGCACTGTATCATGAAAACCAAAGCTCATTAATATTCAAATTAATGTTTCAACAGGGCACAAAAAAAGAATATTTCAACAGCACTTTACTCATAATTTTTTATTTATTTATTATATATTTATAATAACAAGGGGGAAAACCTCGATTCTAAATTGATGTTCATTAGCAGAAATAATACCATAATAGAAATTAATGTAACGAAAATGTTAGGGGGTGCGCTCAAACAAAACATTTATATATATATAAATAAATATATTATTTCATTCACCATATATAAATCTTTTATGATTTATTTCTTTCTTTAAGTTTTATAATTTAATCAATTTCATTAAAAAAGGAAGAAATAAAATTAAATAAAAACAATGTGTTTCTTACCACCATAGCTAGTCTGTAATTGTAAATGTTATTATGCACCTATTACTAATGATAGTTTGTGTAAATTTATTGTTGGTTGTTCTAGTTTTATTTATTCTTCTAATATATTTATACCTCACCAAAGATATTAGATGTAAGTGTTTTAATTAAATCACTCTGTTTTTATATCATATATAATAAAGATATATTACATAACTACTTTATCTCTTTAATTACTTTATTTTATAACCTTGTTTATTCTATAATTTTTTTATTTATCATGATAATTATTTGACTATTTCAGGTTGATCAAATAGTAAAAATCATTGGCAGTACTGTAAAACAGCATAACTATCAAATCCATATATTTCATTAGAGATTTTTAAAAACATATTTATCCTGTCCTATTTTGTTTTTTAAAAGAAAATATTTATCAATTATTTCTGGGATTCAGTCTGATTGAAGATAAGGTAATTTAGCATGATTGAAGGCAATATAAATAATAGTTATAATTTATATTTTTTAAGTAAACTTTTGGTTTCCATGGTAATTGTGTTAAAACTAAATCAAAACTTATAGAATTGTCAAACAAAAATAAGAATATTGTAATTTTAGATTACAATGAAGAAAAAAATAAGAAGGAGAAACTTAAAACAATCTGTAACCTTTACAAAATACACTTTAGTTTAATAACTATCACATATGGGTGTCCTTTGAGTTTTTGTTAATGAAACAAAAACTACTGATTAAATAAATTCATAATTATAGATTTATTAAGCGTTATATAAACACATGTTTTTACATTTAAATACCAATAAGTTTTATGTTAACAATTGATGACAATGTGTGAGCCTTACAAGGTCAGATTACCTCGACCACTTAGAGAATTTTACCAGCCTGCTCCCCCCTAGTCGAAATCCTGCTGACGCCGTTGTCTCCAAATTTACCCCAACTCTGTATATTCGGGATATGTCCTTCATTCAATGTTAATGTATGGAAATCCAAAGGAACCACCGGCTATGACTTGAAGCCCCATTTCTGCAGCTGCAGCTCGTAGGTTTTTGAAGGCCTCTGCCATGGCATTAAAATTTCTACCAATGATTTCAATATCATCCGCTTACGCCAGTATTTGGGCTGAGCAGTGGAATATTGTTCTTCCCATCTGGATCCCTGACTTTCTTATAGCCCCCTCCAGAGCAAAATTAAAAAGTAGGCATGCAAGGCTATCACCATGTCGTAGACCTTGATATGTCTGGAATGAGTCTGAGAGGTCACCATCAACACGCACCTAACAAGGTCTTCTTCCATTGTAATCTGGATAAGTATCACAAGCTTCGTTGGAACTTTCATAGAGAGCATTACTTTGTAGATTTTTTCCCTATTTATACTGTCATATGCGGCACAGATATCTACAAACAGGTGGTGGGTTTGAACACTGTATTCTCGAGCATGTTCTAGCATCAACCTTAGGGAAAAAAATTGGTCTGCCGTTCTCTTTCCTCTCATAAAGCCAGCCTGGTAAATTTCAATCTCTCTCTCTGCTTCAAGTCAACCATTCAAAAACTAAGTACATGATTATGAATCCACAATGAATGTTTCCTAACCATGTACAAGTGGATGGGTGTACATTTGAGAGGGTCAAGGAATTCATCTATCTTGGTTCCTTAATAACTCAAGATATCAAAATCGGAGCGGAAATTCAAAGAAGAATCTTTGCAGCTAACAAATATTATTTTGGGCTAGTGCAACAAATGAAAAGCTGTGCATTATCTCGCACAACCAAATTGCGCCTGTATAAAACTGTGATCAGGCCAGGCCTAAACTGACACATAGATCCGAATGTTGGACACTATCCAAAGCCCAACAAAATCAACTCTTCCGATTTGAAAGGAAGGTCCTCAGAAGAATTTTTGTAGCGATTTTCGATGCCAACGAGCAAGCCTGGCGGATCAGGACAAATGCCGAGATATCAGAAATGTATAGTGACTGTAATGTGGTGAGATTCATCAGGGTTGGTTGGCTCAGGTGGGCTGGCCCTGTAGCCAGAATGAGTGCTAACTCAGTACCAAGGAGGCTCTTATAAGAAAAAATCCACTCAACCAGAAGACGTGGGCAACCCAGGCTTTGCTGAGTGGATGGGGTGACTAAGGATGCACGCAGCCTTCTGGAGATCGGCTGCACAAAACCAGAATTAGTGGCGGACCTTAGTTCAGGCAGCCTTGATCCCTCTCCGGTTATAGAGCCAAGGAAGAAGAAGAACCACTAGCTATAGAGTCCCATAAGTAAGGGGAGCCTACTTCACTCTCTCCTTACCATTTATGAAGTACAGACAGAATTTCACACTTGAAATAAATAAAAAAATGTCATTGTGGAGAACTAGTTTTATCTGCGTTCCTTTCCAATTGTACTTACACCTTAAAAAAAAATGTCCCTTTATAGTCAAAGTAAGGAAGGTGTGATGCGTTCACTGCACCCAAATTTTTAACTTATTTTTGGGCTTGCAGCATGCCGAGACTCTTATTCGAGATAATTATAGTGATGTATCATTGGTAAACTCCGTTATTTGATAAATAACGAGATAATTATAATCATAGTCCTAGCATATGAGGACAGTAAAATAGAAACGTTTTTTCGTTTTTCCTTAAATTTCAGTCTATAGGGTTCCTTAAGGAATGATTAAAATTTAGGTATTTAGAAGTTCAATTCCCCGGCGTCACCTGTGGTGAAGTGGTTAGCATGACAACCTACAATACTGAAGGTCGCGGGTTTGCGTCCCGAGGTGGCCCTAGGATTTTTTAATGGGAGTAAAAAGTTCTTGGCTATGCCATCCCTTGGAAAGGACGCAAAATGGAGGTTCCGAGCCTGTACGATGTCAGGTACTCATTAAAGATCCCTATCCTAATTATACCTGGATAGGCAAAATTTAGGACTCGGACTGTAGCATCGTCCGATTTGCCTTAGTAGCATAAAGGGACGTTAAACAAACAAAGTTTAATTCTAATTTATTACTCCTCTTTTCTTATTTTAGAAATTCAAATGTGTAAAAAATAAATAAAGATTCGATAAAAGTAAAAAGAATTCGATAGAAGGGTTATTTACAGCTCAGAGTAGATTGAAATCTGATTTTCGTCTCTTATGCCCTTCTAGAGACCTACAATGATTAGGTTCTGTTGTAGTATGACCACCTTATATTTCATTCGAAAAATCTATCATAGAACTACACCGTCCAAAACTCTTACAACCTGTACGAACATGGCTTAACCCTTGAGTTTTGATCCTGAGTACGTCCTAGGTTGTATCAGCTGAGACCAGGGGCATATGTCAGGGCTCACGCCCCAACCCTTCCCGAAATTTTTAATCTAAAGTATAAACTTAAGTAAACTAATCTGAATTATTTTAATTAATCATTAGAAATGAATAGGGTCAGGTAGGGTAATTGGGAACGAAATTAAATTTTAAGATTAGTTTTAAATTTTTCTTCCTTCCTGCTACCAGTAGCTCCATACAAAGCGTTTAAACTCATTTTTTATGCATACACTTGTTAATACATATGTTATTCAACTTTCCTACACGTCCAAGGTAGAAATACGTTTTTCTGATGCCCTTATTTTTCGTATTCACAATTATCCCTTAACACAGGGGGTTATTTGAAACGGCTACATTTTAACCAGTGGCTATTAAATCAATCCAAACTCTCATCAACAATGATTTTCAAAGCCTTTTGTGTCTTCAACCTAGGTAGAACTAGACATGCGCGCCACAGAAAAATCTTCGGTCAGTTTCAATAGGTCAGTTTCTTCCCGACTGTTGTGAGTTATTGGTCGATTTAAAAATGTCTAATTTTGATCACCGTGCAGTGATAAAATATTTTGTAAAAAATGGGATGGGGCCGACATATTTGCAACTTTGTGGGACTCTGCCCCATCGTATGCCACTATCAAAAGGTGGACCGCACTCTTCAAAGCTGGCGGAGGAAACCTCGAAGATGATGACCGATCTGGGTGACGTTAGTCTCGGAAGGAGTTTTGCTGGTCGATTTTCTGCAGCATGGCATGACAATAACAGGGCAATACTATGCAGACCTTCTCGTGAAACTGCGAGAGGCCATCAAAGAGAAACGCCGAGGAAAGATCACCAAAGGTGTGCTGCTACCATGTGAGTTACCACGTAGACGGTCAAGCTGCTCCCGCACCCACCCTACTCGCCAGACCTGGCCCCCTCAGACTTCTACCTCTTCCCTAATATGAAAAAACATTTGTGTGGGAGAGTGTTTTCGTCAGACGATGAGGTGATCTCAGCTCTCAAAGTCGTTTTGGAAGGTTTCGAAAAAAAAAATTTTGGCCGGGTTACAGATGTTAGGGAAGCGGTGGAATAAGTGCGTTGCTGTTGTGGGGGACTATATTGAAAAATAAAAATATGTAAGTTGAAAATATATTTTTATATATATGTATATCAGGCTTAGAACTTTCTTTACCACCCTCGTACTTCTAAAGATCCATCGTGTTCCTTCAGTGATCAGTTGAATTGAAAGTTGAATAGGATCTCGAAGAGGAGTGATTTGAAAGTGGAAGTTAATGGAGTGTGTCGGATAACGGAGAGAATAGAGTTCCAGAGGGATGTTGCTTGCATTATGAAGGATTTGTTCATGTATAAGTTCGATGGGGTGGAGGATATATATCGGACGTACGGGATCTGGTTTGGCGGGATTGGATGGAGGATTTAAATTGTAGGCTCTGTAAGATATAGGAGGGTCGTTGAGTTCTGATGGTCTAGAATAAGAAGAAAGCCAGTAGATACCGACAGCGGTAGGACTGGCAGAGCCACTTCATCTCGGCATAGTACTGGGTTTTATGCGTATCTCTTGGGATCCTAAAGACAAAATGTATTGAATATTTCATTAGGCGTTTAAGTTTGGCTTCGAGTGCCTCAGACAGTCCGCTGTACACCATACAGCCGTAGTCAAAGTGGGGAGAGATGAGAGAGGACGGTTGAACTGTTTCCGGGTAGAGATAGTGCGAAGGGGAATTTGTGAGATATGTGGTTTCCAAGAGGGGGATTGATCGAAGGTAACGCCAAGGTTTTTGACAGAATTGTGGAATGAGATAGATGAGTTGTTCAGGACTAGATTTGGAGCGACAGGAGTTGATTTGAGGAGAAAGGGAGATCCAATCGAGGTGGCTTTCATCTGCTTCGCGTTCAGAGTAAATTCGTTGAGGTTTGCCCAAGCACATATTCTGTCGATATCTTCCTATAATTTTAGGATATCGTCGGAGGAATCAGCGGGGCAAAGGAGAGATAAAGCTGGGCGTCATCGGCATACAGATGGTATTGACAGCGATGGGTGGAGGATGGAAGTTCATTGATACAGATAGAAAAAAGCGTGGGGGACAAAGAGGAACACCTTTAGATTGGAGATGTTAGAGACAAATTGAGTGCATCGGCTGAAAATGGAATTGATTGGTTTTGAGTGGGTTTACCTATGGACAGTTTGCTGAGAATTACCTATTTTGCTTTGGAGTCGGGGGTACTGGATAAGGATTGCTGGAAGTAGTTGGATTTGGCGCGGTATATTAAGGATTGAGTGCAATTTCGGAGGAGCTTGATAGTAATCTTCAGAAAGTCAGGTGCCCTAAAATCTTCTTCTAGCTGCGTCTCTTAGTTTCATAAAATTCCTTAGCGTAGGTGTTAGCCAGGGTGCTCGAGGATGCTTAACTGTCTTGAACTTGAGAAGAGCGTGACGATCTAGGATGGTATAAAGTTAAGTGGTAAGGGTTTCCACCATGGAGTCAATGGCGTTTGAGGTGTATATGGGGTCCCATTGGATCATCTCAAGATCAGGCGCTAGGATTGCAGGTGATAGGGAATCAAGGTTTCGAAATGATTTAGTTGTGGGGGAATACAGCAGGATGGGAAGGTTATATAATTGTATGAGGTCGTGGGAAGACTGTAAAGGAACCGGATGCTGTGATAAGGCGAGGAGTTTTTTAGGGAATCGAGATCATAAAAGACAAGCCAAGTGATGGAATGCTGGGTGTTAAGAATCGGTTCGTAAGGGACTATAAATAAATTAAGGGAATAGAGGATATCTGAAAGATAGGGATGGTTAGGAGAAGGTATCTGGAGATTGTTATTGAGGTCTCCGGAGAGAACAATGTTGGAATATGAAGGGATTGTGTTGTAATGGATGGCTTCGAATGTTTCATAAAAGGTAACTTTCGGAGGCAGGTAGATGAAACCAAAGAGTACGGATGTGGGGAGGTAGATATTTCAGCAAACAGGTATTCAATGTGCGGGGAAAGGGAAGTGGGGGAAAGAAGGGAAGTGGTTAAATGGTGGAGTATTATAGGATTCATCTGAAACATACTGAATCACTGAGATGGAATACAACAGCACTGATGAAATAGAAAGATTGTTTAAGTAGAAAGCATAAGTGGTAACAATCGTTAAAAAATTAATAATAAATAAAATCAAAGTTTTACTATATTTTGAGGGGGAAAATGAATGAAGATAAAAGAAATAATGGAATTCTTAATCAGTCCTTTAAACAATAACAAGGACTGGTAATAATTCGATTAGGGTAATTATACCGCAGAAAAATAGAAACAACTTGTTGCAACCAATTCTTGCTGGTACGATGCGGCGGTTGAGGAATGACTTGATATGTCCTAACAACTTTTCATATCCGCTGATCAATTTTTCTCGTAGCTTTATGAAGGTCTGCAAATAGGCCTTAAAGAAAAATCTGTTGCCAATAATATCAACGCCAAGCACAAAAACACCCTGCTCTGAGAGTGTTGTACATGCGGCGCGCCACCTTCATCGGCGGCGGCTCGGCGCAGTTAAAATCATCCGGCGGCGGCGGCGCGGCGCGGCGGCGCGCACGTCTAGGTAGAACATTTGGTACTAATTCTGAACAGTGGCTTCTACGCCGTTCACTAAGGCACCCTTCAAAGTGAGGCCCAATCTCCCCACTGAAAAGGACCCTTTTAAGGTCTGGCCACACATGTCCGCACCGCAGCACTAATATAGGTTATGTTTAGAATATTTTTAATGTAACTTACATATTACCTTTAGTTATGCCTAAAGGTCAGGCCACACATGTCAGACACAGGCCACCTTAGGCATAACTAAAGGTAATATGTAAGTTAAATTAAAAATATTCTAAACATAACCTATATTAGTGCTGCGGTGCGGACATGTGTGGCCAGACCCTTAGGGGTTTATTTATCTCAGAAGAGCGAGCGGGAGTCGAAAGCTGGAATCTATTATAGCTAATCAAGGCCCCTTTTTAATAGAAAAAAAAAACACGATGGGAGTTCGATAACATGACGGTCACTTAACCTAGCTTCTGATGAAGACCTTCATTATTAATATATTTGATTTTATCTGAAAAATAAAAAAAATAGGAGATGAATTACAAACAGCGCACTAGTATCACAAACAACTCCTGTCACTTGGGAAAACCCAAATCAAGAGTGACACAAACGCTACCCCCGAACACAGGTGAACAGATGAAGTATCTAGAATACCTGAACAGTCTTCGTGAAGGCTTTTCCAGGGTAAAGTTCGTAGAGTGTAAAGGGGAAGACAGTGTCCGACCAATGAGGTGTGACATGTGGAAACTTAGAGATGAAAATAATCAGAAGGAATTCGTGATAGAATTGCAAAACTAATTTATGGCGTTGGAAGACCAGGAAGCTGGTGTAGAAGAAGCATGGACTAACTTGAAAGTTGTTTTTCAAGAGACAGGAGAAAAGGTTTTGGGCTTCAAAGATAGAACTAGAAAGGAATGGTTGTCAGCAGAGACTTAAAACCTTGTAGAAGAGCGGAGGAGAGAGTCTGTTGTTTCAAACTAACAATGCGGCCACTAAAGAAATAAAATATGCACTCATTAGGCTATACTGCGATAAGAATAGAGAAAGGGACCAGGAAGAACAAAACAGAATGGGTCTCCAAGATGGAAGACAGAGATGAGGTAGCGGCAAGAGGCAACAACCGTAAAGAACTCTACCGGATAGGAAATGCACTTGCTTGTAAAAAGAGAAAAATAAAGAAGCCATTCAAGAGTAAGGTGGGTGATATTCTAACTAAGGATAATGCTCAACTAGAAAAAAGGCGCCAATATTTCGACGAGCTATTGAACCAGCTGAAAGAGGAGTGGTGCTTGGAAGGTATTCCAGAAGAAGGGAGCTAAGAAGAGCAATATTGATGATTTAT
Source organism: Aelia acuminata (assembly GCA_911387785.2). Taxonomy (NCBI): domain Eukaryota; kingdom Metazoa; phylum Arthropoda; class Insecta; order Hemiptera; family Pentatomidae; genus Aelia; species Aelia acuminata. The sequence goes on from OU426978.1 coordinate 121,150,731, forward strand.
CCCTCTCTAATGGCGAATAAAGAAGCCATAAACGTCCTAAAGAACGATAAGTCTCCGGGGATCGATAACATCGAGGTGGAACTATTAAACGCATGACCCAAGAGAGTGGCTGAGACATTTCTAAGCCCTATTTTGGGAGATATGGAAGGATGCCGTTTTGGAAGGACTATGTCAAATGGATAATGATGAAAATGCCAAAAAAGAGAGACTTAACGGAGAGCAGCAACTGCAAGGGGATCACGCTCGCTAGTAAGATCCTGTCCGATTATCCTAAAAAGAATTCAGCGTGAGGTTGAGAAATATCTAAGAAGAGAGCAGCATTGTTTTAGGCCGAATCGTTCCTGCGTGGATTTAATAAATACCATGATGATAATTCTGGAACAATCTAGAGAGTATCGGAGCTCTCTCTGTATTCTGTATATGAATAAAATAAATATGGAAAAAGCTGTTTTTTCTGTGAAGCTGCTTAGTGGTGTATACACATTTATCAAAACATGATTTCTACTCTAAGTAAGTTGGTAAGTGAAAGTAGATGTTGCGCGTACCGCCTCAGGATTTTAAAAACTCTTTCCATTAAAATATAGAAGTATTAAACCTACTACCGTAGGATAAATGTAGTACGTCAGAAACCTTCCCCGGAAGGTACTCAACAGCTTCTGATTTGAAAGTCGGGGATTTCGTTCTCATCGAGATATTTTGCACATCTGAACCTACTCATAATCATCCATCTAGTTCCGTTTTTATTTTTCTTATATTCTTAAAACTTGTGATATAGATGCTTTCGTTCTCTCTCATTACCTTTCGTACCAGGCCAAAAAAATTTTCTCAGGATCAGTCTATTTAAGATTAGCAGCCCAGTTTCATTAGCCTTAGTACAAGGTCAAGCTTTAAATCCGTATGCATGAACCGTGCATAATCATGCCATTCTAAAGCCTTACTGAGGTATAGTTGATAATAAATCTACTTGCTCGCTCTTCAGAGATAAATAAACCACCACACTGCTCCTTTTCAGATGAGAACTAGGCCATAAGAAACGACACCATATTGGCCATGCCCAAAAGTAATAGCGATTCTAGTAACCTCCATTCTATGAATGACATTCTGAGGACAATATGACATTTAAAGTTATAACTACTGCGTAAAATAAATTTAGATTCACTTTAAGAGTGAACATATAGAGGGTCTTGTACAAGTTGTCCCTAGCAACCCTAGCATCTGTACATGAAAAAAAAAAAAAATTGCTGAGAACACACTGTCAATCATATGTTAAATAGTCTTGGGTAATCCGTTAAGTGGTGAAAGAAAGCTGTTGAATGGTAGGAAAGTTAGCCAACCTGGTCTGGGCAAATTGTTCATAAAGTAGAAATACAGTACAACAGATAAATTTGGGTTTTTGTGTGGTCATCACACCTATACTGACAGTTGATAACAATTCTAAAACAACATAATTAATTTACTTCTCGATATCTTCCTAAAATGTTAAATAATATCTTATATTATTTGATTAGAGTTATACTCATAACAACATAATTAATTTATTTCTCGATATCTTCCTAAAATGTCAAATAATATCTTATATTATTTGATAAGAGTTATACTCATAACAACATAATTAATTTAATTCTCTATATCTTCCTAAAATAATATCTTACTCAATCAAATAATATCTTACATTATTTGATAAGAGTTATACTCATAACTTATAAACCACAATACTGAAGAATTTTTCCTTCTCTTTTATATGGATGTATAGTTTAGTTCCAAAGAAGAACATATAACATAAAAATATTAATGAAAATTTATTACATATTTTGAACTCAAATAGAAATTCCAAGGAGAATACAACTATAGTTTGCTAATCAAAATGGCTCCGCAGATAGCGCTGTGGCATACGAGTTTAGCCATTTAAACTGCCGGTTTGTTTTGCCTAGTTCTCTCTATCAGTTTTGTTTATTTAGGTTATTTGTTTAGTTATGTCTGGTCGAAATGAATGTAGAATTTATGTTGGAAACTTGCCCCCAGATATTAGAACGAAAGACATTCAAGATCTGTTTTATAAATTTGGTAAGGTAACGTTTGTTGATCTTAAAAATCGTCGTGGCCCGCCTTTTGCTTTTGTAGAATTTGAAGATCCAAGAGATGCTGAAGATGCTGTTCATGCTCGAGACGGTTATGATTATGACGGTTATAAATTAAGAGTTGAATTTCCAAGAGGTGGAGGCCCTAGTGGTTACAGAAATAGAGGAGGGGCTAGTATGGGAAGTGGCTTTGGAGGCAGAGGCAGAGGGCCACCAGCCAGAAGATCACAATATAGAGTTATTGTAAGTGGTCTTCCTCCTTCAGGAAGTTGGCAAGATTTGAAGGATCACATGAGAGAAGCTGGTGATGTTTGTTTTGCTGATGTATTTAAAGATGGAACTGGTGTCGTGGAGTTTTTGCGTTATGATGATATGAAATATGCCTACAAGAAGCTAGATGATTCTAGGTTTCGTTCTCATGAAGGTGAAACTTCTTATATTCGTGTTAAAGAAGATTATTATGGAGGAAGAGACAGCTATGACAGAAGTAGTGGTGAAAGAGGTGGCAGGTCAAGAAGCAGAAGTGCATCACCGCGTAGACGGGGATCACCTACTTATTCACCTGTGCGTAGAAATAGTTTTTCTCCTGACTCACGATATAGGTCAATGAGCCGTTCAAGATCACATTCTCGGTACTAAATATATTTTAAAGTATTTCAGAAGTGAAGTTTGTTAACATTTGGTAACCAATGTGTGTTTTGATAATGGTTTGTTACCAAAAGAAAACATACATTCCTTTACTATATGTTATTTGTAATTTATAGTATGTCTAAACTAATTTTTTCAACCTTATCAATTTAGTTAAATAATAGTTTAATATTTTCTTTTTGAATTTTAAACAGTTCTTTGATCATTTTAGGTTTCTATAAATAAAGTTGTGCTAAAACATATTGTGTATTTTTATTATTGAAGTTAGGGTATGTACTTTTTATATAAGAAATTGTTAGGAGGTCGAGTCTACGTAACTACACATACCATTATTTACCATGGTAATATTTTTTGACATTTGTGTTAATCTGGTACCATAAATCTTAATGAGGGAAGAAAAGTTTAAGTATTATATACAGCTGCTTTTTTATTTATTGATGATAGCCATTATGAAAAAATTATAATGAAAAGAAACCATGATTATATAATGAGGTGATATTTAACAATGATAATCTGTTATGATATCCTATGTACAGTTTTATTTTATGTGTATTGGTTCTTTCTATTTTTATTCATTTCTGACAGCATGAACTAGTGTTGCTTCATGAAATCGATAGTTTTTCTTTTCCGTTTTAACAGCTGTAAGTAGTTTTCTTTTTCTTATTTTAGTTCAATTCTATTTGTGGGTTTTTACTTCTAAAGAATCTGTTTTAGCACATATTATGTAATGGTTGTTATTATAATTAAATGATGGTGACTTTTATTATGGTGATTTATGCTTGAATATGTTTTCATCAATACCATTCCAGCAGTATTTACATTATAACCATTCAAGTAAGTCATAAGTCGGTAGTCATATTATGATAGTCTAATTATAAATAAACCATAGACTGCTTGCAACTATTCTTATCCAATATTATTTTTATAATTTTTAGATTGTTCTAGTAATCAGATACTTTTCATATGTATTTTTAATAGCAATAAAATCTTTCTATGAACAGTGATTAATTTTATCATTCCACATGTTTGTTATATGATTGGTCTAGTCAAGGTCAAGAGTTAGATTAGTTAAAGGTTTACTTATGGTTCAGTAAAGCTCATAATTCTTTGTTTAAAAAATTGATTGCCTTATTATTAAGTATTTCAAATATTTTATTTGTAACAGAAAAATTATTTTTCGAATGAAGTATGAATCGGAATAACATTTAAATTTATATTATGTATTGTACTACATATATGTCCTGTCATCTGTTTCTAAGAGCTCTGATGCTATTTCTTTTTTTAGTTTAATATTTTACACAAATGTGTTAATCATCAATATAGAAAATTTAATATGTATATGCATTAAATATTAATAAAAAAAGTCCAGAAACTGAAACTGGCAACCAGAAAATGTACTTATGTCTATATACATTTTTTTAAAAATTGTCTCGGACTACTAGGGACCACGGGGCTTGTCTGAACTCTCAGCTAGGGTCTTCTGCTTTTTCTTGGCCCAGTATGCCTTAATTTTCTGGTTGTTAGCCTCCTTCCTCTCATCCGTCCATTTAGGTCTGGCAGTGGCTGTACACTTCTTGCTTGTTCGAGACAGTGGGAAGATTCCCTGGAGGATGGCATGTTAGTATTGAGTTCGGTTCTTGGTGGTTTGTAACAGGATCTACAGTTCCTCTAAGTCTGATTTAACAGAAGTGAACCATTTGGCTTTTTATACTTTCCCCATTATGTACATATGTATATAGATATACACTTTTTTTTTTTATAACTTAAATTCAACATATTAAAAGGCTAGTTATAAGTAAATTTTACATTCTTAACAGAAGTACAAACAGAAAAAAAAATGTTTTATATATTTTATCATATAAAGGAATAATGTAATCAAAAGCATTAGGATTTTTTTCTTAATTTTCATTTTTTTTTTTACTTTATTATTTTATTTTTTTTATAGTATCATTTTTTTTATAGTTATAGATCACGATCGGAACGGACTCACGGTTAGCTCAGTGGTAAGAGCGCTGCGACGTAGATGCAGAGGACCTGGGTTCGATTCCCGGCCGTGGTCGAATCTTTTATCTTCTAATAAAAAATAGTTTAAAATATTTTTTTTATAGTTCTTAGCCTGCTTATTATTAAGCATTCTTTCAGAATTAGGGTTTTTGGTGGTTGCCAAGTATGGTTGTACTCTTTCATTAGGCATACAAAATATTTTATATGGATATTAATTTGAATTTTGTTTATTGTTTGTATAATTGATCAAAAACCTTATTTTTTCTTAGTATATTTTATGTTTGATAACATTTCTAGGTTTAGACTTTATCACAAGATTAAGATTTTTTTAATAGAAAAAAGTATATATATATATTTTTTTTTTACCCGAAATTAGGTTACATAGAGGCACTAATGCAATCTACCGACATTACCGTGTAGTCAAAATTAATTCAAGTAATTAAAATAAAAATAATTATTTGAAAAAATAAAAATAATTAAAATTAAATTTGAAATAAATTACCCGTTCCTGATAATTGAACCTTCGAATAATCAATGTTCCTCTGTAGATAGAAACTGAGCCCTAATGATTGCTATAATTCGTCATAGCCAAAATAGGCAATGAAGAGTTCAAGAATGGCACATTTCATAATATGCTGTTGATTACCCTCATGGACTACCGAGTTATTAAGAATTTTTCCAAACGAACTTGGGAATATTTCTGTGCCCAGATTACAAAAAGTTTCTATATATTCATTACATTAGAGACTCATCCATAATTCGTGATTGTTTAGAAGGTGGTGAAATATCATGTCTTTTGTTATATTAGTTATTGAGAAAATAACAATAAAAAATTGTATGTTAGCGAAATGCTCTCATAAAATTTTAAATAAGCGAAGTGTCATTTTGCTGTCTGAGTACAGATTCGTTACTCAATATTAATTAAAGATTTATGATTCCTCCTAGCAAAATAAGGAAATAAATATAACTTGGCATAGACCTATTAGAAATTACCTATTGATCAAATTCCAAACATAAATGTCTTTTATTTATTAAAAGAATATTAATTTAATAATTCGTATGGCATTGGCGAATGGGAAGCAATTTATATTCTAACAAGTATTTTATATAGGAATAAATTTTTCATCGCCTATCACCATAAAATATCAACTACTTCAGTAACCTAATTAATCAGGATCAGATTTGTAGACATTTTTATTTTACTAAATGTTTACATATATAATATTTTTTAACGTTAGCAAGAATGTAATTATATTTTCACAAAAGTTCTTTTTATTTTTATATTGATAAAGTTGAAATTGATTGAAGTGAGTAGGAGGGTGTTGAATTCTTTAAAAGGAAATCATGTGAAATTTTTTTTTTAAAGTTTGCATTTTTAAAGATATTTTTAAGTATGCATTTTCAAAAATAATTCTATTTAATTTTGATATAAAAAAGTATTTTCTTTATCGTAATAAAGACAGTCTTTGCTTATTTAAGGGTTTGATTTGTTTTAATAACTTTACATATTTTCGATTATTCACATTGCCTATGGTCCCAGTTTGTCCAAATAAATAAGGTAGTATGTACTGTAAACCAAAATATGCCTATTTTATTGTCAGGGTTGACGAAATTCGATGAGTGTATCCTTATCATCCTTTAGAATAGAAAAGAAGTCCAAGCGTTGTCCTATTTCATTATATTCATTTCTCTATAATTTAACTTAGTTTTAAAAAATGTAGCCATTTACGTTGAGGACCATTTTTTTTAGCAAGCTCTTGCTGACAGTGGTGGAGGAAGGTTTGCTATAGAAAATTCTTTTTGCAGAACTATCGTGGTGTGAGATATTAGGTTATACTCAATCTTTGGCAGGTCTATAATGTCTGGTTCAGTAAGGTCAACATTGTTCTAGCTTATATAAGTATTTTTTTTTTTTTTACCTGGTTTTCTTTCTGTTTGGTCAATTATGCATTTTTTAGTTTAAATTAAATAAAATAGTCCTGATTCCAGTCTATGATATCATGAATTCTGATAATGAAAAATTAGATTCAGTTGATTAATATGTTTCGATCATAGCTGTTGACTTATCCCCTTGAGAAGAGTTGTTAAGATGGAGGGTATTTGTCAGATTTTTTACCTTCACTTTAAGTTTTATTACTTAGATTGATGAATCATGGAAAATTATGATTAATACTATGCCAATATGTAATTAAAAAACCAAGAGTTTTGTGATATCATGGTTTCTAAATGATATATTTTGAGTTAGTAAATAATCTCTTATTGAATTTATAATCAAGTAATTCTACAGTTGCTGATTACCTTTATAGGTAGGTAACATACATATATGATATAGGTTAAATCTCATCTTATGTATCTATTTTATTTTTACTTTCACTTAAATATATATTAAATATATAGTAAGGCAAAGTATTACGATCGTGAAATTTTGAATTCTGGTTTCGTGAACAGACCCACACACATATGCTCACAAACGTCTCTTTGTAAAAAAACAGAAATTATATATGTCCATTATATGTTTATGTCCATGATGTGACAGTATTTTAGAGTAAGTAATAAATAATAGAGTAAGTAAATAATATTTAGTTTATAATAATTAATATTTTCAAATGAAACTACTGGTTTCCATGGTACTAATCGCAACTGTCTTATAAGTAAATTAAAACTTAAAGAACTACAAACATATAAATTGAAATTCATTTTATAATGAAATATAAAGAGAACTGTTTAGAGAGAAGACAATGGATAGCATTGTGAGAGAAGGCGAACATTGGAAAAAACTAGCGATTCCTAATGAGTCAAAGGTATGTTCCAGTAAGCACTTAAAAAGCAACTCTTTTGCATATGCTGTACGCCTCTAGTAACTGCTCAATGTTTACAAGGCAAGGCATACTTCGAAAAGAGCTGTCAATGTGTTTTAAGAGCATAACAGCTATAAAGTATAAGCTTTTTGGAAGATACATAAACTACTGATTTCAATAAAGCGTAAATAAGAAATAAAATATCGCCATCATTTTCAAAAAATACTGAAGCATTAAAAATTAAAGTTTCAATTTATTGGCCCTTTCTATCGATTCTAGTTTACGATATCTCATTGAAATATAATTGTTAAGTCAAAAACTTGATTATTATTTCTATTATCTCCAAAAAAATATTAAATAAACAAATATATATTTATTAAAAAAAATTCAAATGAATCCTTGGAAAGTACGGAGTCCAATTAGTAAATGGGGCCAACTTCATTCTTAGTACACCATTGTATGAATTAATGACCCCAATTACTAATAAAAAACAAAACAAAAAACGATGTTCTTTGAGGAAAAAAGTTAAGTGTTCCTTCTCCGATAATACTTCATTATGCCATTTTCTAAAAATTGTCTGTTTTTAGTCAAAGGAAGAATGGTGGTAAGTGAAAGTTTTGTGGTGCTCGCTCCACACCAGATGTTTTATTTTAAGGTTAGAGTTTCACTCTGATTTTATGTTTTAAATGTCTATGATTAGTGCAACTATCATAAATATTTAGATTTATTACTTTTTTTATATCTGCTCTTCACAAATAAGATACAAATATATTGCGTGATATGGATAAATTTAAGTAAAATGATTTTAAAAAAACAATAGAGAATCAAAAACAAATAACAAGGTACATAATAAGTTTATTTTAATACTTCAACAACTAATGTACATGGAACATGAAAGTTTAAGTTGGCAGTGAAGGCTGACGAGACCTTAATTATTACATTGCTCATTGATATCAGGAATATCAGTTGGATTATACTGTTGATTCCCCTTCGATCACATATCTTTGGTTTATAATTTATTTATTAAGTTTTTTTCCCTCCTTTTATCAGATACTGTACATAGTTTATTATATCATAAAATAAAAGCAGTATACTATGAATTTTGTATAGTACCTGAATTGATATAGGAACAAATTTATTACTTATAGAATACAATTTATTTTCACAAGTCACATTTTGAAAGCTCGCAGAAAATACAAATATTTACATAAACTACTATATACAATCAATCATTTACTTAAATTAATGTTGATGTTTTAATAAAATATGTAAAAGAACAATTATTATTTTAAATAACAGGAAGGAGAGTAGGTTCATACATAGTGAATATGTATCATAGTATATCTCAGTGCATGAATGTGTACACATGGATACATATAAGTTCGATCTATCCTGGATACTGTTTATAATGAATGAAAGGGAAGACTAAATGATGCGATGAACTGTTATCATTGCAGCTCATTCATTCAAAAAGTTGGCCCAAAATTAAAAGAAAATTTTGTGCTTAGATATATAATTTTTTTTTTATAATCCTCATTTAACTTGAAGAGGGAACAAGATTATTTCAATTAAAAAGGCTGCGCTTTTTTTTTTTTAACACTTACTTTATCATTAATTTTTTTTTTCACAAGAATAAATTATGAACATTTCATGAATTTAAAAGTTTGACTTATTTCAAACTATTTTATTAACATTTTCAAATAATTTTATTAAAAGAGAAAAGATCAGCCATGGCTGGGAATCCAATTATGTCTATCACATCATTCATTCGATTCCTTACCGTGGTTGATCTTTTCTATTCTAATAAAATTATAAATTATTTATTTATATTATATATTTAAATATAATAATGACTATTTTCAACATATCATTTTATAAAGGTTTTATTTATATGTTGGAAAATGAATGTTATATCTATATTCTTCAAGTTGTTAATTTGCATTAAATCCAATTTATCAAAAGACTCTTGAGCTAATGCACTAATAGATCTCAATTTTTCATACTACTCACTAAGAATCTATAGGAAGAAATTTTCATTTTGATCTTTTAGTTAAACAAAAAATAAAAAAAAGAGAACCTTTATTTTGACTAATCTTCCTTAAAAGATTATACTTCTCATGTAGTAGGGTAAACCGTACAGTTATTGGCACCCTTAAGAATAAATTTCACTGGTGACATTAAAAAAAATACTTCTTATGAAGGGATCTAATTGAAACTTCCTATAACTCCTCTTTATCTATCCTTATCAAGAGGTTTTTTTGGGTCAAAAGTTCAATAGTTTTACAATATGGCAATATTTGTTGTTAAAAGTGCCAGATCTAGTTATTGGCACCCTGTGGATTTAATTATGAAAACTTCCCTATGATTAGTTTGTTAAAGTCTTACTTCATAGATGACTTAGAGGACCCTTCCAACATTAGACTCATGTATATCTTGTAATAAAATTAAGACTTGTTTACCTATCTCTTTAAGTTAAATTTGGGGTGCCAATAACTGTATGGTTTACCCTATTATAGAAGGAAAGATGATCTGATTGACTAGGATCATCAAACAAAATAACTTTCATTTCATTCATACAATCTTTGTAAGGCTTTAAGAAGACAATTGAGGCACTGACATGGAGAAGGTAGTAAGTCAAAAAAACCGATTTTGAGTTTTTCATAGGAAAAAGTAGTAAGAAATCATGCCAGTAGTATAGGATGAGTAGTAAGTCAGTGTTAAAAGTGGTTTAGTTCAAAGTATCTGAGTAGTGGTTAAGTTGCTATTAACACTGGAAGATGCTTTTTATGAATAAACTTAATTTCAGCAGTTCAAAATCTTTCAATGATCCCCCTTTAAGATTGGTTTTCCCATACTTACTATCTTTTCTATGACAACGCCTCAATTTTACAGTTCATTGCTGCATATTTACTCAAATCAATAGGATCAGAATTTTATTTATAAGTTCAAATAAAAATTCAAAAAAGTTGTGTTTTATTTTTTAACTTAGTTGATGACTTTCTTCTTCCATATCCCCTCATGAAAACCAAAAATTCTAAACCATTCACCTGTGGTAACATATTAGTCGTTATATTTAATATTTTGAAAATTTCATAGAAAATATTTTTAGAATGTTGGGCATTCTGACTGATATGACAAAGTAAACAATATCCATCATACAAATTATATTTATGAGCATATATGATACGCACACACAAATGTATGTGTGTGTATACACATGTATACGTATTAACATGTGTGTGAATATGTCTAGTAAAATATCTACTTGTAAATTAAACTGCATATTTTATTCCGTTAACTCACATTTTATAAAATTTATTTTCTTTTATTTTTGTGACAGAATTCAATTTTAATCTCATCTTTTTTAAAAGTTATTGTACAAAATTCTGTTCAATCAACTTGGTAAAGAACATTCACATGAGCAATTATTTAAAGATTTCAGAATTACCATATGGTTATGAATATATTATGAGAAATATTTAGTTGTTTTTTAGAATTTATTCATTTATTTATCATATTTTAAAAAGACATTTTTTGTATTTTTCTAATTTTACATTATTATTATCTATAAGCCCTACCCTAAAATTTATTCTCTACCTTTAAATACCAAAATTTTTTTTGGCATTTATAGTATTTTATTTTTGTGAATGTATATACAAAAGTAGCCAATATGGCATGTGTTTTAATATTAATTTGGTAAGTAAAGGTAGTGAACATTTATGGAATACTGTTTCATTACTTTGGCAATTCTGCTGTATGTTGTAGACTAGACAGTTGTCGAATTGACTAATCGATTGTTTTGGTGATATCACAGTCTTGTTATCTCTGGTGCTTGTGCCTGATTCACGATCCTTCTCTCAGTCTGGCTTGCCTTATCTTTAGAATGACCGTCCAAGCATTCACAGCCAATACTTGAATCTGAATATTCTGGAAGAAGGAGCAGACTTTCTGAAGATTTGTTTGGTAAAACATATTTTGGAGGCTTTCGCTCTACATAACCATATCCAAAACCATAGCCACCAAATGCTTTAGTAGTAAGATTGTCCCACGATTTTGGTTTAGCTTCTCTTTGTGAAGAATTTGACTTGACAGAATGCTGCCGTGTGATTTCGCCTTGTGGTTCTCCCCAGTATAGCGTATCTGTGCTCAATGATGTTGTGTACGATGCAGCACTGCTATCATTGTTTTCAGCTTTGCCACTTTTTTCATGATTACTATTCATTTCACTTGAGGTACATGAATGCAAACTACATTGGCTTACCAAGTTGAAATACCTGAAACAAAAATGCAAGTACTAAAATAATACAGTATTTAAATTATTTGATAATTTTTAGAAGTAGTAGATTTATAAACCAGACACAGATATTAAAGCTACTCTGAATACAACCGCTATTCGTTAGTGATTTGAGGGGGTAATGTAGGGATGTCAATAACCAGCCGGTTTAACCAATAGCAGTTTATTAGAATAATGGTTATTTTTTTTATTTGTTATAGACAATAATAAGGGGCATCTTTGCCCCTTCAACACTATTTAAATGTATAACTGTATATTCACATCGGTTAATATTGCAGCGGTAATTGATAACCACATTTTCAATAACCTGAGTCCCTAATCTCGACCCTGGAGGATTAACTCTAAGCTGACTAAGCATAAGTCTACCATTTGTCCCCGAATAAAATTTTCTTTCGATTAATACACAAAAAGGTTTGAATTATAAAACTTACAAAAATGAATCTTTACTTTCATGTGTTGGAATTAATTGGTTAAATGTTTAAAACTTCCATAAAACAATTTAAAAAAGTATTTATTCTTTATTTTATTTTCCTCCTTACCAGGCCTATTAGATAATTTAGGTGCTTCCAGTAGTGAGATTTTATGCATTTTAGCATTATATCTTTACACTGTCGGTTATTTTTTATTCCTCTCCTTCCTTACTGTTTAGGAGAGTTTTCCAGTGGTTTTCATTGATACACGTGTTTTCCGAGGCTAGGACTGAGGCTTAATGCCTAGTTGTTAAAAGCCCCCGGAACTTAGGATTTGAACTCAATACTTCTAGTTTTCAAGTGGTAGTCAGAGGCCCCTAAAAATAAAAAATATATATATGTATGGGGCCACATGGGTTTCATCAACGCAAAAATCGCACAGCCATCCCTCCCACAAACATGCGTGTTATTGAAAAACAATTCACAAAAGCAAACAGTTTAAGTTTTAATTAATGACCCCTCTTAAATAATTTTTCTTGGATTTCATTAATATTCATAGCTTCAGTACATCAAAACTGACTGTTGTTATCTTCACTTTCTCAAAAATGTCCTTGACCTGTTTGGTATTGGCCTTGGGAAGAGACGTTCAATGGTCAATGATAATAGCCATTTCCCTATATGCACATCACATATTTCAATTATTTCAATAAAGGTATGTAGGTTTAACAGTCTCAATGTGGAGTTTTTTAAGTGCCTGACCCCGCTAATAGGATCATAAAAGCTGCTTAACTCATTTCATCACAAGGGTATAAATAATATGAATTTTCAGTGTTTCTTTCTATTTCAATGTTAATATGTCAGGAACCCTATTTTTCAGAACACATCTCTGGGATAGTCTGGGTTCAAAATTAAAAAAATCTGGTACAATTCGCGCAACACACAACTTTCACTTGCGAACTTACTTAGATTAGAATTCGACATGTAAACGCCATTCCTCAACTGCTCAAAATTTTCCACATTCATATGCTTATATTTGTGTATCTCCATAAGTTATAGAGTATTTGTATTGCAAAACTAGAAAGTTCTCAGCACTTTTCGATTCATTATTGCTTATTTCTATTTTTAAGGAACCTAATTTCATCAACAGCCGAGTTTATTTTACTGCTTGCTTTTTTTTTTTTTCTGCAAGTTGCTTTTTGTACATATATCATGAAGGTGAATCGATAGGTTTGTTTACGTCTCATAGTGAAGTTTGTTTCTTATGCCTTTCTTGAAACCAAGAAGGATTACTACTCCTCTAAAGTCACTTTATATTGCATTCAAAAATCTATTATGGAACTAAAGTTTTTGAACTAAAATATAATTAATTAAAGATTATCTTATACCAAATTTTTTTCACTCCTTAAATACTTTAAATAATTTGAGCATCACGTATTTACTCTCATAAATAAATTAACTTTTTGTATTATTAATTTTTTTTATTTTTTATTTTCATTAGTGATAATATGGGAAATGAAATTTTGACTGTCACATCACGGGCATGTACATCAAATACCCAGTATTACCCACTCTAGTTACAGACGTTTTTGGGAAAATCGAAAAAGGTGTAAAAATCAGACAAAAGTTACTAAATAAATTACTATAAATAAAGTACCCCCTCAGTTTGACCCATTTTGATGAAATTTTTGCTTGCGGCGTATTCATACACCAAATACCCAATTACAGATTCGTGCGATTTATAGTTTTTGAGCTAGTCTGTTCACACACACATAGACCATTTTCAGGACTTGGTTTTTTGGACTCAGGATTCCATCAAGGTATTTGGCTATTAGGACTAAAATGTGTATTTCCGTTGAAAGCCGTAAGTCTAAATTTTGCACGGTTGCAATACTTTCCCTTACTATTAATTTCATATATAGGTAAGTGAAAGTAAAAATAAATCACCCCAAATAATTTTTTTCTTGTTATTTCTTTCCTTTAATCAAGATTAATGTTGTTAAAAATTTTCTTGTTTTTCTTGAAATACCCATAATTTGGTGTGCATTTTCAAATTTCGCATATCTGAAGTTGTGCATATTTTGAAGTTTTCAAGTTTGAAAAATTCACTTACAAAAATTTGTTGTACTTATCTTTGAAATTTTTAAAATCTGAAATGAAAAATCTCATAATAATATTTCACCAAATAATCTTCATTTCATAGTATATTCTACCTTCTACTAGACTGGTGATGATGATGGTAATGTCGATGTGAGGATCCTTGGCCAGAACCTGATGTGTAGCTGGAAGGGCAGGATTGGCCTGAACGGTTGCATTTATTTTCTTTCCATTCTTCTGTAGATATAAATATATATAATAAAGGTAAAGAAATTAAATATTTTAGTTAAAATATAAGTATTAACATTTTGACTTATGATGACTTAAGAACATAACTTAAGAATTACTCCCTTCTTTAATTGATAATCAATGAATTTACAGAAAACAAGTTCTGTCTGAAATCATTCTTTGAACATAACTACTGAATTAAATATATATACGTTTTAAACATTATGTAAGAGAAGAAGATGCTACTAAAAATGTTTCAATTAGTTTTATGGTTGGGCAAAAACATATTGCCATAATGCTGAATAACTTTACTTAGTTTTCAATAATTAGGAAATGATAGCAGATTTAAATATTGGCTTGCTCTGTTTGGACAGATTAATCTCTAATCAAACTAGTGTGGTAAGAGAAAGGTGTGTGATGCTTGCATGTTTTATTTGTTTCGTTTTTGTTCTTTTAATTGTAAATAAGATGACATCCTGGTTTATAAATAATGTAAGCAAGGTTATAAATTTTACTTTACAGACAAAATATAAAAATAGGGGTTAGAAAATAGTCAAGAGTTTTCAATTATATATATATATATATATATATATATATATATATATATATACACACACACAACAAATAACTTAAATGTTAAAGGTGTTTTTGCTTATACATTCCTTGCTTATTTGCAATATGTTTTTCTTAAGGTACACATAACAAATCCTGAGAAAGCTTTAATGATCTGCTTGGAGACATTTTTTAAAATTTCTTATAAAGATAATCATAATTATACTTTCACTTTCACTGTTTATGTTTTCGACATGCCGAAAAAGCATTGAAATAAAGTCAGAACTATTTAAGTTAATATGAAAAAAGAGTTAAATCTGTGTCTTAAAAACACTTAAATTAAATGTTTAATACTTGAATGAAATGTTTAATATTATAATATGTAATATAATAAAAGATAAATGTTTGCTATTATTATAAACTTATAATTCTATTTAAACATTTGTTTAAAATGATACAATTTTGGACAATGTAATGTTGCTATAAAATATAAATTAGAATATCATTATTCAGTAAAGTTAAATGTGTTACTAAAAGCGTAGAGAAAGTTACATATGCTAATATAATACAAGAGGTTGAAACAATATTTACATGCATATTTTTTAAAGAAAGTACTCTACTGTGAAATGTTTTGAGAATCATTCATGCAAGATAAAGTAAATTAGTAAACCATTTTCATGCAGTTTAAGAGGTATTTGTTTATGAAGCATATGAATTTTGAATGATAACGGGGTGGAGAAACATGCGCTAGTACCCCTTTCACAATGAGAAGATGATGAGGATTTCTTTGATTTGTGATGGTGCCTCCTTCTTCTTGAAGGCACGCAATGAGAATTACAGCAAGGGCTTGCAAGGTCATAGGCTTCAAGGCTTGTGTTGTCCTGAGGGCTCGTGGCACTCTGCATACAAGGGTTGCAATGGTGGCTTTTCTGACTGCTGCTCCTTGCTACAAACACACCACCCGACAGGAAATTGTGAGGGTTCACGTTACTAACAAACTGAATACCGCTTTAGAAAAGTATGTGCTTTCCTACTAAATTTCTGAATGCTAGATAATCATAATTCCATTCGATAATTTTTGATAGGTGCAGGTTAGTTTAAAAAAAGAAAAGGAATATCAAATACTACTTTGTTAATTCAACACTGATAACTTTAAAAATTGCAAATGACTAAAAGAGGTAGTTTAGAGTGCAATTCATCAAAAATTAGAAATCCTTATCCAGTTTAGCAATTCTAGTTTTAACTAACAGTGCTATCTTAATTAAAAAGGATAAATGTTTGAAATTGAAAACTTTGCATGATTTGATAAATAAAAGTTACTGTATAATAGTTGCATATGATGCCTGTAAGTGAAATATTTCTTGTTTTTTAAAGTAATTTTAAGTAGACTTAAATTACATGGAACACAATTTATTAATAGAATAATTTTCTAGAAACCCAGTTCTGGATTATGGCTTATTGCTGTTACGGAAGAATTATTAGCTTCATAATAAACATTTGCTGTCCTGTATATTTCTAGACAATATAGAAAGACAAGATAGTTTTATTCTCCCATTGGGAATAGGTCCAAAATAAATGTCATACATTTGAATTTTTTAGCAACTAGATATTTGAAATCACAAAAGAGTTTCTTATAAGAAATGCATCAAAACTAGATTGATTATTTATTGTTTATATTGTATGTATCCTCATAAATTTACTCTGTGACTATTAATTTTCTTATGTAATTAATCAAAATATGTTTAAAAAAATAAAAATAAATTAAAGGGATTGAAAATTTGAACTTAAGGAATCATCAAACATTTACTTAAATCACTCATCATTAGTTTTACTATGACCTTCATGAATTAAATATTATTAACAAAAGCAAATATAAAGGTTATAAACATGAAAACACAGTGGAATAAGAAGTTATCTTATTTACCTTTAGATTGTTTTGAAGTGGGTGTTGCTGCTGCTACTCCATTATTCTGATGGTAACCTCGGGGTTCGTGCCCTGTGCTGCTAGCAGAGCTTCTACGAACAACAGCTCTCTCCGCATTTGCCTCAGAACGACTTTGATAAGGACTGAAAGCACATAATATTGACTGATTAAAGCAACTTATTTTATTTTTATTTATAAATAAATACTTTATTCCTTGAGTAAATTATTTTGACAAAGATCCAAGGGTTTGGAAATAAAAGCTATATTATTATATTAAGAAAAAGAAAATGAAATTTTAACATTCAATCATTTGTTCTACAATGAAACCACAAATTTTATGTTTTTACACTATTTAGAATCTGTAAGTTTAATTCTGCAAAATGAGTTCCAGTGAATATAAATAGATTTATTTAGTATATGAAAAATTGTATGGGCCTTCAACTTCTTTCATCTGATTGTAATGCTTAACTCCATAATATAGTTTAGGTACAGAGTATAGAATAGTAGTATGTGGGAAAGGGGTTGTTTTGAGGGTATCAACGCAACAACCTCCTCAGGATCTTGGTTTAGAAAAAACCAATGGTCTCAATGCTTGTAGATTTCACCTTGTAATACAGATGGAATCTCGTTAATCCATTCATGCACGTTCGAGGTGGTCGTACCTAGCCTGTGGCCTACACCGACCACCCCCGCACATGAAAGGCGAGAAGAGAGAGGACGGGGACACACCTTGTAATACAGCCAAACTATTAGGTACCATATTATTTTTTTCCTTTTATGCAAGTAAGATATCTAAAAATAACAAGAATTAAGTTTTAAATTATTGCCATTAGACTTGTGGCCGAAGTTTTGAATTGGTTCTAATTCTATTGCTAAAATAGGTTGTAATCATTTATTGTTTGTAATGCTGAGATTATATAGCACTATACATAGCTGTTCCAAAACTACAGACATTAATATCTTCTATATATTACATAAATTTTTTGATACTTGATTATACGATGATTGAGGATTGATTGAGTTTCCTTCCCCTCACATCCGTAAAAATTCAGACCCTCCAGAAAACCCTAGGAGAAGAGCTATGAAGAAAAGAAAAAAATTATTTGCCCATTACTAAAAACCTATCGAATATTTGTCATTTATGTAAATATTAAAATTATAGCTCTCTGTATCCCCTAAAAAATGAAAACAAAACTGATGAATATTGACGGATGTCTCTTTCTAATGTACAGCTGCCTCATCATGGACCTAACTATTAATTATATGCCTGCATTAATATTTTGGATGAGGCTACAAACAACTGTATACACAATGTATAGTATAAAGATTTTCTTTCTTTTTTGTTAAAAACTAAGAAAATGATTGGTTACTATGGGAATCAGAGCAGTATTCCAGTATCCATCTTCTTTTATTATTTCTATGAGGTTTTTTTTGAGAATGAGAAAATGAGAGGTATCCACACTAGCTACAAAATGAAAAAAAAAAAAAAAAACAATAATAATCATGAAATCAAACTATAAGTTGTGAAGTTACAGCCTTTTGAATCCAGCTCATATTTCAGTTTACATAGCTGAAAAAAAAGTCCCTTCTTTGTATTATGGTGTGATTACTTAGTCTCAAACTGGGGCTGTAAGGTCATTGGTTAACATACTATTGTTAAGTAATTTCATATTGCTTTTAAGCAAGAATCTTCAAATTCCATCTTTTCGACCAAAACTTGTCTGAATAAGGATTAATGATATATTATAACAAGGGTTACTAATAAAAAAAAAAATATAATTATTTTTATAAAAAAAAAATTATAAAAAAATATTTTCTTTTATTTTATCATTGTATACCTAGGCCATGGAGGTAAATATTCAGAACTATTATGTGGAGGTCGAATGATATAAGCTCGCCCTTGCTGGTCAACATATTGGTACTGAGGATATACCATAACAAGAGGAGGTCCAAACCCAGGAGGTGGTGTGGCTCGAGCCATGTCCTCTGTTGAAACAGTTGGACGGCAATATCCTATTGCATCACCTTAAACAATAAATATATTTAAAAGGTTAATGGTTTGAGAGATGATTCTCATACATTTTTTAAAGTTAAAACTTAGTTGATAAAATAAATTCACTCATTGGTTTCATAGTTTTACTGTAATATATTTTCAGAGTATACTACTCATAGTATCTTTTAAAATATCAGAAATATTTTGAGTTTTTAAATTTTTGGTGGGACTCATGCACATTGGGCAGGGCGGATTTAGAGTGATGGGCCACTATAATAAATCTGTTGGCTTTAGTTAAATAAAAAAGTAGCTCTGTGGAACATTAGTTCTTCTTCATCAGCACAGCTCTTTAGCAACCACCTTAATTAATTAAAAATCTTGTTTTAAAAAAACAATATTACTAAACAAAAAATTAGGAAATTACACTGGCATAGATTTTAAAAGGAATTAATACATTACATTGGTATTACCTGTTAGACAAATTTTAAAAAAATAACTAGGTTTAGTTTAATAACTTTGGAATAAATCGAAAACAAAAAATACTAAAGTAATAAATTGTTTATTATTCGAAAATTAATGATTTCTATCATTCTATAAAATTATTTTATATTTATGTAGTTAAGATATTAAACCAATGCATGAAAGTATTATTTTAATTTTGTGGAAAGTAGTATAGTCGTTCTATAATGGAAAATGGTCAAACCGAATATTTGAATTTTATTGGGTCTCTTGTTCCACACCCACTGAGATGAATTGATATCAGAAAGCTACTTAAAAAGAAGTATAGAAAGACAGTAATGATCTGGAATAAAGGATTTATTTATCCAATTGTATTTTAAAAAAATAAGGAACATACCATTCTCCACTTGGTTCATAATCGGATCGATTGACTTTCCTCCTTTTTTTCTAGCTGGAAGACTGTGTGTTTTCCACTTTCCTTCAAGCAATTCTTTCTCTCTAACACACAGCCTTTCTAGTTCTGACATTTTGGTTTGAAGTAGCCTTTGGAGCTGAATATAACGCATATGAAGCTCAACCTGTTTCGATATATAATTTATCTTATTTTTAATATATATAAATTTCAATAGAATTATTTATTTATTATTGCCTCTACCTAGTAGGGTCATTGGCAAAAACGCTTTCAATCCAAACTTAGTTGTATAGCACCATAAAAGCAACACATTCTCCGCCATTGATTTAAGTTTCGCTGATGTAAGGTAGGCACCAAAGGTCACTTGGTATACCAAGCAACCATATACCAATAGTCCTCAAGTCAAATAGACTTGAAATAGAACGAAATATACACTCTCATTGGGCATACAAGAGGGCCAATTGGGAACAATTTAAAGAGACGATAAAAAACCAAATTCAAATTTCAGATGACAGGCAAAACATAAATGACAAAGTTGCATCTTGAATAGAATTAATATTCTTTAAAAAAACAGTTATTTAATGTAAACAAAATGGAGAATCGTTTTTTAGATAAATAAATAGTTTTAATTTATAAATATTAAGCTTAGTTAAAACGAATATACGTTCAAGGATAACTGTATCACTAATAATTTTTTATTATCATTTTTTTTCTTTTTTATTTACACCAGTGGCAACTAAGCCACAATCAGTAGATGAGATATAAACTCCTGCTATGCTGGGTTTTGGGCATGAGGGCATCAGCAGGTTTATTATATAAAGCTGCTGATGGAAAGCTGGAAAAATGATCAACAGTAAATAATGGAATCAAGTAATATATCAAATACTCAGCATAAATCCCCCACCCTCTCCCCTGGCCCAGGAAACCCCGTATAACCTTCAAGGCAAGGAAGGGAAGGACCAATAAAAAAAAAAATGGAATCAAGTAAATGAAAGTAATCATGACTACTTCTGAAGTAAAAAAAAAAACTTAGATTTTATAAGATTCTCATTTAAACTTTGACTGAATATTTAATGAGGAAATACTATCGCTAGTAAAAAGAGCACTGGTCTTAAAAATAGAATGAACTTGGTTGATTACGTATTTATATTCCTGAAAAAAAAAACATGTTGTTTGCCTAATCATGGCTAGGCTTATTAAATTTACTTTTGAAAAATATTATGGAAATAGTAGTGTTTGTGACTGCAGTTAGAAGTTTCAGGAGTTTAGTGTTCTGATAAGCTAAACTATGTGCTACAGAAACTTCCAGGTCTGACCTAACCTTTAAAGGCCCAAACATAATTGAAGAAGTTGCAAATATTTCTGATAAAGCAACCTGGCTAGAATAGAGATGTGTTAAGTCAAGAATGTGAGAGCCTGAACCTCATAGCATTGCTGGCCATCAATAGGGTCGATCGACAGACCCAAGAAGATGATCTTATTAGACAGACTCATAATTATATTAGGGGGTATAGTCCCACAACAATTGGAGGGAAATCATTAGTAAAACTTGTTCTGAATGAAATATTAAATTGATATTATTAATTATAATTATGATCTATGAAGGAAGAATTATATTAATGAGAGGTAAGGAATGACAAGGGTGAGATGGAAGATGGGAGAGTATATGTGTATGTGACAGTGCTCTGTGGCAGCAAATGTTGAGGCAGTCCAAGGTCTATTTTGGTCCATGTTATCCAAGTCCTAAAATTCCCATGTTCATTTTAAGATGAATTAAATGCAATTTAAACCAACTGGAGATATTTCAAGGTAATAAAACGCCAACAATTTGCATCATGTAAGAGAACCAGCTGTACTGGCAAAGGAAAAGAGATCCTTAAAGTAATATCTCTATGGTCTGTTCTGGTGTATAGTCCCACAACAGTTGGAGGAAAATCATTTTTAAAACTTGTTCCGAATGAAATATTTGAATGTTATTATTAATTATAATGATTGAAATTTTGATATAAAATATTTTAATAGAATGTAATTATGTGATCATTTATTTTTAAATATTTTTTATTCTTTAACCAACTAAAATTTAAATAAATTTTCAAAATTATAGGAGAGACCTTTCACATTCAATACAGACCTTTCTAACACAGTCTTCAAAAAGAACAACCATCCTCATCCGGGAATCACAGTTTTTAATAAAATTGACTAAAGTTTTATGGTCAGTTTTCTCCATATCATGACCATTTATTGAAAGGATAACATCACCTAAAAGTAATGAAATTTCAATGGATTATAAATGAATAGACAATTCTTTCTTAAGTTATGTTACAAAAATCCAATTAAGGAAAATTAAATAAACCAGGATTTTAATTTATTTGAAGGATTTTTCCATACAGTCCACTGTTCTATATAACCACTGCTCTAGTTAGTATAATTAGATAAATTAAAAAAAAAATACAGTAATTTCCAAATCTTAAACCCATATTAAACTTTACAAATAAATTTCTTCATATCTTGTATGATAAAGATAAAACAT
Organism: Aelia acuminata; assembly: GCA_911387785.2. Lineage (NCBI taxonomy): Eukaryota > Metazoa > Arthropoda > Insecta > Hemiptera > Pentatomidae > Aelia > Aelia acuminata. Next base: position 121,173,155 of record OU426978.1, read on the forward strand.
TGCCCTATTTCAAGGATTTTTATCGTAATTGGTTGTAGTCTTCTGATTTTTCTTCTGTCAATTGCCAACCTGGATTCTTCTAAGATTTCTTCAAAATGCCTTCTTCAATATTTTTTTTCTGCCAAACTAATCAAGTTTGCATTATTAGCATCCATTCGGAAAGTAAGGGGCATAGCAAAAAATATCAATTTTCAAACATTTTATTATCCCTTAATTAATTATAGTTAATAAGTTAATAATCAGAAATATTAATCCAAAGTAATAAATGCTTCCTCAACCAAGCACAACCTGTTAGATAAATCTGGTGAGGTATCTTTGTGGATATAATTAAGACTATTTATAAGTGAATTGTTTCTCGATTTGCAATTAAATCATGATAAGCTTTTTCTATGGGACAAATGATTCGCTTTTTAGTTCTATTAAAATTATTTGAACATTAACGAATGTTATTTGCTCTAATTTTCGGTAAAGAAGGCATACTTTGATTCAGAAAACTAAAATTAATGCTGCGAGTAATTGTCTTGGGCTTATTATCCATCTGATTTATATGCCAAAAAAAGTCCGCTGTAAATTCAAGATATTTCTTGGGCATCTCTATATATGTATATATCTTGATCACCACATTTTCTTTATTTCATTGCTGAAGTCAATAGTAAAAATTATGAAAGCCAAACCCTATAAAAATTTGATATATATATATATCCAGGACCAGGTTTGTGATCTTTTATTTCTGTAGATCAATCTATTTAGTTATGACTATTTCTATAAAGGTATACATAATATCCAGGTTAAATCCCTTTTTTAGGTGATTATCTGAGAAATATTCTTCTACACAGTATAAGCTATTTTTTTATTATGGGTGATGTAAAAGTATATAATTTGCAGTACTTAGGAGTCTATTTACATCTTTTTCTATTACTAGAGAAATAAAAAATTAAGTTTATATTTTTTCTGATTTTAAGACATAATCTTTTATAGAATTAAACAAATGTACTATAACCTGAAACAAAACTAAACAACATGCCCAGGGACCCTGCTGACAAGAACTGCTTTTACCACTGGGTTCGGACTCTGGCAGTTCACAGTTTTACCCTTTGGCCTCTGCAATGCTCCAGCAACCTTAGAATGCCTGATGGAGAACATCTTATGAGGCTTATCCTGGAAGATCTGTCTCCGTATTTGGATGACGTCGTAGTGGTTGTCCGGACGTTTGAGGAACATATGTCCAATCTTGAAAACATCTTCAAGAGATTTTTCGATCTCTTGAATCCAACTTGACGCTGAACTCTAGGAAGTGTCATATTTTCCAGATAAAGGTCACCTATTTGGGGAGTGAAGAAGGGGTAGCATTCGCTATAGCGAAAACTTAGGTCGTCTAGCAATAGCTTATTCCTGCCAAAAGACAGCAGCTTCGAAGTTTCAAAAGCCTTTGTTCCTACTACCACCTTTACGTAAGGAAGTTTTGGGACATTGCGAAGCCTCTTACCCGATTGACCGAAGAGGTTAGACCTTCTAGTTGGAATAGCGAGAGTCAAGAAGCCTTCGACACCTTGAATGAACGGTTGATCTCGGCCCCAACATTGGGCTAACCAGTCCCCGCAGCCAAATTCATCCTCGACACAGACGTCAGCGAAGAAGGAATAGGCGGGGTTCTATCAAAATTGCTGGAGGACCAGGAACAGGTTAACAGTTATTTCAGCAAGACGCTGTCAAAACCGGAGCATTTCTACAAATACTTGTCTGGCACCAAGTTTTTGTTGCGAACTGACCATGCAAGCTTGAAGTGGCTTCTAAATTTCAGGAACCCTGAAGAGCAAGTTGCTAGATGGCTACAAAAGCTCCAGGAATACGGCTTTGAATTTGAACACCGACCGGGAGTGACATCGCAATGCAGATGCCCTGTCTAGAAAACAGAGTCCATCTAATTGCTCGCACTGTAGCCGAATCGTACAAAATGAGGCCAACCTCTGCATTGGAGTAGTTGGTGAAGAATGGACTTTTTTTTTTTGTTCGGTACCCCGACAGAACCTCCTGGTCACAATGTAATCTCCGTCCGTATCCATGTGTGGCATACGGGGGGAGGGGGGGGGGGTTACTTACAGGTGTAACCAACCTATTCTAACCGTGGTAGAAAGGTCGAGATTTATTCCGTGGGGCCTCCACGAAATAAATTTCAACCCTCCCAGGGCGGATTCGAACCGCCGCCGTTCGGCTCGAGCGTGTTACAGCGGATCGCGCTCCGGCTCGGCCCATCGAAGAATGGACTCTTGACATAATCCGGGATCGACAAGAAAATGATCCTGAGTTGAAAAAGATACGGGATTGGAAACTGGCCAATCGCCCCATGGACATATTAGGGCCATTCCAAAAAAGTGACTCTGGAAATAAGTAGGTCTTCGTGATTGTGGACTGTTTTTCCACGTGGGTAGAAGCATATGCTGTTCCCAACCAATAGCTGAGACATTGGCTGACGTTTTGGTAAAAGACTTCACCACCCATTTCGGAGTACCACTTGAACTACATTCAGACCAGGAAGGAACTTCGAAAGCACGTTATTCCAGGAGGTTTGCAAAAGACATAAAGGATTAAAAAACTAGGACTACAATCCTCCACCCACAATCTGATGAAATGGTAGAACGGATGAATCGAACCATCTTCAAATACCATTCCAAAGTAGCCTCCGAGATTGGGAGAAGTGGATCCCGTAGTTTCAAATTGCACATTGATCTGAAGCTAACGAATATTCTGGACAGACGCCTACAAAAGTTATCTTCCCCTGGAAAATGAGATTACTCAACGTGACCTCATTTTTGGCAGGGTACAGGGCGGGTACAAAGAAGGAGACCTCGTTTGGTTCTACAAGCCCCGAAGAAAGCGAGGATTCTGCCAAAAGTTGCAGAAGAACTGGGAGGGACCCTACGTGATAAATAAAGGCATTGACGATGTGATAAACAGGGTTTTCAAGAATCCTAACGGAAAGCCTATGATCGTTTATTGTAATCGCTTAACGCCATACGCAGGGAACCACGATGAAGAAGAACAGGCGCAGCGGATTCAGGGAGGGACCTTCTGTAGCAAGAGAGCAGGCCCGTGTGGAAAAGAAGACATCCAGAGGGAATGCCTCTAAGGAGGGTGCAGTGTAACGTGAAACAAAACAAAACCCAAAACATAATTTAAAAGAGTTATAGGCTTGTTGTTGGAACGAACTAACAGTTAGAACAAACTGTTCGGGTACCATCTACGCTTCCTAGAACCTTCCAGACAGTTCTTCAGACTAAATTTAAGGAGCGATGGACAGTATTAGTCTTGTTCTGAAGATCGATCATATAGTTACGTTTGTGTTAAAAGTGCCGGTACAAGTTGATACTTTTTGTAAACTTCTTGATTATTAGAGTTTAGATTGTTTGTGAGGCATTGCAAATAGCAATTTATCGTTTAAATTTATTTTTAAACCCACATAAGTGTTAAAATACTTTACTTTTAAACATTATACTTAAAAATTAAAGAATTCCTTTGTCTTATAATATAAGTATATTAAAAGGAAATAAAACCGTAAAATGCAAGCAAAAAGCAATTGCGCTGTTTAATTCTTAATATTTTGTTTCAAATCCATAAACTTTTGTGAAATAATTTTAGAATCAGATGTAATAATTTAATTTATTAAATACACATATATACCGGTTTCACCCGGAGAATTTCACTTTTTAAATCTATAAAATTTATAAAGTGAGACTTTAATCGACTCAAGCGGTCGATTTCGTTAAAACCAATGTAAAGCGAGATCAAAACGATTTTTACCCGGAGATTGGCTGAAGTTATGCGATTTTAATATGGACAGGAGTTCGCACGTGGTATCAAAGAACCACTGAGCGAAATTTGGAGAATTCAGGACAAACGGTATGGATTTCTTTAAAGAACAAACAAACAAACAAATAAACAAACAAACAGAATTTCATCTTTATTTATATAGATTTGTAGTTTGGTTTTGTTCATAAGAGACTAGAGTATCTCAAAAGCTATCATAACTATCAAGGATATAAAGATAGTAAATGACAAATTGACTAACTAAGTACAAAATCAAACATGAATATATAATGAAAATTAGTTCGTAACTCTATTTTTTTTTTTACTAATCTTATTTCTAGCCCAGATGTCATATTTAAGTCTTCTGTTTAAAATATTATTAAAGTTTAGTATGCTATTGAAATGAATAAGTAAATAAAAAAATAGAAAAAAAAGTATTTTCTACAGCTTAGGCTAAAAGTCCATATTTGAATATAATTTACCTTCTCTCATCCCTGCACGGTATGCTGGGCCATCATATTCTACATAGTCCACGTATGTTATCATTTCTATTTCCTGCTCTTTCTTGTAATGAATTCCATAACTCTGGAAAAAATCAACAATTATGAAATTTTGTATATCAATTAAAAAAAAAATTCTAATTAGGAGAGGGAAGAAGATATCAATATAGTTTATGATATTTAGTTATGTAATATTTATGTTTAAATTATTACAATTAATCAATTAAGAATGTCAATGTTTGTATAAATATTTTTTTTATACAGTCTACTTCAATCTAGTGCATTTGAGGATGAGATGGTTCATATTCAGGCACCTTTCATAAAATAACAAATAGCATATTAATAACATATTACTTTCTATTATATAAAAAGTTTTTAGTGTGGCGCCACTAACAACGGTCGTAATTGCTAATGGTAATATTAAATATTGTAATTTAATTTTAAAATCGTAGTTTTAAATCTCTTTGAGCTATAATTTTTAATTCATAAAGAAGTTTTAAACCCCTTCATTATAAACATCTTGACGATATTTCAAACCGAAAAAAAAACAACTGATTTCTAGCCTGTTCGTTATTTGTTGAGAGCTAAGTATTTTAAAATATAATTTAATTATTTTATATTTGAAAATTGATGTTGGATGTTAATATGACAAGGGAAAAGATACCCTATAACTTTTTTTTTTCTAGGCTAAGTCCCAGTAGATTTACAGCTGTTTTTTCTCCAAATCTTCATAAATATTTGAAAGCATTCTTGAAAAAGCGCGAGGAAATTCTGTGATCTGAAAATTCCTGTGGGTAGTTCTTGAGGTCCATCGCTTAAGGTGTCAATTGAAAATATTTCTGACGAACGGTGTTTTAAAAAGAATTAAGCAAAAATTTCATCGGTTTAAAATACTTTAGCTAATAATGGGATACTGGGTGGTGTTAGAAATCTGAAGCTTTGGGGATAGAAGATGGTGTACATTTGAGCAAGAAGGCAGCTATTTATCGCGCAGTGGCACTTTTGGTTATCTTAACTGGACAGAGACTTTAAACAAAAACTATGCTACCTATGCATAGTAAACCTATAACATACTTTAACATATAGCATACCTAAAACTACTTTTGCCATTAGTGAAAAGGTGCTGAAGGGCTGGGTAACGTTATCGTAATCCTACATGTTTTATTTAGAGTGACACTTTTTGTTATCTAGCGTTAAATATAATTAATTTAGACGAGGATATTATTATAAGTAGTTTGTGTTAATTGATAAGTTGATTAGCGAGAGAATAGCAGAATATAAAATATTCAGAAGTTTAAAAGATATTTGCTGAAATCGGCAAAGTTGGCTGAAACACTTCCCAGAATAGGAATTTGTTGATCAATCAATAAACCCATGACTGAAGACAATCGTAAAATTAAATAATAGTTTCTTTATTGCTTACTCATCTGAACTCGATGCAAACAGCAAACGTTTGGAAAAAAAACCTAGGTCAAGAGTTGTGCTTTTATATTAAAGATAGGAGTTGATTTGTATTTTCAGAAAAAGTAGAGAAGGATTATTTCGGATAATGTGAAATGCAAGATGATTTGTGTTTAAAAAAAAACTTGATACTAATGAAATTTATTGGTACTAGTGTGTCCATAACAGATGCATGAGATGAAATAAACATTGATGTATGAAGGATGTAACCTTAATAATTATAAAATACCTTTCATTTCTAATTTATTAATAAAGGTGGTATTTTAATTGGGAAAAATAAGGCAATTGAAAGCATCAAAAGCATTGAAAGGATAACAAAAATCATATTTAAAAATATTTAGATTTAAACCTAATGTTAAACGCATCACTACTGTTTAACGTAATTAAAAACCGCATTGTTTTTGGGCAATACTGGGATTAGTTCTTTAGCCACAAGAAATATTATAGCAATGAAGATCTAAATATACCTAAACATATACATAAGTAATTTATGTATTTGTCTGATTTCAATAAACTTTTCAGCGGCCTTAGGAAGGGATAATATAATTCTATAACATACTACATAATAATTCAAGGACAATGATCTTTCCAATCTGTTGTATCATTGAAGATTTATTGAATATTTTTTAAAGAAAAATAAAATCGTAGGTCATGTATCAAATAACTGATAAGTCTTCCCTTCACTTGATACACTTGATTGAAAAAAAGAGAGCTTGAAGGTTGTAGTCCCATACATGCCAAAAGAAAAGTTCGAAAGTAAAATGAAATTATTTGAAAGCAATAAAGCAAGAAAGTCAAAATGGTTTAATACAATAAGACTGGTTTTTGACTACTATATTCAGCCTATTTAATTGATAATAATGTTTTATGGTCAAAGATATTATTATCTTGATAATGGCGTGAATGAGGAAACAGAACAAAAAATTGAAAAAGCGAGGCTTAAATTAAGGATCACAAAAATTCTTGACTAAGATCTGTCCAGCCTCAAATAAATAAAATAAGGAAATATTGATTTTCCTATAAAGGATCAGTAAACCTTCCTTAATTTTATTAAAGAAGGGAGGTTATATATAATATTATTGCTAAGCTAATATTTGCTGTCCTAACCATCAATGCAATGCTCTTAAATAAGGCAAGAATGTATTTAGAAGTTATTTACCTAATATTCCTTCGAATTAATATTCGAAATTTAGTGCATGTCACCCGCAGACCTGGCTTTTGACTTCAAATCGCTCTTGATCAGAGCAGTCTTAACGGTTTGACTCGGACGTGAGGAAAGAAAAATCTGGTGCGATGCGCGCAACACACAACTTTCACTTACCAACTTACTTACATTAGAAATCGGCATGTTTTTTTAATTGCCATTTTTATAAATAATATAAAAAATATGACTCGATTTTGATTAAAAATGATTAATTTAATCAAAATCATTAAAGCCGTTTTTGAGATATTCCAAAAAAATGTAAAAATTGGAAAAAAAAGTTATGAAATAAAGAGCCCCCTGCATTTGACCAATTTTGATGAAATGTTGTCTGTCACATTTTGAGCATATACATACACCAAATATCCAGTCTGATAAAAATCATTACAGCCGCTGTTGAGTAAATAAAAAAAAACACGTGAACATAAGAAAAAGTTTATTAAATGAAGTACCCCCTCCGTTTCACCAATATTGATGAAATTTCGGCTGTCGCATCGCGGGCATATACATACATCAAATACCCAGTTTCATCAAAATCATCATAACCGTTTTTGAGAAAAAAAAAAACAAAACGTAAACATTAGATAAAATTCTTTAAGTAAAGTCCCCCCTCCGGTTGATCAATTTTGATGAAATTTTTACAGTCGTATCTCGGGCATATACATACATCATATACCCAGTTTGATCAAAATCGTTAAAGCCGTGTTTGAGTAAAAAATCTGGTGCGTGCGCGCAACACACAACTTTCACTTACCAACTTACTTAGATTAGAAATTGATGTGTTTTGCTAAATATCATTTCCCAAAGTCACACATTTTTCTACATTCATATCTTATTTTTCTTAATCGTTAAAGCCGTTTTTGAGTAAATAAAAGAACTCCGTGAAAATGATACAAAATTTATTAAGTAAAGTCCCCCCTCCCGTAGATCAATTTTGATGAAATTTTTACAGTCATATCTCTGGCATATAAATACATCAAATACCAAGTTTGATCAAAATCGTTAAAACCGTTTTTGAGTAAATAAAAAAACACGTGAAAATGATACAAAATTTATTAAGTAAAGTCCCCCCTCCGGTTGATCAATTGTGATGAAATGATGGTTATCACATCTTTGGCATATAAACACATCAAATACCAAGTTTGATCAGAATTGTTAAAGCCGTTTTTGAGTAAATAAAAAAAACACGTGAAAATGATACAAAATTTATTAAGTAAAGTCCCCCCTCCGGTTAATCAATTTTGATGAAATTTTTACAGTCATATCTTGGGCATATAAATAGATCAAATACTCAGTTTAATCAAAATCGTTAGAGCCGTTTTTGAGAAAATCGAAAAAAACGTAAAAAGGTATTAAGTAAAGTACCCCCTCCCTTTGAGCAATTTTGATGAAATTTTTGCTGTCACATCGCGAGCATATACCTACACTAAATACCCAATTTCAGGTTCCCACTGTTTATAGTTTTTGAGCTAGTCTGTTCACACACACACACACACACACACAGACACACACACACACAGACCATTTCGCGGGACTTGGTTATTTTGACTCAGGGGGTCCCAAAACGTGTATTTCCGTTGAAAACCGGAAGTCGAAATTTTTCACGATCGCAATACTTCCACTTACTATATATTTCATATATAGGTAAGTGAAAGTAATAAAAAAAATCTGGTGCGTGCGCGCAACACACAACTTTCACTTACCTACTCACTTAGATAAGAAATTAATGCGTTTTGTTAATGCCACTCCTCAAAGTTACTCATTTTTCCAAGTTCATTTCTTATTTTTGTTTTCATTAGCTCAGAACATTTGAATAATGATAGCGCGTACCTGATATTAAATAATACCTAATTTTCATTAAACATGACGAATATGATGAAAATCGTTAAAGGCGTTTTTGAGATAATCGAAAAATTGGAAAAAAGTTATGAAATAAAGTCCCCCCTCCGGTTGTTCAATTTTGATGAAATGTTGGCTATCACATCTTTGGCATATTCATACATCAAATACCCAGTTTGATCAAAATCGTGAAAGACGTTTTTGAGTAAATAAAAAAAAACACGTGAAAATTATACAAAATTTATTAAGTAAAGTCCACCCTCCGGTTTATCAATTTTGATGAAATGTTGGCTATCACCTCTTTGGCATATACATACATCAAATACCCAGTTTGATCAAAATCGTGAAAGACGTTTTTGAGTAAATAAAAAAAAAACGTGAAAATAATACAAAATTTATTAAGTAAAGTCCCCCCTCCGGTTAATCAATTTTGATGAAATTTTTACAGTCATATCTCGGGCATATTAATACATCAAATACCCAGTTTGATCAAAATCGTGAAAGAGGTTTTTGAGTAAATAAAAAAAAAACGTGAAAATAATACAAAATTTATTAAGTAAAATCCCCCCTCCGGTTAATCAATTTTGATGAAATTTTTACAGTCATATCTCGGGCATATAAATAGATCAAAAACTCAGTTTAATCAAAATCGTTAGAGCAGTTTTTGAGAAAATCGAAAAAAACCTAAAAAGTTATTAAATAAAGTACCCCCTCCCTTTGAGCAATTTTGATGAAATTTTTGCTGTCACATCGCGGGCATATACCTACACTAAATACCCAATTTCAGGATCGCACGGTTTATAGTTTTTGAGCTAGTCTGTTCACACACACACACACACACACACACACACACACACACACACACACACACACACACACACACACACACACACACACACACACACACACACACACACACACACACACACACAGACCATTTCGCGGGACTTGGTCATTTCGACTCAGGGGACCCCAAAACGTGTATTTCCGTTGAAAACCGGAAGTCGAATTTTTTCACGATCGCAATACTTCCACTTACTATATATTTCATATATAGGTAAGTGAAAGTAATAAGACCTACTTTTTAGAGCGACTTTTTACTTTCACTTACCTATATATGAAATATATAGTAAGTGGAAGTATTGCGATCGTGAAAAAATTCGACTTCCGGTTTTCAACGGAAATACACGTTTTGGGGTCCCCTGAGTCGAAATGACCAAGTCCCGCGAAATGGTCTGTGTGTGTGTGTGTGTGTGTGTGGTCTGTGTGTGTGTGTGTGTGTGTGTGTGTGTGTGAACAGACTAGCTCAAAAACTATAAACCGTGCGATCCTGAAATTGGGTATTTAGTGTAGGTATATGCCCGCGATGTGACAGCATAAATTTCATCAAAATTACTTAAAGGGAGGGGGTACTTTACTTAATAACTTTTTAGGTTTTTTTCGATTTTCTCAAAAACGGCTCTAACGATTTTGATTAAACTGAGTATTTCATCTATTTATATGCCCGAGATATGACTGTAAAAATTTCATCAAAATTGATTAACCGGAGGGGGGACTTTATTTAATAAATTTTGTAACATTTTCACGTGTTTTTTTTTATTTACTCTAAATCGGCTTTAAAGATTTTGATCAAACTGGGTATTTGATGTATTTATATGCCCGAGATATGACTCTAAAAATTTCATCAAAATTGATTAACCGGAGGGGGGACTTTACTTAATAAATTTTGTAGCATTTTCACGTGTTTTTTTGATTTTCTCAAAAACGGCTCTAACGATTTTGATTAAACTTAGTATTTGATCTATTTATATGCCCGGGATATGTCTGTAAAAATTTCATCAAAATTGATCAACCGCAGGGGGCACTTTACTTAATAAATTTTGTATCATTTTTACGTGCTTTTTTTATTTACTCAAAAACGGCTTTCACGATTGTGACCAAACTGGGTATTTGATGTATGTATATGCCAAATATGTGATAGCCAACATTTCATCAAAATTGATCAACCGAAGGGGAGACTTTACTTAATAAATTTTGTATCATTTTCACGGGGTTTTTTATTTACTCAAAAACGGCTTTAACGATTAATAAAAATAAGATATGAATGTAGAAAAATGTGTGACTTTGGGAAATGATATTTAACAAAACACGTCAATTTCTTATCTAAGTAAGTTGGTAAGTGAAAGTTGTGTGTTGCGCGCACGCACCAGATTTTTTTATTTGTTTTTAAGAATCAGTCGTTTTCATTTCTGTCTATAATATAAACTTCTGAAGATATCCGAATGCCACTAAAAATTACTTTGAACCCATTGCAAACTGCGGTGAGCTAAAAAAGTTTACGGAAACGTTTCCAACAGTTTCCCATAGGAAGACACCGTTTACGCAACTTGTGGCAATGATATGCTCTTCGGTATAGTGGATGCCTTCTCACGGGCACTTGTGTAACCAGCCAAGTGTGAATCGATACAAGCTCGTTTCATGAAACTCATCATTGTTCTAAAATTCTATGTTTAAAGAATTAAAGACTATTTAAAGTTGATGACTCGAAATTATTACGGTAATAATTATTTAGATAAAACATATTAGGTGGATACCTGGATACCTACATAAGTAATTATTGAATAAATAAATAAATAAGTGATTATCTAAGTAAGTAATTCTATGTAGGTATATATATGTAATTAACTAAACAATTTTCGTACCAAACATTGATCGGTAAAAAAACACATTATTAAATTAATATTCATAAGCTGACAAAATTTTAAAGCAAGATTCATGTACATCAATAATTGATATACATGAAAACCTAAATTCTTCTTTGAATGAAACATATTAATTTTCACGTTTTTAGTTTATATTTGAATTTTATTATTAAATTACGTTAAGATGTAGTTCATATTAAAAAAAGGTGGAAAGCATCAAATTTTGTTTGATAAAATTGTCTTTAAATCATCAATAACATGTCTTATATGGGTCATTGAAGTAAACATTTATCCAATTTAATATTTTGGAGGGGAGTGGTGAAGGAGAGGAAGGTTTGGAGGGGGGGGGGAGATCATAAAAGGAGGTGTATCTATAAAACAATGAATATCTTAAAAAACGTAAAATTATAAATTGTCGCGTCAAATGAGTTACATACTATATTTGTACGATTCTCTGACTGAGTTTCAACTGTAATAATTTTTTTTACCCTTATTGCCCGTGAGGCATGGTAGGGAGGAAATAAAATAATAAGTATAAGGGAGCTGTTGAATCGTGGATGCTGTGTTCACATAATCTATCACATCGGGCTTTCAAGAGTTCAATGGAAAATAATATTTGCTAAAACACTACATGACAAGAATTGTTGACCAAGAGCTCGCAAATAAATCAACGATTTAAGATTAAAAAAAAAAAAAAAACATACTGTATTCTGTGTATAACGATCTTATTATTTTATATGTAGCTTACTTCTGGGTAGAGAAACTCATTAAAATGTGAAAGTATTTGTTGGGTATTATGGCATAAAATTCGCGATATTTTTGGAATCTTTCCTGTTTATCGCAAACTAAGGATCACACTGTTTTTATTGTATTTTATTTACAATAAAACAGTATACTATTACAAATAAAAAGGTATAAGTATTTGAAATCAAAATAGGTTGAGTGGCTTAGCCAAAATCGAACAACAAATATCGGTAATTTTTACTATTTTTGTGGTAACTCTTAGGTCATTTTTTTCATTTTTTTGCATATAACTCGAAAACAATTCAAAGCAAAGAAAATTTTATTGCTTTCAATATAATACACCATAAAGTTTAACATTCAATCAGATACTTTAAATAAAAATCGGTTAAGTTGTTTTGCCGAAATTCGTAATTTTTTTTAACCTTTTTAGAGAAAAATGAATTTGGTTTACGTTTCAACGCCTGCAACTCAAAAATGGATACGCCAAATGAAAAATGCTCTGTTCACAAATAGACGACTGAAATAGAAATACAAAAATTATTTAACAAACATTTTCGTCAGTTACAAGTAAAAAGAAAACAGTTTATTCCATCCGAAGTTTACGAGAAACCAAAAAAAATTGGCGGATTTTATGCCACTAAGGGTTCGACTGGTTGTGTACAGTGACCTCCGCCTCGCCAAACCTCCCCCCCTAATTCACCACTCCTCTCCAACATGCTAAAATAGATGAAAGTTTACTTCACTGAATCAAATAAGACAGACTTTGATAAAAGACATTCCACATCATGAAACATAAATATAAGCTTAAATGTTACAAGTTTGGAAAATTGGCCCAATTTTGAAAACCTTCATCTCAGGAACTATTTAGTCTACTCTAGGTTGGTAATTCAATCTAGCCTAAAAATATTGTGAATAGGTTTTGGTTATTGCTGGTCAAAACGGTGAAAAACCTAACAAAGTGCAAACATTTTGCAGGTTTTGGGAAATTCATACAAATTCAAAAGTGACAGAGGGAGCTGCCAAGGTCGGAAACTTGGCTTTCGTATCTAAGTCACATAATATGAGGGACTAATAAAATGTTTAGAAAAGCTCAATTTTTAATAAAAAAATATTAAATGAAAAAAATTTCCTTAAAATTAATTGAAATTTTAACTGCAATACCTTCCTAAATCATTGTTTCCTAAAGAATAAAATTCTCAAAAGAATCTTCGCCTACAGTAATAATAAAAAAAAGAGCGAGCGAGGCATCTTCTATCGACTATGCATCATGGACGCGCTTACTCTGCTCCACTTGTGACGGTTCCCCGCCCCCAAAATATAGTTTTAGTTACATATTTTAAAACAGCCAGACATGTGCTACAACTTTTATTTGAAAGAGTTTTGGGTAATATTTGAAATAAAAGATGTGTTACCTAAAAACTAATTCCAATGTAAATTTTAACTCGAAAATTTAGGATATTTGTGTGAATAATAGGAAAAGTATTAATATCATGCAAAAACATTATATAACATCTTTAAAAGAATAGATAAAGAGGAATAAAATGATACAAGATCTATCAATGTCGAATGAAAAATAACGGAGTTATGAGCAATAACAGAAAGGTACTCGAAATGAATGTTCAAGAGGGGGACCCCAAGTTAGCACAAATGGGAGGAGCGGGGACTTTTGACAAAATACTGCTTTAAGTAAGTACTAACATCTGGCAAAAATTCAGCTTGTCTCTAATTATTCACGACACAAAACCTTCATTGCCTAGGCTAACTAGACTAGGGACGGTAAGGCCAGCAATGCAAACTGGTTTAGTAAAATGCTGTTGAAGGTAATTCAGAACGGATTACCTGCCCCCACCATAATTTGTGGGGGTCCAGTAAAAAAAACGCTAAATAAATATAACTTGGAAAACCATGTGACCTAAGATTAGTTTATCCGAGTATATAGAAAACAACGGGAGCTGAGGGGAGTGCCCCTTAGATATTATTAGTGAGGCAGTATTAGTCACGGTGGTTCACACCTTAGCATAACCAGATAAGATGATTCTTTTTTTATGATCTAGCGGGCCATTTCCTTTTCTGCATTATGAGGGCTTTCAATATTGCAAGTTCCAGCGATTTTTTTACTCCTATCCATTTTACGTCCTATCAGAGGGACGGCACAGCCAAGTATTTTTTACTTCCTTTGAAAAATCCTAGGGCCACCGCGGGACGAATCCATGACCCTTAGTATTGTGGGTTGCTATGCTAACCACTACACCACACGTGACCCCTCCTTTTTATTTCTATTAAAATATTATACTTCAACGTGAAGAAAGAATGAGTTCAGGGTATAAACAATGTTGACCTACCGTATGTGGGGGTCACCTGTGGTGTTGTGGTTAGCATGGCAACCTACAATACTAAAGATCGCGGGTTCAATTCCAGCGGTGGCCCTAGGATTTTTTACTCCCATTAAAAAATGGGAGTAAAAAATCCTTAGCTATGCCGTCCCTCGGATAGGACGTAAAATGGAGGTCCCGAGCCTGTACGATGTCAGGTACTCGTTAAAGATCCCTATCCTAATTATACCTGGATAGGCAAAATTTAGGACTCCCACTGTAGCATCGTCCGATTAGCCTAAGCAGCATAAAAATGGACGTTAAACAAACAAACAAACAAAACTACCGTATGTAGACTAAAAAACGTTAGCCAATATTAGAATTATTTCAAAATTTTAATTGGTCCTCTAATTTATTTCATATATTTCGAATGAGATGTCGTCGCAAAAACGTTGCGGTATGTTGTACTAATGACAGCGATGAATGGAAAAGTTAGTTTTGCTCTGAAGATCGATGATATGGTGACCTTTGTGTTAAATTGTCGTTACAAGCTGATAATTTTTGTAACCTTTTTGATAAATTGAGTTTATATTGTTTGTGTGGCATAGTAAACTGTTATTTTCGTTTATGAAAATTATTTAAACCCACATAAGTGTTACAATATTAATGTATGGAAAAAAAAATTAAATTAGGTTTAACTAACCTAACAGGTAGGTACCTCCCAAGACCTATAGGTTCATAATTTTTAAACTGGTTGATTTAATACGGCATTGAAAATTCAGTTTCAAGTTCGGTGAAATAGCTTTGGCGATGGATGAATAGCTTTGGGCAAACAGCTAACCGATGCGACGGTTAGACAACAAGGAACTTTACTGCTGTTCTCAGAGTATTAAAGTCTAATCTTACTCTTGGGAGATATCTTTTCAATTCTTTCACTAATCAGCACAGAGGCGAAGATACCTTCATGAGACGCAGCAGCCTCTATTAGTTTTGATTGCAAAATTAAGGGGAGAAAGCTAGAGGTTTACCGTGATCAAGGCCAAATCACCTACTGCGACTTCAGACCAAGAATGAATGGGAAGAATAACAATTGGCTCTTCAAATCACATCTCACTACATTGGCCAGTAGAGTAATTATTAATATTACGTAACGTTAGGCTGAATCTATTATTCACTTGGTTGCGTTAAGGAGGGTTTTTACGGTTATATTTATCAGTTGATATATAAATCTCCTTTAAAAGTAACTAGTAGAATGCTAGTATAAAAATCTGGTGCGTGCGCGCAACACACAACTTTCACTTACCAACTTACTTAGCTTAGAAATTGACGTGTTTTGCAATTCCCAAAGTCACACATTTTTCTACATTCATATCTTATTTTTGTTAATCGTTAAAGCCGTTTTTGAGTAAATAAAAAAAAAACCGTGAAAATGATACAAAATTTATTAAGTAAAGTCCCCCCTCCCGTAGATCAATTTTGATGAAATTTTTACAGTCATATCTCGGGCATATATATACATCAAATACCAAGTTTGATCAAAATCGTTAAAACCGTTTTTGAGTAAATAAAAAAAACACGTGAAAATGATACAAAATTTATTAAGTAAAGTCCCCCCTCCGGTTGATCAATTGTGATGAAATGTTGGTTGTCACATCTTTGGCATATAAATACATCAAATACCAAGTTTGATCAAAATCGTTAAAACCGTTTTTGAGTAAATAAAAAAAACATGTGAAAATGATACAAAATTTATTAAGTAAAGTCCCCCCTCCGGTTGATCAATTTTGATGAAATTTTTACAGTCATATTTCAGGCATATAAATAGATCAAATACTCAGTTTAATCAAAATCGTTAGAGCCGTTTTTGAGAAAATCGAAAAAAACGTAAAAAGTTATTCAATAAAGTACCCCCTCCCTTTGAGCAAATTTTATGAAATTTTTGCTGTCACATCGCGGGCATATACATACTCTAAATACCCAATTTCAGGTTCGCACGGTTTATAGTTTTTGAGCTAGTCTGTTCACACACACACACACAGACACACACACACACAGACCATTTTGCGGGACTTGGTTATTTTGACTCAGGGGACCCCAAAACGTGTATTTCCGTTGAAAACCGGAAGTCGAAAATTTTCACGATCGCAATACTTCCACTTACTATATATTTCATATATAGGTAAGTGAGAGTAAAAAGATTAAATCTCTGTTCAACGACATGACTACCTGGTGGCAGAGATACGTAGCGCGGTTTTCACTTGACGACCTCCATGCAGAAGACCTCTCCTTGTCCTGAAGAGAAGCTTGAATCAAAAGTGGCTCCTAATTGGAAAGTACTTGAATATGACAGATATCCTTGGTTGAAATCAGTCACTTGGTCAAGGAAAGCGCAAAGGGAATAGAAAACCGGCTTTTATTTTATTTTTTTAACGATTGTCAATACTTAGTTGTCCTTAAATATCGGAAATTACGCACTTCATGTATTGGCTAGTAGGGGCCAATTAAATTTAAATTGAACCTGTCTAAGCTTAGTAATTAGTCCCTGAAACATTATCTGCTTAGTAGGCTATAGATTTCTATTATATCTGTTCATTGGAAATGTTAACCCAAGCACTGCGATAGGGAGGCCATACATGCTACACTAAGCAGTTAAGAAATGAATTCATCAACCATCATTTTACAAGTGACAAGTGACATTTTTTATATCGTCAACCTGTTTCTGCGCTTTCGAATAGAATCAACCTCTATAAAAATAGTAAAGGGGTGTTTTTTTTTTGTTTTTTTTTTTTTATACATTTCAATTAAGAAAGTTTAGTTTGTTAATTATTATTTTGGGGAAGTCGTTTATCTTTAGAATATCAAAAGTTAGGGTGTAAAATAAAATAATATATATTTTTTGTTTCTTCATCTTTAAAAATGATAAAAATTAAAAACTGTAAATCCAAAAAATATAAAATTTTGTATTTTTCCTTCCATTGGTACATGCCAAAAAAAACCTAAATCTAAGACTTAGGTTCAAAATTATCCAAGATTCAAAGTTGTTTTTGAACTGGTCGATATGATATTAAATGTCCCCATAGATATGTTATGATGGGAAATAGCATCGCAACAAATAACTTTTTTTCATTCGATAATAAATTTTTACGAAAAATATTATCTTAGTAGATCGGAGATTTAAAACTGGAAAATGTTTCATGTTTCGAGCATCAGTTTCATTAATAATATTATTCAGAAGTTCTAATCTTAACTTTAA
This sequence comes from Aelia acuminata, assembly GCA_911387785.2. Classification (NCBI taxonomy): domain Eukaryota; kingdom Metazoa; phylum Arthropoda; class Insecta; order Hemiptera; family Pentatomidae; genus Aelia; species Aelia acuminata. Next base: position 121,190,971 of record OU426978.1, read on the forward strand.
AATTAGGGTAGTGAGAAATAATTAAATAGTAAAAATTACTATTTATCTACCAAAACTGATAATAAATAGTATGTATATATTAATAGATACTCTAATTATAGATGTTAGGCTGACCTGTAAGGTGAACCCGTAGGACCCGGCGCTGTTTTTCTCGACGATGATGGTCCTTCGCCGCCGGTCCTCTTCAGGCTTGGTCACAGTGACGCGGTCAGGCTTCACCCTCTCCAATATCTGAGACTGCCAACAGAATGTGGCCATTAATAAAAGGAGGAATAAGAACATGATCAAAAGAAAAAAAACAAAACTTTAATGCATTTACCATGCCATAGCAAACCATTTCATATGTGCGTACTTAGTTCAGGTATAGGTGGTATACAAGGTATCAGTAATACAAAGTAGCTAACATATGTCTGCCGAGAAAATGCCTTGCATAAAGGCGATTCTCATGCTACTGGCCATAATGGAATCTTGATGGGATTCTCGAGCAACTATTCGTTAAACCGTCCGAGTTTCCATCCTAATGGTAAATGAGAGAGCTCATGTATTATAACATCTGATCAACGGTTGAATGGGCTATAAATTCAATACAAATTTAATATTTTCAATACTTAAGTTGAATATTAGAATTAGCCAGGCTCTTCCAAATCACGATTTTAGTGTTGAAATGAATTGCAATATTTAACACCTAATTAACCTACTCAGATGCGTACTGCCTTTTTGATGGTAATAACTTTGGTCTCTTTTAACTCAAATGTTTTTCTCCAGTATGTAAGGTACTAATTTTTTTTATTTTACCCAGTTTGAGCAGGTACTGTGAAATATGTAATTAGAATTTAACATCATGTTACCATTTTACAACAAGTTAATGGGACAGATTTTAATTTCCTTTCAAGAATATATTTGATTACTATGTCAAAACCTGTAACACTGTGATTGAATTGTATAGGACACATTTTCTTAATGCATTGCAACCTTCAAATCACTATTTTTTTTTTAATTTGAAACATTTGTTGGCGCGTATCGTAAGAAAATTGAATTACCCCTACTCCTTCTTATGGTGTGTGAGCCGCTTCATTGCTTTTCTCAGTACCGTTCTAACACGATTCAGTAAGATCAGTAAAGAGTCAGATGCATGCGCTATGCAATTTTTTTGTTTCAAAAATTGTGTTTCTCCTTTGAGGTTAGAAATGTATGTGCTGATATCAACATCGACGTCTCTCACAAATTATTAAATTAATAAATTAATTATTATTATATTTTTATTAACGTTTTACCAACGAAATTCGAAATGAATGAATGAAAATATACGGTATGAAAAAATTACAGGGTGTTAGGCACTTAGAGAATATATATACAAGAAGGTATTTACGCGGATTACTAGTTTTTTCTCCTCTTTCTTCGCATAATTGCCTCTTATATGATAAAATTAATACGTTAAAAGTAAAAGAATAAATGATACAATAAATAAATAAATAAAAATGAAAACTATAAATGAAACAGCTAAACAATTCTTCTGATTACAAAAAAAACTGAAATTCTAACTGAAAATATATACACAAAACTTAATATATAAATAGGGTTATGTATATTAAACAAAATTGTCTAAACAAAGCTTAAAAATTACGAACTTCATCTATATGGAAATAAAAATAGTAATGAATAACAAAAAACAATATCAATAATCTTACTGTACATACCTGAAGAATTGAACACATTTCCCACAATTATTGAACACTTACGATCAACTTTAGAGATGAAACTGTAAATAAGTAGATATCTCGGAGTTTATTGTTGTTTTCGACAGTTACTAAGTCGGCTATAAACTGGGGTGTGGAGGGTGTATTAAATTCGAAATAATTATCGCTCCTAGGTCAAATAGGAGTTTAAGGAGGTTGATTACTCATTAATGTTTTTGCGAATAGGTAATTGAGGGAGCTGTGATATTAAACTTTTACCGATATATTAAACTTTATCTGAAGTTATTATTTTAGGTTTAATATAATTAATATAAGGTAAATTCCTAATACATGTTATTATGTAATGGTAGTAGAGGTTATAAGCTACATTTACCGATAAGAATAGAAGGATTCGAAAAGAAGAGTTAAATTGAAAGCCAGTTTAGTTCTGTGATTACTCAAATAAAGAAATATTACGGGGAATTTATCATGTTGTTATTCGTAAAATTGATTTTAAAGAATCAGTATTATTCTAGTATATATATTATTATTCTCGTAATAAAATACTCCTCTGTTTCAGTAAAAACTGGAAGCAAAGCATATGAACATACAACTTTAGGCAGGCTCTAGTGGCCTTTGAGTACTACCATTATACAATACAGGAGGGGCTAATGCCTGCCTTCAAAATAACGGAGCAGTATTCAATGACATGTATTACCGCTTCGTAGTGATATTGACTACAAAGAGAGCAGAACTTGTATTTTACAGAGAAATATACAATAGAAAAGCATGAACATTCATCACCCCTTGATATGACTGTGGAGTTCCTTACATGTTCAACCAAAAGTTAAAACCAAGCGGCTTGGGCAATCAATTTGAATGAATGGCAAAGCTTGTATGATTGGGAGTCCCTAAGTAAGGGGAAGGATATTTTTTTAATCCAACCACTATTGGGATATCTCTATAAAGAAGCGAATTGGCAAACTTGATTAGATTGAGAACCAATCATGGCCAAACGAACAAATTTTTGAATTTGATAAAAATGAGGGAGTTGCCGAAAAGCGAGTCTTGCAATGAAGTCGAGGATCCTTTACACTTGGTGATATCCTACAGGCGGCTTCAGGATCCTACAGTGACTAGAGGAGGAAATATATCGAGGGGTCAGCGCTCAGTATCCCGAATATAATAAAGAAGCAGAATCGCAAAGGTTGACATAAAATTTATTAAAAAAACAAAAATACGACTTTAATAAAACTTAGATTATTTCTAACGTAAGACAAATCATAATGCTTAGATTTCTGGCTAAATAGGATTTAGATAAAATCTTAAAGCCGAAAAAACAAACAAACAAAAAAACCTAGCGGTCAATTATGAGAGGTTAAAGCTTAATTTATAGTTAGTAAAAAGTCTCTGAAATCAAAATTACTTGATGTGTAAAATAATGTTATCTTCACCAAGGAATTTGGGAGAACTATTTACATTCCATTGGGTCCTTGCAGAGAGGAGAGGAGATATCTGCAGTTAGGTAAATGAAAATGAATGAAACGACTTCAAATCCTGTAATTTAAGTAATCTGGAGAATGATATTGACTTAAATACTAATCCGTATACAACCGTCTTAACTACGATAAAGAAAATGTCAGAGAGCTTTTATTTTCATGTAATGCAACAGTGAAATCCCAATTCTGTAACTTGGATATAATGTGTATCATTATATTGGCTATTCCACTTGATTACTGGGTATAACGTTTAAATAGTTTTAAATCTTGGCTTTATTCACACATGTATTTTTCCTATATAACCAAATAGAAATATTTTTTTAATCTAAAATATTTTAGATAATTGCGCAATATTGTATTTTATTAAACTGCGGCGAGATTTTTTTCTAAGCTACTGAAAAAATTAATTTTTTGCTGCATTTCGCGGATGGACTGAATTAAACATTTTTTTTTGTTAAAAAAACAACTATATTCGTTATCCTATATAAACTATACTTTTGAAACAGAGTTTATGTCTATTATGTAATACTATTGAAAAACTATCCTTTAATTAGAAGGAAAGCTCTTTAGAGGATGACAAAAAAAAAAAATTATTAACACCAGTTGAACGTCCATTGATTTCTAAGGGTGGACTTACTTTAGATACGTTTCGTTCCATATCCGACGAAGCCACTAATCGCTGGGCAATGAAAAACTTATTAGGAGGAAAATAAATAGATAGTAAATGCTAGGAAAAACGTTAAATAGATAGTAAGTGCCTAAATTAGATCGGTGAGCCTTCAGGCACTATACTAGTGTTTACTGAAATTATAGGTCAGATAAAAATGCGGCATTTCGTGGCTACAGTACCCGCATAACAAAGCTACTCTGGTTCTCGCTTAAAATAAATTCCCCGCCTATGAAATATTGATATTTCTAAATTAAAAAAAAAAAAAAAAATGTAAAGCTTTAGTAGCGGAGCTGAGTAAATAAAACAAACGAGTAGATTCGGATAAAACCAAGGGATTATTTTTTCGTCCCAAAAGGTAAAGCAGGAACTCCGATTTAACTATTCGGAAGAGGAGATTGTTATTAAATTTAAATCTATACAACCTCACCAGACGATGTTGTAACAGATATAAATAAAATAACGTATATAACTAAATTGTTACTTGTCGTCTTTACTTGATCCCAATGGACTCCCGCAGTTCAAATTTCAAATCTCGATTATGATAAGTTTTGTTATTCTGGTCTCACATTCAGGAACAAAACCCCAATCCTTACCAGATTTATTAGAATTTCTTTGTTAAGTTTTCTGGACATCCTTTGTCTAGTCTAAGCATTTGCGCTTTGAAATATAAAGACAAATGTTTGGGAAATAACCAATATTAGCTGACACATCAACATTGTAAACAATACACTAAGGCCGATAGTACACTGAGACGCAGACGACACATTACAGAGCAGTGCAGTTTTAGTGAAACGTGTATTAGAAAGGAACAGAGCACAATGGGGGCAGAGCAGGGCCGCGCAACTTCTTACCTAATACAACGCATATGAAAGCGGCGCTTCTCAGCCCTGCGTCTCTATGTGCACCCGGCCTACAGGTCTTAATAAACAATGAAATGATTCCAAGGTAAAGCCGAGCGCACATTGAGACGCAGCGCAGAGCAACGTAGTTTTTGTGAAACGTGTATTAGAATGAAGCAGCGCACGTTGAGGGATGGATAAGACAGCGCAGCTCCTTTACCTATATTACCCTTTGCACTCGAGGTCTCTAGAGCGGAGCCATTTAATCTTTGTCTTCAAACTCGAGGACTCCGCTTCGGAGACAATGCAAATAATTTTCGGTTTTTAACATATAAGGACATAAACAAATCGTAAAAACTATTTATAAGATATTTCGCTTTTGGTGATAAATGACGGTCGCGGCCCGCGACGTTTTTTATTATTTTTATAGTACGTTAATCTTTTAACATCGGCTATATTTTGTGGTTTTAATTCATCTTTTATATCCTCAATTGTACAATAATTTAGTTCGGGGTACCAAATAACCCTTTACTTTGATTTCCCATGTGCTCCTACTTTAACTGGAAAGTTATTGAGTAGATTTTCACATTTTAGGAACTTTTCTGATTGGATATCTGAGAAATCTTCAACTAAAGGGGTCGTAATTTTTTCATTCTCCAATTAGATTTTTTATGCTTTAATATATAATAATGTATATATATATATATATATATATATATATATATATATAATAATTAACTGCATTTTAATTTTATTGTAAAATTGTATATTTGTATTATGGGGTGAAAATGACGCAGGTGGTCGAAAAGCCCAAAATTATATATAAATAAAAAATATACAATAATGATGATAATAATAATAATAAAATTATAAAAATATATATATATATAATTTAAAAAAAAAATTTGAAATGAATATAAAATTATAAAAAAATATAAAATTTAAAAAAATATAATTTTTTTTTTTTTTTTTGTAATTATGTGTTCTTGAAGCTTCACAAGTACATATAACCTAAATTTCATTACACTTCCTTATTTGGTTCTAAAAGTTTACTATATAATATTACATTTTCAGGGTTTACGTTTTCGCGAATAAGTTGCGTCGAGTTGCCGGTAGGTAACGTCCGAAATGTTGCCGAGTGCAAAGGGTTAAAAATATTACAAAACTGAACTGCTCTGCTCTGTGTCGCCTAGGTCTCAATATGTGTCCGACCTAACAATTGAAAATGTTTTGCAAACGAGGTGGTATGCGCAGGTTTCTTGAAAAAATCACCGTTATTTATGTAATGCAGAATTTATGTTTATTTATTTATAACTATCAATAGATGTTAGGCAACTGAAGTGATGACTTTATCATGTAATGGATAATTATGGGCTTGGCCTGTACTTGTTACCCATAAAGTTATAGTCTGTTTAAATATTAAGTCAATTTGTTCTTGGGTTTTTTGCTGAACTTATCAGACTAAAAATAAGTTTAATGGTTATACTTCTGGTCATTTCTGGATAACAAAATTTTTTTATTAGAAAGTAAATATATCGTCGATTAGGTTAAATTAAAAAATCCTGCGGATCGCTGCGCATTGGAGGCATACACTAATTTATTTTTGTTATGCATATTTTATTAGACGATGAAAAAATTATAAACTTTTTTTAAGTTATGTAAAAGTATTGTAACTGTTTGGTGGGTTAAAAAATGGTTATTAAACGAAAATAATAATTTACAATGCCACACAAACAATGAAAACACAAATAATTAAACAGGTTACAAAATTATCACTTTGTAAAACAAAAATAACCATATGGCTTGAGCTTCAACAAGACTAACTCTCCCATCCAGCGCTCATTATATTTACTCATAATGACAGTTCATTCCAACTGTTAGTTCTATCCAATAACAAGTCTAGCACTATTCAAAACAATATGTTTTGTGATTGGTTACACGTTACAATGTGTTTGATTTGAGCTAAATCGGATAAGACGCTGTCTGAAAAGAGAATGATAAATCCCATTGCCAAGCAAAGATAAGTGTTTTGTTATTTTAGGTCGGAAATCGTGAGTTTTCGAAGATTTTGGGTGTCTTAAATCGGATACTCACTACCTATCTAACACGTTTGTTTTTCTTCGGACTCAGAAACGGATTTGGCCGGATCCAATGTAGGGTCTACACTTAGAGTAAAGGAAGTAAATTTAAATGGTTTAAATGTTATACTGAACGAAGAGTTTTTTTATTTTATTTTTTTTATTATCTTTTATAAAAACTAAGTAATCGAAAGGGAATTATAAAAATGGTGGTAAAATAACACCTGAAATTCTACCACTTCTCCCCCAAATTGAAACCTAGAAAACTTTTTATTTCCATTCGCAAAGTTGTAACCTTATGAAAATCTGTCATGTCCCCTCCAGCTATATACACCAATGCTGTGGAAATTAATCATAGAGCACAATGTAAACTAAATATGCATGCGAGCATTTCATAGATATTGAAATAAATAATGAATCTTTCTATAAATTAGATTGCTTCCTCTATTTTTACGGAGAGAAAATAAATGCAAATAAAGTAAAAAAAAATATTTTACTGGATGCTATAATGGCAGCATTATCAGCCCGTCAAGCGACATTCAGATTATAATCTGTATAATTGAGCATACTTTTTCCTAAACACGGATTATAGGGACGTTGTTGTTATGAAGTGATCATAATGACCGCTAGTTAGTTGATGATACAATTCAATAAACCTCGAGGTATCGCGAAGGGTAGAGGAGCCAGGCTATAAGAGTCACGAACGTCATGAACCTGATAAGGCCGGTAGCGAGCTATCTCCAGGCCTGCCACAGATCGGCTGGGTTAGGTATCAACTGGACAGCCACCGAATGAATTATGTAAGAAGAAAGTGCCCTGGTTTAGGGAGCATTAGGACGTGACTTCACCCCTCCGTGTACATCGGAATTAATTCCTCGTTTGCGTCTTTGTAGGCCGAGCCATTTTCACCCAGCGGTTCTTAAAGACAGTACCGTGCTTGTACAATCACAGAAGTGAAAGTCTTGCTAATTGCGAAGTATACAAATTAAGAATGTGCCTACTATCGAGGTAAGCCCTGATTTTTCAAGGCGTATTTCATATATAATTAAATGCTAATTATCGTATGTACATACCTATACACATCGAATTATATTTACTCAAATACGCAAAAAACAAAACAGACAAAACCTAAAATTTGATTAATATTATTTTATTATATTTTTATGGTAAACTATTAAACAAACAAATCACCACCGCAATAAGTTACATGTAAAATAAAACTTAAAATATGTAAATTTATGTGTTTTTGCTCATTCGTTTAATTAAAGTGAATTCAAAAAATAATAAACTACAATCCGTAAACAATAAGTCCGTTTACTACAGTAGGTCAATGCTGGATATAGTGGAAATCAATCAGGTAAGATGGATCGGACATGTCTTTAAGAATGTACTCTAAAGATACCTTAGACAGGAGGCCAGAGTTGAGTGAAATAGTCTAGAAGATAGGAAACGGTCGATTTTGGTCGAATAAGTTACTCAAAGTTGAAATAGGTTGAATCGTTTCGCCAAAATAGATTATACGATCAATTATACGATACAAGAAGCCAAGTTAGATGACAAATATTAATAAGTAGGAAAATAGATAACTGATGTATAACATGAGAAGCATTTTAGGCTTTAAGGAAAATTGATAAACGATGAGAAACCATTAGCATTAAACAATACTTTTGTAGATTTTCAATCAACAATATTAATAACTGTAAAAAGAAGTTATCTAATAAATAAAATTGAAACAAGAATTTAATAACTCAATTATTGAGGGAAAATTGCTCGGCTACCCAAACGTATTTGGTTGCTAATCGAAATGGAATAATCATCAGACCTCGAAATATAAGAAACATAATAGAGAAAGCCATTCGTGATCGAGTGTTATTTTTTTCATTTTTATTGATGCATAACCTTTGGAAGAATTCTCGATTAGTCAAAATAATATTTATTTCCCGCTACATATAGTCGGTAAACTAACGAACCTGAAAACATCCAGTTTTATCAATCATGATAAACAATAGTTTAAGACCCTATGAGTTCGATCCGTATTTTTAGATCGGTTCAAACCTTTGCGAACTAAAACACATCCAGGCAAATAAAGTGATTAGATAATGGCTGTTAAAGGACAATCATGGTGAGACAGAAATCCGATAAAAGTTTCAAAAGGTGAAGTTGTGAAAATATTATTCTAGATTCATTAAATTCCACACTCCACAACTATTGAGACGATCTGCTACCAGCTGTCTCAAGTTACCACGAGGTATGTTTTATCAAATATTCTTAGTGATGAACTGAAAGAGCTGATTGGCTATTTAAAGAGCGATTACCTTTTTCAGGCAAATTCTGGAATTCTCAATCAGTACTACTGAATTTTTCATCATTCATTTATCTATTAATTACACAGTCACCTCTTTAGTCACAATAATTTAACTAAATGCTTCATTGATTGTTTCAAAATTCTAAGTTTCAAATAGGAGGAGTTAAGAGGTATAATGTCAAATACTTAATGAAACCATTGGCTAATAAGAAATATATTAAACACTATAATGCAAAATTATAAGAAGGTTTAGTATAAAAAAAACAAAAGACGGGAGAGTAGACATTAAATTTGATGACAGCCGTTTCAGAAACATTTCCTGTCAACGATTGATGGACCAGATTCCTCGTATTCTTGTTTAGAAATCCACATTTGCTGGAAGTTAGAAAGAAAGGCAAGGATAGATCCTCCAATCCATACTGAGTACTTCCTATCAGGGGGAGCAATAATTTTAATCTTCATTTTTGAAGGCGCCAAGGCAGATATTTCCTTCTGTATCCTATCAGCAATGCCAGGGAACGTGGTGGACCCTCCGGAGAGAACGGTGTTAGCATATAATTCCTCAATAATATCGACATCACATTTCACGACAGAACTGTAAATGATTTCGTGGATTCCACCTATTTCCCTACCTAGGAAAGAAGGCTTAAACAGAGCTTCAGGGCACCGGAACCTTTCGTTTCCAATTGTGATAACCTGTTCGTCAGGGAGTTCATAAGATTTTTCAAGGAAACTTGAACTGCCAGCAGTGACGATTTCTTGATCGAAATCAAGCGCTACATAACACAATTTTTCTTTGATGTCCCTTACAATATCTCTTTCTGCAGTAGTTGTGAATGAGTACCCTCTTTCAGTAAGGATCTTCATAAGATAATCAGTGAGATCGCGTCCACCAAGATCAGACCTATGGATGGCATGAGCTAGAGCGAAACCTTCAAAAATAGGCACAGTGTGTGTAATGCTATCTCCGCATTCCAGAACTATACCGGTCAAACGACCAGAAGCATAAAGGCTCAGAACTGCTTGAATGGCCACATACATCGCCGGAGTGTTGAATCTTTCAAACATGATCTCTGCCATCTTTTCTCTATTTGGTTTAGGGTTCAAAGGTGCGTCAGTTAGGAGAACCGGATGATCTTCTGGATCTACTCGAAGTTCGTTGTAGAATGCATGATGCCAAATCTTTTCCATATCATCCCAGTTAGTAACAATACCGCGTTCTATTGGGTATTTCAAGGTTAATATACCCCTCATGTTCTGGGCTTTGTATCCAACGTAACTGTCCTTTTGGTCCAGATTAAGCATGACACCCTGGTGCCTAGGCATGCCAACCATCGTTGGGAATACTGCTCGGGGTGCATCTTCTCCAGCAAAGCCGGCTTTGCACACACCGGATCCACTGTCTAAAACTAAAGCAGCAATTTCTTTATTACACATTTTCAACCAAGTAACTTTAGTGGAGGAGGTGCCTTTGTTACTGGAAGTAACGGTCATAACTCTAAAAAGTACCAAATGATTATGTTGATTCCGTTTCCTTTCTGGAAATGGGTCTCTTAGAAGTTGTTAATGACTATTCTTCTTCACCTGATTCTAATTTCTGAGTTGGCAAACAAAATTCATCCTTCAGGATTCTCTCCTCTTCTCCTGCCCCTAGTATTCTTTTTGGACTTTTTCTAGAACATTTCTCTATTTCTAATCTTAACCAGTTTATTAATACTTTTTTCAGTCAATAAGTTGAGAGCTTTATACAGCTATCTAAAATCATGTATATGTTTATACGCTTTTCTTTTTATTCATATAACTTCAGGTTTTACAACTACTATAATCTTTTGTCATTATTTTTAACCTTTATGCATAGCTGTGGAATATTTAGGAATTTACATTTTTCGGATCAGAAATCAATTATCATAAGTGTTTAAATTTTACATGTGACAATTTAACAATGGATATTTAAATTTGAAACGTCTTTATGCCCACATGGTTTGGTATGCATATTGTTTTGAAAACAATAATTATCCTCATTGGGAAATGTATGTTTTCCCAGATTGCAGCCTAATATTATCCGTTTAGAAATGGCAAGATTTATTTAATGGGGTAACTTTCTGTGTCTAAAGGTGCATTTTGCGCGGTTCGAATCCCAAGACTATCGGTGAACGATTAAACTTGAGCATTACTTCGTCAAGTTGTTCGTTGTACTCTAGTGGTCAAAAGAGCACATAAGAAATACGAAGAAATAGCGCTCAAGTTTAATACCTCAACGATAGTCGCACCGAGCGAAATGCCCCTTCAGAGGGACTTTGCTTATCCTATAGAAGAAGCCTTGTCAACCTGCTCACCCGCTAATGCGACGGCGGCCCTAGATGGCTACATACCGTTAGATCTTATTAAATATCCGAACCGCCGACGATCCCTTCCTTCCGATCTGGGAGTGCCGGTCGCACTTGCCATTCAGATCACGGTGACACTATCCCTAAATGGTGCATTGCGGAAGCTGCCCCACGGCATCGCTAAACCACATGGGCTCGGGCTGGCTGTCATTGATATTCACTATATATCAAATTGGAACCCCCTATAGCGGAAGTAGAAAGCCTTCCCGTCACATATTTCTTATGGCCGTTGTTCCGCTTTGGTGTTATGTATATAATAAGTAATTAAATCAATATTAAAAACATTTCCTTTGATTTATATAGGTTGTAGTTTCGAATTCGCGGACAGAAAATTAATATTATGTATGACCCTAAGAATTTTAGTGTGGTGCATAAAACTAGCCTTGACCGTGAATGCTACCATATCCACTTCGAAAAAGAAGTAGGTGATGTTACATATATACATTCAGTAACCAAACTATTTTTTTGCCAAATAATAGTAGGCAAACAAACAGTCCTTTTATACTAATATGAAGCTAAATCCTTCATGTGCTGAATTGATACAGTTTTTTTTTCTCTTTATGAAATAGGAAATAGTTATAATTATAATCCAACTATATCTATAGTACTTCATTCAGTCATGTCAGTCATGCTCACCATATAAAATGACGATTTCGGAAGATAAGTTACGATTCAGCTATCCAAGTAATTTGCAAAATTAAAGTATTATTCCTTCGGATAATGTATTAGAATCGTGAGAATATTACATTAACGACTTTTTGTAATAAATCAAGGAAATAAATTTTGATCAGAGCTATTAAGAAATATTTCTTTAGTCTAGTTTTTGCGATAACTATGGTGAGATTAATTAAAAGAGGAAAAGCGATGATTTGATCATACACGGTAAAAAATCAATAGAAGAAAATAATAAATAAACAGAGAAAAACAATGAAAAAAAAAACTATTTCATCTAAAGCATTAAACGACAGAAATTTGCTAAACAGTTATATTTTTACACATTTTTGGAAGAACCAAGAAAATTTAATCTGTACCTGACAATTATAATACATTTATCACGATCGATAGTAATAAAATAAAATTGCTATCTAGAAATGAAAAAGTATTCACATTGACATAAAAACTACCTCACATTTAAGAAACACGATTCAGTAATTAAACAATCACACGGTATGAAATAGTTTTAGACCACTCCGAATACATCTATTTAGTCTACAATAAATAAAAAGGTCTACAATAAATAAATACTATAATTTGACAATGACCGGTCGACAAAAAACAATGCGACTTTGTTGGAGATTACAAATTAAATAAAACAAAATCATAAATAATATAAAAAAAAAATTGCAAAAATAAAATCAAACCACACTATATCAATTAACAGTATTATTAATTTATTTGGATTTCATCGTATTTTCCCATATAAATAGCACTACTGGCTTATATCCCGGTTTCAACCGGAGAATTTCATTTTTCTAGTGAAACGGTCGATTTCGTAAAAACCACTGAGCGAAATTTGGAGAATTTAGGACAAACAGTATGGATTTCTATAAAAAACAAACAAACAGAATTTCATCTCTATTTATATAGATTACAATCAATTCCCATGCAGGTGATTAGAATGTGGTAATAAACATTGTTCAAGTACTTAAGTACAGATTTTCAAAAACAGCATGTGTCACTACTTACTACAGGATACAGTAATTATCTTAACACATTGTAGTCGGGACACGTAAAATTACGTTTTCCGCAAACTCTGCATAGAGGGCGGATCACTTAGTTATACGTTCGCGAGAAACATCAATGCATAGTTTGCGAAAAACGTAATTTTACCGACTACAATGTGTTAAGTCAAATTATTTCAGTGTAGGTCAAAAATGTCATATATGATTTTTATCTTACATGAAAAAATATCGTAATAGAAAAACTATATGAAAATATAGTTTAATTGATTTTTCAATTATTTTCATCTTTTTCTATTATTTGCATTGAAATATCTGTATGACATAAGCAACATCATATCAGGACTAAGGACGTAAACAACACCATGTCATTTTTCATTTTCATTAATTACATTTTCCACTATGAAATTAAATAACATGATAAATACTTCCAGTTAGGTACTTATCAATGTCAGTTGCATAGTGAAAAAGTCCACCAATCTGTAAGTAAAGAAAAAGCAAATTCATCAAAGTATTTAACATGATATTAGGGTAAAAATGTAAAATTTAATTCAATTTAAAATTGACATGGCTGTTTACCATCGGGTATTTTTCCACACGCAATAACTGAGAATATGCATAACATGTAAAGAAAATAGCTGTGCGTACCGATGACAAGAAGTGATGATCAATTCTCTATGAAATTCAGTTCGAAATAAAGACTAAGTGCAAAAGGATTGGATGTTAAATTATTACTGAGATCCTGTATTAAAAAATAAATAAAGAAAAAAGAGTGCATATTACTCACTTCATTTCTGACGCGTGCAACTCAAGAAAGGGCGAAAACAGTCATGCAAACAATGCTACAAAAAAAGATAGTTTAAATGTACAGGTCTGGGATAATCACTCATTATTTTCCTTTTCCACAGGATTTAAATTTAAACAAATTTATAGATATCCAGGTGTACATTCTATTTATACAAAAAATTGGTTTAGCAAAAACACGCTGATTAGTTTCAATTAATATAAGGTTATTACAGGGGTCTACAAAGATCTACAAAGATGCGGAGCCATCAGAACCGTTTTTGAAAAAAAAAAAAATTATGTTTCTAAAATCCATACCACCACAATTCCACTTTCAGATAGCTGATTCCAACTATGTGCTTGAGGCCTCATGTCCATATGCCCCTAAACAGATAGATTCAATATCAAAATAATTACCATTAGTTAAAAGACAAAATTACTCACAATAATCCAGAATAGATTCTTTATTAGAATATTCGAACCAAACCGGGTAGATTTGTCTATTAGTTTCTCTAGATATATTCAAAGAAAAAATTAACAGAAACAATTGACATTAAATAATAATAAAATGAAACATAAGAATAATTGATAATTGATAAGTGACCTGACTGATTTTTGGCGTGCATCACATTACATACTGACAAGTCTTCATAGAAAATGATTGATAGAAATATGATTTAATCAATAAGCTCAAATGGCGTGTTGGATATTGATAATGTGTGTTAATTATTTACATAAAATATCGCAGGATATACAAATGGTGACCTTATGAGAGAGGAATGTGGTATACAATGGATAATAAGGTGTAGGTGGCTGGATATACTCGTAGTGGATTATGCAGGAATCTTTATGTCTATTATCCGATGAAGGAGAGAACAGTAATAAAAAGAGACTAGGAAATAGGAATTTTAAGATATGTCTAAGGTATTCGGGGGTTTAAATTTTGAAATAAGTTACATGCCGAGGGGTAGAAATTTGAAATTAGTGCAACGAACTTGGAGTACCTATATAATTTATTAAAAATATAAAAGAAGCTGTATTGAAAGAGGGATTTAATAAGGTATAAGTAGGGTGAAAACTGTTAAAAGTGTACAACAACAAAGACGATGGTTTTCCATTTCTTGAGATACCATTAATGCCAAAATGTATTGAATTATACAATGCTATAATTCATAATTCATAATTCATAAATTAAAAATTTATTTATATAACACAAAATACAATAAATAAATGGGATAAGTATAAAAGAAACGGCAAAAATAATTATCATTTTGCCGTTTTAAAGACTTATGGAATGGCAAAAAACGGATATGTGAAAGTTTCTTACGAATATAGTTGGTTCTCGATAGTAATGAATAAAGTCGGTTCTTAATTCTTACTGTCTGTGATTTGTCTATTTAAACTTCAAAGAAACATTAATTTATTGACTTGTTCTTTTATGTTTTTGTAATTTTAATTACTGGCCACTCATTTCTATAATAGTGTTTGTTTTTCACAGACTAAAAATTGTAACATGCAAGACCCAAGCAGAGTTAGGCAATATCTAGATAACAATCTTTTTAGATACGAATATAGATAGTAATTTGCTTATTCTAGATATATTATTCGAAAATGGAATACACTTCGAAGTATTCGTATATGGAATGAAAAAGGATTTGTATTCGAAGTTTGATGAATTCTACTCAGAAGATACATTTTTCGAATACTTTTATTTATTTACTTATACTTGAATACTCCAACTTTAAAATAAATATTATTCTTAATGAATACGTGGTCATGATATAATATGCTTAGGTAAAGATCGGGAGCTCATGAGAAGTGTTTGATTTTGACTTGCAAATTCTATCAATTTGATGGACGACCAAAACGAAAATGTTTAAAACTATAGAAGCCGAAATGTATTCTATTTATGTAGGTATCGAATAGTTTACAGATACAAACGGTTATTATCGATATAAGAGATACTTTTCTATCGAATAAAAAAGTATCTTGTGTCTTCGAATATACTTTAACTGTCGAATACAAAAGTATTCCAATACTTTTTTGTATTCGATAAATTTACTTTTTTCTTCCTACAGTTTTCACATACGAATATAAAATCTTCGAATAGTAACTAAATACAATTTTCCCCAAGCAAGCTAATAGGTTAACATTCGATATTCTGGATTAATAAATGTTTTAACACTTACTTCTAATGATTATCCTGTTACATTAAATTAAATTTATTAAATTTAAGCATTATCTATGATTTTATAGTTAATACATTTCAATAAAAATATTTATGTTTTCCATTAATTGAAGTTTTATCTAAAAGCCCACACAGCCCTTGGCAGGTGTGCAAGTTTGAAATATTCGTTGCATATAATTAATTGCTCTTATTTTTTCAACCAAATTCAGTGAAACCAGCGATATAATATTTTCCTTAACTTTGCAATGTCTGACATTAGTATGCGCTACTCACTGTATTGTGACCTGTCATTCCCTAAAGTAACTAAACCTAAACTACTCAGTGTTTTTCGGCGACAATAAATACAAGAAAAAAGAGGGATAAATTTCATCTCATATTTTCCAAAATACCGGACAAGGTCATTCTTTCACTCACGTTGTCAGTTCGTGGGCCGTTAAAACCACTAGGAGCATATTATTTTCTTTCTTTCTTTCAGATTCCACTTTTTCATCTTCATGACAATGAGAACTGTAATCGGTTGCCCAAACCTTAACTTATCCCTTCTTTTTGGTGAAAGTCGAATTGAGAGAAAATCATCAATAGTTCCAAATTGGAAATACTTCACATTAAGGACTAAAGCCTCATTCCCGAGAGATTGTAAGTTTAGCATTAATATTGAAAATGACCCTTCATCGAAACAATGAAGGTTGAATGCTCATTCTGACTTACGAGTCTTATACTTATAACTCAAGGAACTTCCTTATTAATTATTTTATAAGACATACAGCAGTAAATTCAAGAAAAAATGCCCGGTGTTTGCACAAACTAGCCTAAGACTCGAGGAACATAAACACGGAAGGAGAAACTAGGACATGTCATGTGGGCAGTTAAGTATGCAAGAAGTGTCAGAGCCGCTATGTAATGAAGATTAACATTAGAGAGAGGCAAGACCGTTACATACAGCCACCGGACCGTGCAACATTAACTTTCTCACTTTTAGGTTAACAACGCCCAAATGGTCGCTAGTTTTAACCTGTGGATAGTTCATTTTTTCATACTGCTAAAAGAAAAAAAAAACAGGCAATGATGTCCCTATGTTAATTCTGGACTTTGCCTATTTCGGGAGGATGTGATGTGACCGTAATATTACTAAACTCCAATCGTTTCCTTTTCAGTTAAAAGAATTTATCAACTTTCAACTCAACACTCACTGTTCAAACATAAAGAAATTCCCAAAATGGTCCTTTTCAATTGAGATCAGGGCCTGACTAAATGGCGTCATAATGTCCACTCCAATAATTAACATAGCGATACTAGTACCAAAAACTAACAATTATTCGAAAGTAAGCTTCGGGGTTCTAAAATTTGAGTGAGTTGCCGAAAAACAAAAAACTCGAGATGAGATCTGTGACCAACAAAAATAACAATAAATGTTGAGACGACAATATAAAATTAATTGTAAGCAAAAAGAATTAAGTGTGGGATCTCCGGGAACAGAATAAAGCTCCTGATAACGTTTGTGTTTACAGGAGAGTAATACATGAAGCAAAAGACAACCAGAAAGAGATCTTCGGAAGAATCGTAGCTCTGAAAAATGTGATTTCTTTATTACTAAGAGTAAAACGATCAGACACTTCACTAAATTGAACGCCGTAATGAAAATTTAAACGTACATTTTAGAGAAAAGGCTAAAAAATCAAGAAGTAGCTGAGTAAAAACACGCAAATAAACGTTACGTTCATACTTGTCCTATGAAGAAAAAGAAAAAACATTCAGGATCTTAGGGCTACTTTAGCAAGATGCCAAACAATCAAAATCGGCGACTTTTGCTAGAGGCTTCAAGTTAATAATATCAGACTACTTTAACTAATCAGACCACTTATTTACTATATCTATGGATATGAACCATAAAATTCGTAATAGGCGAACAGGCTATGTGGTTTATGAGGTGAATACCATTTACTTTTCCTGATGCTCATGACATCGTTCTTAAATGTAAAATGAGAGAAAAATTACAGCAAGTAATCCGGAAGAGTTGGTGAAAAGTGGAAGTGATCACAGCCTCTAAGAGTAAAGTACATCAGTAAACAAAAGAAGACAACCTTTCCCATGACGAGGTAAAGGTAGGGGAAGAATATTACACCGTAATAGTGAGGAGACTATGCATTTGGGTGGGGATACCAAAAAAAATAAAATAAAATAAATAGATCCCAAAAAGTGAAACATGAATTTAGATAGTGTAATTCAACCAATTTGTTAGTCTTTCTATGACAGCATTCAAGCCACTTTTGCAGTCGTGATTTCGATTAGGTTTTTTACTGACGATGTTCAGTAAAAGTTATTGCCACATCCTCGGAATGATTAAAGACGGAGGTATCCAACTTAATGGGTGATCTCTATCAAGAGACCCCCTACTTATTAAGAGACTCTTCTTAACGATCGGACCGTTCTGCAATATGCGATTCGTAACACTGCAGTTTACTGCATATATTATTACGCTGCATATTCTGAGAATAAACAGGCCGTGTAAACCGTTTTCCGCCCTGATGCGAAGCGTTAAAATAAGCTTTATGGAAAAATGCCAAGTTAAATAAGTTTATGTATTAAAAAAAAAACTTTCATTTGCCAGTAGAAATGATTATATTTTTAATGAATTATCTTTCATATAATTATATACAATCAACCATGATTTCTTTTTACTTATCTTGCTTTCACCGAACTTGTTCACTACATTTCAAAAATTCCTAATTACTTTCTTAATTGAAGATCAGCTGGGGTTATCTTGAAAACATACCCCCAAAGTTGCTCTGTTTAATCAGTTCTCTTTCTAGAAATTAGCACACATTTCCTAGTAAAGATATAAATTCCTCCTATAAATTATAAGTTCCGCAGTAAGTGAAGGTAGGATTTTTGTCAAGATAACCTCACAAATACAAGAGAAATACCCAAAGCGAGACTAGGATATTGTTTTTAATAATATAGATGGAGTAAAATTGATTGAATATTTAAAAAAATAACAGAAATCATTACCCCCATGAATATACGGTTCGCCTCGAGAATATCCAATAATCGCATCTGCATCCACCTCAGAGTCAAAGAACTGGTAAATAAATTAAATGATTCTAACGCTTCCTTAAAAATAGTTGGACAATATTGTTCCAATATAAAAGCTAATCAATCCCGCTAAAAGGATTTTAATATCTAATGTTAAACCAAGCATTCCACATAGCGCTAAAGAAGAAGTCTTGAAACAAGTTTATGTTACACCTTTGTCACCAGTTCAGTTCCTAATTCGTTGGAAAAACTCCTTGAAATATTGATTTTAAGAAAACCCAAAAAGCGCATTATCACTGCGTCCAATCTTCCTTAAAATATTGACCACCTTATTACATTGAGTGTAGGGTATCTTTTCATATCTTTTAATCTTCGGCAGCGAACTACTACCAAAAGGAAATAACACTTAAAAAAATGCTATGAATTGTTCGTATACAATCTTTAATATCTATTAATAAATTAAAACAATGAATAAGGATATATATATTTTTTTTTTTAATCGCGTCTCAATTAGAATTTCATTATTTTCGCTACTTTTAGAACGGAGTTTTCCTCACTTCGTAAAAAAAAAAAAAAAAAAAAAAAAAAAAAAAAAAAAAAAAAAAAAAAAAAAAAAAAAAAAAAAAAAAAAAAAAAAAAAAAAAAAAAAAAGTTTTATAGCTAAATAGCGGCTCGCCCTCACACAATTTCCTAGATTTCCGGCAAAGGGATCAGTGGTAATTTAAAAATGATTTAGCCAGTTCTAAAGACGTGCTGATGGATCCGTGAAAGCAAATAACGACGCAATAGGTCACTGTTTATAACATTTCCACTTTCCCGGAGCTATCATTGTACGATTTGCCGAAATGAACTATCCTAAATTATTTAATTCATTTTTCCTTCATTATAATTATTCCTATGGTCGACTAGCATGGGTGGACAGCTGACTATTTTATTTAGAACCGAATCATTTGGATTCTAGTGCGAGTCTGTTATTTCTCAACATCGCTTCTGATATCGGCAATTTAGTAAAGATTAATTTACAGCAGATTTCTTATTCCTGTTCACGAACCGTTTGTACCGTTTCAGATTTAAATATTTACTATGTAAGTGTGCTGCTTTCTTTGTCCTCAATGTTAACTGCAGATCCGTTTGTTGGTACTCGGCCAAAAGGAACATGTTCCGGGTGGGTCTCAAGTATTGGAGCTGATTCAAGAAATTAGATGTTGAGTTCGAAATTGATTAATCATACACAAAAAGTATCGACTTTTTTTCTTGTTTGAAGGGGGGGGGGAGAGTTGTATCATGATATTACATTCTGATTGGGTTGATAATTTTATAATGGATTCCACAAAAAATGAAAACAAAAATGTTGTTTTATTATTGGCTAAAACTGTAATTAAAAATTAATCTTCAATAATAATAGGTGGGTCTATGTGTAAGTATACACGCAGACAGTATTCCGCGGGACATGGAGACCCCTAAAATTTATATTTTCGTTGATTAGCGAAAGTCGAAAATTTTCACAATTTTAATATTTTCTCTTAAACTGAATATAAGTATTTCTCATATGATAAGTAAAAGTAAAAATTAATGTACGACACCAAATTTACTGTAAAATTTACAAACACGTTTTGAAAAAAGTTTGAAGCCTATCTATCCACTCGTCCGAGAATGTTAACGTTAGAAAGTGGACCCTTACTGGAGCCCAATATAGCAGCAATCCATAAATAAGGCCTAGCAAAGATCTAGCGGCTATCTAGGACGCCATCAACACTTTCTTAGCGGCACCATGATATACGATACGGACATAACAGTTTATAAAACCTAATATTTACAATTCTATGTGGGTCAACGCTTTTATAATTCATCCCATCTCCGGCCATTACTTTCTTCTCGAAAGTGGTACCGCACATAAATTAAACACTCACGAAAGTAGGGACGGTTTCTCGTTTGTCAGAATATGAAAAATATGATATTCGTATTCCTTCGACTGTTCCATGTAGAATTATTTGACGTCACTTTATGCCCCTACGGCTTACAGGAATATGATACAGCTGGATTACTAACTTTTTCCAATACAGATTTAATTAGAATAGGGAGCTTTAATGAGATTAACGGTATCTGCCGGGCGCAACCTTGTGTTATGTTTTTGGATATGCTAACCACTACACCGCAGGTGACCACAGGATATATTTTGATGAATTCAAAGCTTTTCTATTTATTAGGGTTATGGCTTTTTGTTTTCAAATCTAACAAAAGTCTAATTGATCAGTTTAAGTCTGAAACATTAAGGCAACAGAATTATGCAAAGTTTCGAGATTAAAATGCTCTGGAAGGAAGGAAAAAAAACACCCAAAAGAGAATTTAGACTACCGCTGTCGAATCCTCTGTGGTTTTTGGTCCAAACCTTGCTAAAATATTTAAAGAGCAGTAACTCAGCTCAAACTAATCCTCAACGCTAGATCCTACGAGGAATTAAAAATAAATTAATTAAAAACTCTAGAGTAATGGCTTGTAAAGGGTAGAGGTGAGACTACCCATTGGGAACAATAAAAAAGTTCATAAGTGAAGGAATAAGAATTGCACCCTCAATGCAAGACTAACGTAACAGAAAAATATTGATTTTTCATATTATTTTTACTTTCACTTACCTATATATGAAATATATAGTAATGTTACTTTCACTTACCTATATATGAAATATATAGTAATGTTACTTTCACTTACCTATATATGAGATATATAGTAATGAAAGTATTGCGATCGTGAAAAATTTCGACTTCCGGTTTTCAACGGAAATACATATTTTGGGGTCCCCTGAGTCCAAATAACCAAGTCCCGCGAAATGGTGTGTGTGTGTGTGTGTGTTTGGGTGTGTGTGTGTGTGTGTGCGTGCGTGCGTGCGTGTGTGTCTGCGTGCGTGCGTGTGTGAACAGACTAGCTCAAAAACTATAGGCCGTACAAAACTGAAATTGGGTATTCGGTGTATTTATATGCCCGCGATGTGACAGCCAAAATTTCATCAAAATTGGTCAAAAGGAGGTGGTACTTTAATTAAAGATTTTTGTGTATTTTTTACGTTTTCCTCGATTTTCTCAAAAACAGCTCTAACGATTTTGATTAAACTGGGTATTTGGTGTATGTATATGCCCGCGATGCGACAGCCAAAATTTCATCAAAATTGATTAATTGGAGACTTTACTTTACTTAATTGGACACTTTACTTAATAAATGTTGTCTCATTATCACGTGTGTTTTTTCTTTTACTCAAAAATGGCTGTAACGATTTTGACCAAACTCGGTATTTGGTGTATGTATATATCCGCGATGTGACAGTCAAAATTTCATGAAAATTGATCAATTTTAGGGGGAACTTTACTTAATATATGTTGTCTCATTATCACGTGTTTTATTATCTAATCAAAAACGGCTTTAATGATTTTGATCAAACTCGGCATTGGTGGTATGTATATGCCCGGGATGTGGCAGTCAAAATTAGTAAAAAACAAGCAAGCAGTAAAAAAAACTCGACTGTTGATGATATTAGTCCCTTCATAAATAAATTAGCAATAATGAATCAAAAAGTGCTGAGAACTACCAAAGTTTGCTATACAGATACCCTATAACTTATGGAGATATACAAATATAAGTATATACTTAAATGTTTTTTTATTTTTATTGATAGATAAATAATACTATCAGCCACACATTTAATATTAGTGCTCAAAAGGTACATTCACACAATATAAACATAATAATGTTAAGAGACGAAAAATAGAAACTAAAATAGGAACTAACATATATACAACCAAGATAAAAAAAAAATATATATGCAACCAAAATAGAAACTAAAATATATAAAACTATCCATTGAAATAAAAATAGAAAAAAATATATATACACGCATTCTTCCTTTATACAATATAAACATTCAGCCTAGGGATCTCTGACCCCCGCTTTGCCTCCCACTTATGGAAAGCAAAGCAAGACCCTAGGAGATCCCGGTGCTTCTCTCCCAGCCGCATCACTGTTATAAAACCAGTGGAGACTGGGTGAGAGCAATAATTAAATCTGGAAAAATCTGTGAAGTTGAGGAATGGCGTTTACATATTATCGAAACACGTCGATAATATTTCTAATCTAAGTAAGTTCGTAAGTGAAAGTTGTGTGTTGCGCGCATCGCACCAGATTTTTTTTCAACTTGAAACCTTTGCAACTTGTACACAAAATGGTAAACCGACTTACTTTAAAATATAATCTGAATTTAAAATATTTATTATTAAGTAGTAGTTTCAGTTGATTTGTCATTTTTAAAATTTTTAGCATTAACACATATGAAAACTGATACTAGTATTGATTGCGGTTTCTTAAACTATTTGCTAAATTTAAATATTGATTGTTATTTATTAAAAAAAGAAATATCAGCATTATTTTCACGGAAGAACCTAGAAAAATGATTTGAAGAAATTATTTTATATCATATAATATGAAACGAAGTAAGAGATTTGTTTTATATATATATATATATATATATATATTTATGTATATAGTTTTATATAATATAAATTTAAAAGAAATAGATTTAATAAAACTTTTATTAAATCTATTTTTTAATTTATTTATGTCTTTTATTATAAAAGTCATAAATAAATTAACCTTCATTTTTTAAGAATATAAAAATTTTATTTTTTAAGAATATAAAAAGGTCATCCTTTATAAATAGGAGCACATAGAGCTAAAATTGGAGACGAAAATAATGATCTAAGGAGGAGATATTCATGGACTCGGTCGGAAAATGTAGAAATAATTAAGATTATATTTTAATGTAACGTTCAGACCTAAACTGTAGGTCATCAACAATGTTGTTATTAGTTTAGAGAGGAGACCGAAGTGCCTCAACAATAGAGTTTAAGATATCATATGAAGCAAGATTTTAACAGCACGCCTACTCCTGCAATTATCCATTCCTAAAAGTAAGCACCACCGAGAAGACGCATTAGGGTGGGTCAGACTACGGAGGACGGAGATCGTGCAGAAGAAACAGCTGCTCAACGAAAGCGAAACCTTTTCACTTTCTTCCAGCCGGGACCGGTTCCGCCCTCAGCAGTCCCGAACAAACAGGTTGGGGAAACCGCCCGACCCCGGCGGCTATTAATATCCCCATCACTTAGGGAAATGAACATGATGAAGGTGAGCTGTCCCTACTAAAGGTCTGGCCACACATGTCCGCACCGGATCCATCACGATTTTGCGGATCGGATTTGGCACAGAGATCCAAAAAGTCCGTTCACACATCTCCGCACCGCACCTGTCAAGGTTATTTTCAGCGCCCCATTTTGTAACCTACCTAACCTGAGATCAGTATCAATTTCACTCTTGTTTACTGCGTTGTTTAGTATGTTTTAAGTAGTTAATGAGGCAATCACAGCTCTAGAACTAGAAGAACATGATAATTGAGTAGAAATCACTCAGAGTTGAATAGTGTGTAAACATTGTAAACTTAAAAGAACAAACTAATATATACGATGTTTCTTTATCTAACAGATTACAAAACAACTTAATGAATGCTTCAGGATCACAATCCAAAATATCGTTACTTTAAGATGCAAATGAGATTGAAAAAATGTGATAAAACAATGTAGGTTGTGAAAAAATGTGATAAAACAATGTTAGTCTTAAACTTTATTTCTCTTGATGGCCAGGATATAATAGACTGCAATATTCTTCTAATTAACATGTTTAATGTTTAATGTTTGTGATATAATATTGGAAATTTATTAAATATTTCTTAATAGTCTTCAATTTATTCTTGGATGGGTAGTTCCAACCTTCTTCATGAGAAGGTATAAATTAGTAACCAACTTAAAAAAGATGTGTATTGGAAATGTGAAATATTAAAGCTTCAGTTTCCTTAAGAAATAAGGTGAAATTTATTTTCAACAACTTCATATTCTTATATGAATTATTAAAAAATGATTGTTTACTTTTGTATCAGCAAATCAATACTTGAAAAATCTTAGTGGATATACATGTGTTTGGACAAAAAAAAAAAAATCTAGAAAATGAGCTTTTAAACTGTTTGTTTGCTATTTGCTTCTGTTTTACTCATTCGGCAGTTTTTTTGTTTTAAAATGTCTCAACATACTCATCCATACTTATCTCTTCAATATGTAACCAACATTTCATTTCTTTTAGGTACTTCTACCCTGTATTAATAAGTTCTTAATTTCATGTTATCTATTGTTTTGTTTTTTAGTGATATTTATAACTTCAGTTTAAGGAATCCAGTTTTTTTTAATTTCAGTTAATTACGATTATTTAAGATATGTTAAATGATGATCAGGGTTTTCAGTTAACAATTTTTTTATTATGGAAAGCCCAAGTTTCAATCCAACTTGTGGATCATCGTCAGGGCTAAAAGAAAAGAAATATATGAGTATCTATGCTAGAGGATGACAATAAATGAATATTTTACAGAACTGATAATAATACAAAGGATGGTAAGCATTATACATGAATATTTAAACAGTGGCTAGCTGGCAAGATAAAATGGAATCTGATATTTACCTCCTGAGTCGAGGTTGATACAAAAACTGAAGGTAAAAATGGGTGAATAGGGGGTCACTATCTCTCACCCATTTTTACCTTCAGTCTTTGTATCAACCTGGACTCAGGAGGTAAATATCAGATTCCATATTATCTTGCCAACTAGCCACTGTTTAAATTTAATTAATTCCTTTGTATTATTATCAGTTCTGTAAAATATTCATTTATTGTCATCCTCTAGCATAGATACTCATATGTTGTTTTCTTTTAGCCCTGATGATGATCCACAAGTTGGATCGAAACATCAGCTTTCCATAATAAAAAAGTTGTAAACTGGAAACCCTGATCATCATTTAACCTATTGTACAGAATTACGATTAAGTTATTATATACGAATTACGTTGACTATCTCTCACCTCTAGAATACGATTATTTAAGTTACAATCCAAAATTCAAATGTTTATTTTATAATTTAAATTATGTTTAAGTTAATATGTGTATTCCAATGGTGTCTTCATTTACACCTCTTTGATAAGGTCACTTTTTTAAACCAGGAATTTTTTTTAAATATCTGCCTTTGTTAAATTTGTATCACTATTCTCATTTCCAGCATTTATTGTATTATATCTTATTATACAATCTGCATTGCATGACTGTATCTTACCATATTCAATTTTAAAATTTTATAAAGAATTAGTTTATTGATTTCAGATACTATAATGCTGTTATTTATGTTTCATTCCTATCTGATTAATAAATAATTTATGTTTGATTCTTTATTTACCTACCTTTTCATGCCTCCAATGAATATTGCCATCATAGCTTCATAATCTAATATTTTTTTTTTCTTTATTTCGATACATTTTGATTTTGATGTTAAAAATGTTATTTGTTCAGGAATAAGTTTGTAAAACTATCTTCACTATTATCTGTTGAAATTCCAATTATCATTATAACAAATATTGTTATGAAAGAACATAAGATGAAGTTTCACCTAATGAAATCTAAATTATAAAAATAAAAGTTTTTTATGGTTCAAACTCTGTACAGCTTTTTTTATAATTTTGAGATACATTACTGTTAAGAATATCCTGTATTTTAACCTTGAGCTGTTATTTGTGACAGTTATTTTTATTGTTCTAAAGTTAATATGTGGATTATATCTTATATTTCTTTATGATTTCTTCATGTATGTTTTCATATTATTTATAAGTTGTATAAAGTTATTTTGATTATTTAATTTATATTCTTGCATTGTATTATCTGTTTAGATGGATTATACCATATTTAGTTTTATCTTTTAACATTTTATAAAGAATTGGTTTTAAAAATGTTAATTTGGTACATTCAATTTTCTCAAATTGGATTCACTCTATATTTCATATTAAGATTTTGTTTAGTCAATGAGTACTTGAGTGAAACTATCTTTACTATCACTAATTAAGATTATATTCCTCATTAGAGACCTTCTTGCAGAAGGAATAAATTAATTCACTTATATTCTCTCTGATGTTTGAAACCACACCCAATCAAATATTTACAAATCAGAAAATAACTTATTGTAAATTATAAAAGAATTTCTTGTGGTTGAAAGTGGTAAGGACCCAGACATTACAATCATCTTTATGGTAAAATTCTATGTTTATTGTAATAAACGTTCAAAACCTATGGACTGTGTTCAAGACAGGTGTGCATTATTATTATCATATAAACCTTTATATGGTAATAGCCACATTAGCACAAATGGTTGCATATCACAAGTTTATAAAGAACATCATTTGTAGCAGATTGTGGAATATTGTAAAGCATGTAATTTTATCTGATGAGAGTGAAACAACCATTGTATTAAACTATAGTGAAAAGTAAAAATTCACTTCGAGTGACTTGGTTTCTACAATAATGGAGAGGAATTCATGCATGAGATTTTATCTGTATGACAGTCTATGAATTTGTTCTAAAAGATCAATTAAGTTCAGGCATAAGTAGCTTTCAGCATTTTTGGCTGGTATTATCTTCTCTGATGTAGCACATAAAGTTTCTTATAACAATAAAATCACACAAAGAAATGAAAGACACAGAAATATCTTTTATTGGACCTAATACTGGTTACTGAAACATGATTGTTGAAATGGAAAAGATTCCAAAGGATCTGCATCAAAATGTTAATGATTAAAGTTGTACACTCAAGTAATACTATCACTAAACTAAATAAATATGCATTAATTGAAAATAATACATCTTTATCAGGTAGTTCTTTAACAATAAACATTCTATTAATTTTAATGAATCTACATACAAATTTAAAACATTGCTAGCAAGTGGAAATTAAAAAAAAAAATATCACTGCCTAATTTGTATATTTAATAATTTTACACACATTATCATTAACTGGTCATAATACTGAGAATTTCTAAGAGGTTATGACTTAAAATGGTGTTATGTTGAAATTAAAATAATAAAATTATAGTACAACAAAGTTAATTTATATAAGTACAAAACCCCAAATTTGCTTTCTATTTATTAATTACTTATCTATTAATTTTATTTTCCATTTTCCTGGCCATAAAGGACCTGAACTGAATCAAATTACTTCAATTAACTAATGTATTTTCAAGTTTGGAAGACCTAACTCGAGCTATAACCATCGCTATCAAAATATAACCTCCCTTAAACACGTACTTGGCTCGGACACGGATCACGTGCGGATGAGGAATTTTACCCGGTGTCGGACATGTGTGAACGGTTACTACCTTTCCTTCGTAAATGAATCAGATCCGTGCTGCGGCGCGGATCCGGTGCGGACATGTGTGGCCAGACCTTAACTCAGGGTCAACTTACCGTTTAATGTTTAGCAATTAACCCGAAGAAGGGATGAGGCTTAACGCCCTTCGCAACTGAAACAATACTTAAAAAATAAAATTAGGTAATCGATAATATCGTAGCGTAAAACCAAATCATGTGGTCTTTTGAACAAATTTCTAGACTTTTGTTAGAACAATTAAATAACTGCATTACTACATGTTAATGTTAATGATCTTACAAGAATATTCTACTCTCTTCTAGTATGTTCGATTTCGGAGTAAGTATAAGAAGCAATGGATTAGGGGCTTAGTCTTGCTCTGTACATCGACGAAAATTAATACTCTTGTGTCACTGTATTGTCACTAGTAGTTACTTTTTGTAACATTGTTAATAATTTTTTTTTTTTTTACTCCCCTTGTGAATCTGCGCCTACCAACAACATGTCGACAATCTGCAGATTTGATGGCTGTTATGGCTAGACATATTCTGTCATGTCAGGCATGGGTAAGGATGGCACCCAGTACCTCTTCCCTGGCTCGTTTCAGTTATTCTGGTCTATTAAAGAAGGAGATGTCTCACCCAACAACAAGCCTTTTTAGTCTTTTATGTACATGTGATCAGTAGCCATGCCTCGTATAAGGAGGTTAATATGTCCGTGTAAGGTAGTGTGCAAACGTTAATTGCTTGAGTTTTTATTGTTTTGCAGACGTGAATTATAATTTTTCGTAGTTAAAAATTATTTAAACCCACATTAGTGTTGCAATATATATATTTTTTGAATAATTTATTTTTTGAAGAGAAAAGATTTGGCTCCGCCGGGAGTCGAACCCGGGTCTCCTGCGTTACATGCGAGGATGCTAACCGCTACACCACAGAGCTCGGCTCAAGGCAGAGCAAATCCTTCCTCTTCACTGATACCTACTCCCCCTATCTCACAAGTTTTGCGAGTAGTAGCGGGAGGTGGACAAATTTTGTCCAATTTATGATATTTATTGACTTATGTCAATAAATATCATAAATTGGACAAAATTTGTCCACCTCCCGCTACTACTCGCAAAACTTGTGAGATAGGGGGAGTAGGTATCAGTGAAGAGGAAGGATTTGCTCTGCCTTGAGCCGAGCTCTGTGGTGTAGCGGTTAGCATCCTCGCATGTAACGCAGGAGACCCGGGTTCGACTCCCGGCGGAGCCAAATCTTTTCTCTTCAAAAAATAAATTATTTAAAAATAATTTAAAATTGGTGGTCAGCCACAATTGAAGATTGGATTAATTATATATTTTTTGATTTAATACAAACGTACAGCAAAAATAATCTTATTATATATATATATATATATATATATATATTTTTATCTTTACTGGCAAATCTGATCATTACGTCATGGTTTTCTTCTGTTTTTTCTTCTTACCTTATAATTATCAAATGAGTCATCTTTCAAGTTTATCTAAACTAATTTGCTTGTGTATGATCTTTCCGATTATACCGAAGAGCAGTAGAAACCTCAATAAAATATTCTTCATTTTTATTTTTTAATGTACACATCAAGCGGCTAGGAACCTAGCTCCAGAAAATATTACTATAATATAATATAAAAATATTTATTTATGAAAATGGAATTAGAAAAAAAAGTAGATATTAAAAAGTATGCGTGATTCAAACTAAACTTGTGTGTTCTGACTATTTATTACGAGGATTATAAGAAGTCCATAAGATTTGCTGATATACGCTTCAATATAAAAAATTGAAAATGTTCAAGCCCATTGAAAATTTTAATGAGT
This sequence comes from Aelia acuminata, assembly GCA_911387785.2. Classification (NCBI taxonomy): domain Eukaryota; kingdom Metazoa; phylum Arthropoda; class Insecta; order Hemiptera; family Pentatomidae; genus Aelia; species Aelia acuminata. The sequence goes on from OU426978.1 coordinate 121,221,216, forward strand.
AGGAAACATTTCCCAGACAATGAGTGATTATTTTCTTTTAGCCATAGTCCAGGCTACTTTTTCTTTCGAAACTAAGTGTTTCAAGTTACTTAACTAACGTCAACATATCATTAGCAGCATCACCTAAAACGACTGTGCACTTAAGGAGAAAGTCTTTCTGAGACAGATGAGCAATAGGTGATCAAGCATTATATTTTGTTTAAACTACTATTATTTGATAGAATAGTTTTTCAAATCGACTAAATACCAAACAATCCAGCATAAAACAATAATCCAGCACACTGGAGTATTTTCGCAACAGCTGTGAAGAGATGACGCAGTCTTCTTTCAGCAAATCTAATACAACCACCCCAAGAACTTCTATCGATCCGAGAGGATAGGGATGGGGAGGAACTGCTTTTAAAAATAGATCCCATAACGATACGTTTTCAACGCTATCTAAAGTGAAGAAAAATAACTTCTATAATGACATGTTTTGATTGATATCTAAATTTTCAACTTCATTTCGATAACAGCAACATATCTCAACAGTTATTTAAAGAATAAACTATCCTTTTAACAGCCCCTTAATTCTATTTCATTCACTATAAAAAATACGCATGATATATCCATTAGCTCCAAGAAATAAGTCAAAAAACATCTATTGTTATGTATTTTAAACACACAAAACGTGTGATTTTTAGATGAAAACGATGCCATGAAAAAATATGTTATATATGTGTTAAGAATATAATATTAGTACAGTTATTATTTAAAAAAAAAAAAGAGCCCGAACTAATGAAATATTGTTCGAAAATACTTCATCTTTTATCTTTAAATTGCCTGCCTACCTGTCACCTAATATATTGATAATTGCTTTTATATTTATGAAACCATAGAATCGAATGGCATATGCTTCATCTTTAACATTTTATGGAATTTTTTTTTTCAAATTGTTTTAACCAAAATTGTTTCAATCAGCCAAATATTTCTTTGATATCCTTTTCCCATTTCTTCCTGTCCTCTTATACTTTTTCTGTTAAACAATGACTGCACCTACTTTCTTCGACATTTTCTAGTCACTGTTTCCTTCTTCTTCCTTGCCATTTCCTCCATTCAGCTCCCCAACTGAATAAAATAATATTATATATATACATATATATATTCAGTGGATCTTAAAATATATAAACCGCAAATACGAATAGTTTCTGTAGCCTTATCTTAGATGTACATCCTTTGTCTCCGAGTGATTAAGCAGCTCTCAGAGAAACAATTCATGATATCAACGTGATAATTAAAAGAAACAATTTAGATTACCTAAACAGTACATTACTTTAACAGAAAAAAGAATGAAAATTATATTTATATGAGTACATATATACTACATGAAAGAACAACAAAAAGTAAGTGGTATAATTCGATTCCTGGACATGAGTTTCAAAATAAGCGAACTGAATACTATTACAAGAAAAAAAAAAGGAATGACATAGCGAAAAAGCTATTTCTGTAAAGTTTATTTAAGGCAGTCTGGTTGAGTAATCAGTTTTCATTATATGTTTAAGAGCACTTACTATTACGCCTCAGATGCACCCCATACTAAACCTTCTTCTAGACTGTTTCAGCTATTTAGGGAATGTACTGTGGCAGCACGGCGGCACTTTTAAATAGATTTTCAGCGTAACCAACATTCGGCACACGAGAGCTTGTATATTAATAAGTTAGCTAAACTCACTTTTCTCACTCAAACGAGGGTAAAAAAATGTGCGAATCGAATTCAAAATAAAAATACACTAATTGTCCGATAAGGATTATTAGTTTAGGACAGCAGTTCACACACTTTTTTTTCCCCACCCATAGCGTAATTTTAATCCACGCCCATATATCTTCGTAACTGTGCATTTTTATAACTCTTAAGAAGGTCATAATTAAAATAAATTCTTTCCATTTGGTTTCTAATGTTGTTTCAAATTGAAGATCAATGAGGTTTTACTTGCATATCATGTTTAGGGGTATTTTCACAAAAATAACTAAGCGGTGCGCCCCCATAAATAAACGCAATATGTCTTAAGAACATATACATTTTTTATTTTTTAAAAGGCATAAAACGTGTTTGCAAAATTCAATAGGCTGCAACTTCCCTGATAATAGTCTGAGTTTCCTGATTATTTTTTTAATTGTTAAAGAAGCATTTACAGTAATTATATAAATATTATCTATTAAACATACTATTGTTTAAATCATGGCATACAATAATGACAAAATAATAGTATTTAAAGATATTTATTGACTTCATGACATCATTTTCCTCTTTGATTCGTTTATAATTTTGGGCACTATAGGTAGAAATTTTCATAATTGATCAATTATTAAATTTGATTACGTAATCAATAAAGAGAATATGTTTTACCTTTTTTTTTTTTTTTTTTTTGAGAATTATAATTGATTAATGCCGACTTTTACGCCCCGTAGTTTTGAATTTTATTAATAAATTCATAATAAGCGGCAATAACTAATTTTCTTCTCCGCAGTTTCAAGGGTGTTGGGAAGCCAAGTGAGTTAGCAATGCTTGGCTTAACCAACGAAATTTTCACTTGACGGAAAATTGTTTAGTGAACTTTGTTAGCGTGTAAACACTGATTTGATAGATGCTCTCAACATACACCATGAACTAAAAAATTACATTAATGACAATTCGTAAAGAAGAATGGAGATAATACAACAGCCCATGTTTAATGTAATCCGATTTTTGTATGACTCATAAGGGAAATCATTAATTCTGTTCCTCTTCTCTCTGAAATTACCTAAAAAGTAGGTTTAGAGAAAACAAGTTCCCTGGATAATTAACCAGGCTTAATTGAATGATCCTCTGCTTAGGGTGCTTACATTTAAATTAGATTTAAAACCCTAAGTGGAATAAATAGGTTTATGACATTCAATTGTATAACTATAGTAGAAAAATTACAAATATTTCGATTTCATAAACGTAAATAGTATTTTACTCTATCGTAATGGCCTTCATGAATTACGGTAAGATACGTGATTTTTTCATGAAAACATGAGTGTTTGTTTTATCATAGCTTGTTATAATCATTTGTGTGACCGTAACATTAAGTAGCAGTAATTTAAAATTTGAAAATAGGCTATAGAAAAGTTTTGGAATAGGAACTGTGAAATGATAGATCGATGCACCCTTCTTCTTGGATGATTTGAGTCTTAATTATTGTTATCATACCTCTGATTTTATATGAAATATTTCGAATCGAAAAAACAACTTTCAAACCGAACTATAAATGATAATTTTTCTTTTATACCACTAAAATTGGAGATGGTAAAAATAACTTGCTAAATTAGACAGACGAACAGTACAATTTGCAAAATTTGTGAGATCTGATGGAAAGGGGGGAAGTGAAACGAATGGTTTGACCGAGATAAGTGCTTGGTGGCGAAAGGCGTAGCGCACCGTATTAATGATACGGAAAATGGTGTTCAAACCTGGCCATGGCAAATCTTTTATCTTTATAATAAAAATATATAAAAATGATTTTTAGGTGGTTAGCACAAGAAAAATAAATGAATTATGTACGTAAAGATCCTTCGATGGGTTGAATGGGTCTAATAAATTGCGAAACATTTAATTTTACGTTGTTAATTTTGACGATAAAAGCCCTGCGAAGATAAGGACGCAGCCTTAGAAAAGATAGCTTCCTAATTGGATGAGATGGGAAGACCAGGTGAAGCTATTATCCAGGGCAGTGGGCTGGGGTGAGGACAACAGATCAATACCGTCCCTTGTGTCGCGGGTCTGGGGCTCCGGCCGGCTGACGCGCCGTCGGTGATTGCATCTCGTATCGGGGCGAGTGTGAATGGCCGCAACTTGTAGGGATTATATAGAGTAGGCAACTTTATTCTTGGGCGAAATATCGACAGAACGAGTAAAACAAAATAAGAACCCTCATGGATCAGTCATAGTTAAAAAAAAAAAAAAAAAATTGCATGATAGTGAATGATATATTATCTACTGAAATATATGATATGCACGAACATAGGGCTTAAACCTGTAGATAAAAGGGCCTATATTCTAATAGCCAAGGACCAATTTGTCTTCTTAGTTCCGAAATAGTGACAGAAATATTCCTGCGTTCTAAACAATATTAATCCTAATAACGAAAAGTAGTAAAATTAAATACATTGGGAATCTTATGAACCGTTTGGGAAGAATTTGTAACAAAATGGAAAAAGAATTTTTAAATGAAACCATTAACGTTTGCAGTTTACACGATACAGTAGCTGTTTCAGCAAAGGTGAGTGAGTGCCTTGTAACATGAAGGCTCTACATATCTAGTCCTGACCGCCATTTTAGCTTCATATCTTTTGGGCGGGATCGAGTAAACGCGAAAGCAAATAAGCGTTGCCACTGACATGTGATTGATAACCCGAAGTTCAAACCCCGGAGCTAGGTGACATTTAATATAACTGCATTAAAACTCCGTATATCCTAAAAGGCGAGGAAGTTCCCTTCTCTTCCTCGCCATTTAGGCGTATATCATATCATAAAATATAAAATTTCAGACATCACAATACTTTTGATTATTTATTTCTACTTTTTCAACCTTGTGGCAGGGATTTGCGGATAGTGTCCGACTGCTATATTGAACATTGCTATTGTTTGCAATTTGGAGATTTTAGTCCTCATAATGATGCAGGGTATGTAGAAATAAGAAAACAATACATATATAAGGCACAAAAACAGTAAACTTATCTACAAAAATAATAGTAAATCTCAATTAAATTGGTATACATAAATATTTATATACTACAAAATTTGTAACAAATTAGAAGCGTAAAATTATAATATATCTCTTTCAAGATTTGGGTGGATCTATCCCCATAACTATCCCCTCCACCATATATCTTCCCCCGGATAGTATAATAATAGAGATTTCTTTTCGCAGACGGATAATTGATTAAATTACTTAATTATTGAAGATGGAAAAGAGCGATAGATATAAAGATCAAAGAGCACTACACTACAATATGCAATTACCGTAGTTATTGTCCAGAATTATCCAGTATGACGGTCACGGCTTGCAGTAGCTAAATGGGAGAAATGGAAAAGCCAGCCCTAACTATTGATAGCAGGCAGCAGGAGCAACGTCACACCGCAGAGACAAGACATTACACGCCAACTTAGCATCCACCGTCACAGTGGATCTTCAAGGAAACTGTTTCACTCTGACTTAAACATAATGGAAGAATCATCCTTATACTAAAGATTAAGAAATTGCTGATGGCATGGCAATTGTACTATTAATTAATCATCAGTGGGGAGCACTGCTGCTCTGAAGTAATTGTGACATTTCTGTCTCAAGCAAGTTTAAGAAAACTAAAAATGGTTTAACAAGAAAAATAAATGAGGGTGGAATTTGCAGAAATCCTATGATTTAAAGGAGATCTCTATATGTCAATTAAATTTTATCTTGCAGCTTAGCAATATCAAAAGCATCTTCGTTAATGCTACTCTAAGAGTATTATCACAATTTTAAATACTTGAAGTGGACATTATTTGAAGGTGGTCTTACAAATAAGTAGAACATTTAAAATGAGAAATTTAATATCGATGATACATAAGTACATAATATCACATAAATAATGAGTTAAATACAAGATGAATGCATTTTGATAAACTTTTTTTATGCTTTTTTTGTTTGCAGGCATTACTACTTTGAAACCGGCTTGTAACATAGATCATTGGTAAATAAAACTGCTTTATATAAAACACGATTAGAATATTCCAAAATGTTTACCGTTTCTTAACAACATTTGAAAAATATGCAGTCAGGGAAAACAAGACCGTGACAAATTTTGAATTTTCTGAAAATGAAACGAAAAAAATTAAAAAATAGGATATTATTCTTTTGTAAGATTCAAGCACACCTCAGTCGATTTCTATTAACGATAAATTGTCGAAAAATGGTATAGAATCCTACTTAGAATATAATCCCAAAGAGTTTCTCACTATTTTTGATAAAAAAATCGGCGCTATTCAATGAAAACTTTTGATTTTGCATTCGAAATTGTTAAATAATTAACTCCAGAAGTAAATTATAATAGGCACGTTAGTCTCGGCAAAGTCAAGTCCAATGTCAAGTTCAAGTTGCTTTGTACAACGAATCGTGAACATACCACCATCTCGCTTCGTGAGCAGTGGCTTAGAAGGTACAACCTTACACTGTAAACCATCCCTCTCGTGCAGTTCCAGGCTATATACATGGAGGCTATGCTCAGCCTCGGTTACTTTAATGTTATTTTTAATTGAGGAGGAATTATAAATTAAATAGATAATAAATATAAATGATCAAGTGTGCGAAGCATTGCAATTCTCAGGATTCTTATGGAAACATAACTTTAAGTAAAACTAAAATCAGGAATTCAGGCAATAATGATATAAAACTAAAACTTGGATAAATTCGATTTTTAAAACATCTGCCAAACATGGTATCTATATACTCGAGTACCATGGTATCGTATTCCAGAATGTCAATAGCTGCCCGGGGGTTTGTTCGATGAAAGGTCCACTTCAAGACTATGCCTCCTGACTCTGAGCCGCAGTAATCCCAGGACCTAGAAATGTTTTTCAAAATCCTTGAAACTGAGAGAGCAAACACCATCGGTGGTAAGAGCACTGCCAAAATGGTCTCAATGGGATTGTCCGTAATGAATATTGGGAAGTCTGCAAAACAAATACAAACCCAAACCACAGCGTTAATCAACAAGCGATGCATAAACAATTATCAACAGGAACCGGACTCTATTCCATTACCGAGAGAGTAGGAACGCAGTGCACAGTCAAGTGTCTCACCACTGATCTATAACGCTCCTTGTTTAGGATAGTAATATATTAAATAAATTCTCTGAGGTTGGAAATTATATCCTGCTTAGAGAAGGTTAGAATATTCACCTTGTACCCAATGTCATTGCCTGTTACTATAGGTGGATATCTCTGTTGGAGTGAGCCATAAACCAGATTACCTTGGAATAATAATCCAAATATTATATTGAAAGAATTTCATTCGAAGAATATGTAGGTGAGAATGAAGCATTAGGAGATTAAATGAAAAAATGAATGGGGTACGTATTAAATTTTTTTTTTCTTATGACATAACTGTAACTAAGTTCCTATCTGGCTAAAACAAAATATTTTCAGTTAATACTGCCTTGTTGGACGTAAATAACGAGGAAAAATACCTCCATAGCTGTAAAAATTGATTAATCGACTTTTAATAATGTGTAATTTATCTATTATAAAATAATTCGTTCTTCCCAGAGTAAAGTTAATTTAAGAAATCAAGTATTTTCAATTTTCGTCATGTTTAATCATTGGTAACTTCTTTAAAAATAAATCTTAGCTAAACTTTATTTGAACCATTCACGTTAAGGCAACAATCAGTATGGTGCAACTAATCAGAACAATGGCGAATCTCAACATTTATATTCTCTGATATGAATCTAAATCTAAATATAAACATAGATGTTTTTTATGAATACAATTTAAGAATATCAATTTAAGAATACAAACTGGAAAATGTAACTGTATAAAAATTTGTAATTTTCATTTCGACATATTACAACTAATTTTCAACAAGTCGCAAATACGTGACGAATGTTTCCTATATGAAAGTTGGGTTCAGGTCATATCTATTTTTTAATCGTTACGTATTCCGTTCCCCTAGCTACCGAAATACCAACTTTCACCGACCAAACTACCTCCTTTTATAAAAGGCATTATGCTTTACATGTACCTACCATATCATGTTCAATTCACAGAGATAATTTAGACTAGGGAAGTGAGGTCATTGAAGGGTACAGCTCTATATGAATATACATATACATATAAATCCACTTTAATATGTTCATACATCATAAATATTGTGAAGGTTCCTATCTTCTAGTTTAGGGATATTTCCTCTCATTGTTATTTTCCTATTTGTAAAACAACAAACAAATAATTACTATTTTTTTTTTTATGACCACGCACACAAGATCTGTTCGCAGTTGACAACGTTCACTGCTGTTCCATCAATCTGATACCTCAAGGAAGGTCTTTCCCATTTTCCTAACAAATACACATAGTTATAGATTCCATTAATTAACTGATCATTCATGATTCTTCCTAATTATAATGATGACTTTGTACTCCATAAATTTAATAACTACTTCTGTAATTGTGAGGTGAGATGCGTAGGAGTTACTTTAGTTTACTGTTAGTTCTTGATTACTTCTACAGCCAAGATTGTTTTTTTAAATTACATTAACTGTACTTCACAACTATGCTAACTAAAATTTGAATAAGAAAATGTGACGAACTGAAAATAACAAGGTGAATAATAGTAGATCAAATACCCATTGGTGACATTAAAATAGTATGTGTTAAAGTAGATGCTAACGAGGCCATCTTCTTCTAAGATGCTTCGGAGGATTATCAGGAATCGAAGTGAAGCAAAGTTAAATTCATCATAGCTGCAGAATTACGCAAAACAGGAAAAATAGAATTAAAAAAAAGATAATAGTTGCAAAATCAACAAAGGCTAATTGTCCATTAATTTAAATTATCAGCATTTTTTTCCTATTTGGGGGCGTGGGTGAAGATAATAAGCGGTATGTTAACAACAGTCATTCTTCCTTGCAATCAAATGTTCCTTCATGATGGGACTATGATTGTCATTAAAATAATGTGTACGAGAAGATTCAAATAGAAATCGATTCCTGTATACATTCGATAACAAAACAGGCGAGGTGAGGTACCGGAATCACTCTAGTATTGTGTAAGTTGACAATTACATTCAATTCATTGTTTGCTATTGAAAACCCGCAATACGAATTTTGCTATTGAAAACCCGCAATGCATCATTGTCATATCCACAGTAGTTAAGGAATATCCTATTTATTCTATTCCGGGCGTGGGGCTAACATGTCAATCTTTTATATTTTAAAAACAGAATGAAGAAAAATGTTTTAATTGTTTCATTAGTTCTTTCACTAAAAATCATATAGAATGTTCAAACATTTCTGGTCCTCACGCATTATTTATTGATTCAAAGTGTTCTATGTCTATAAATGAGCAAATGCCTATTTGCAACTTACTTGAAAAAAAATGTTCGCTATAATTTGCCCAATTTTTAAAACAATTATTATTCTATTTTTTCGAAATAATTGGATAATTATTATTCGAACGAATAATTCAATTTAGGTAGATTTATAGTTTTCAAGCGATAAAAAAAAAAAATTAAATCGGGGATCTTTATGGAGATCGGGCATAATAGACTTCTTTTCTTATTATATGGATATATAATAAAATTAAAATAAAATCAATCAAACAATTATTAAGAGACCATTTTAAATGACCCACTAATGAAAACTGCAAATATGGCCCATTCACGTGGGAACAGGCTAGCGGATTTGACGACAGGATAAGTGACACAACTTCCTCTCTCCGAAGACACGAAAACAGGTTCATGATTTTTTCCCCCTCCTCCCATTACGCCACTTAGACGGGAAAATAATAATTACGAAAAGTGTAACGGAAGTTGAAAGTAATCTCAACTAACGCCTTCCGCATCCGCTAGTAAGGAGCACGTAGGCAGAAATCGAAGACCCCCGCGGGGTGGAAACATTAGGGATAACTCGATTGTAAGGAATGATTGGAGATGGATGTATTGGCTTCTATTATTAGACATAATTGCAAGGATCTGTCTCCTTCCGATGTTGAGTGATGGTCCGACGCTTTGCGGGATAGTCGCACCGATCAGCCTGCTCAACTCACATCTTTCACCAGTTCATGTTACATTTTTTTGTTTCTTCTCCTTTTTTTCCCTTTAGTTTTTTTATTGACAGTCTAACATCAACCTTTATAGTACTCGCTTCGTTCTACCTAAGTTGAACATTCGAATCCATCTGCTGTCCATATTCTAATTGCCTCTGCTCGGGACATGAAACAGGGCGTAAGATACGCTGAAAGAAGAGGACCAAGGAAGAGGTCACAAATCCTCGAGGCATTTAGAGCCGACGACACAACAGCCACTATCTAAGACAGCAGATGCAACAGCCCGTTGTCTGCATCTGCTCCCCCACCTGCCCGTCCACGTGCCACGGGACTCGGGGGATCTCCTACCGTGTCGGATCACTTTGGAGGATGACTGGTATGAGTAAGGCGTAAACATTTCTTTATCAGGAATATAATTGCTAACTGTACAGTTAAATGACATTTTTTGATTAAATGAGAGCGAAAAAATAAGGATGGGGCTCTAGATTATGCAAAGTTCCTTGCCCAAAAAATAAAAAGTTCAAGACATCAGAGAAACTTATAATGACGGTATTCTCATAAAAGATGTTCCCGCAAACCTTTAGCAGCCATCATAACAGAAAAAGAGCTTCATTAAAGGGCTAAGACTAACTTTAACAATCGTTCAGGAGTGTGGATGTAACGGTAATCTGGGGCGAATAAATAGATTATACAAATCGCCAGTCACTTGATAAAATAATTCTAGAGATTGCTAAAAGCTCCATATTATTTTGAGACAGTAAATTTTAATTCCAAAGATTTCGTCGACAAAGTGAGTGCTAATAAAAAAGAAAATTATGGAATATCAATACGTTTTTTTAAGATTAAAGTAACAAACCGGAAGTCGAAATTTTTCGCGATCGCAATACTTTCCCTTACTATATATTTCATATATATGTAAGTGAAAGTAAAACAACAAATCTGGTGCGATGCGCGCAACACACAACTTTTACTCACGAGCTTTTCAATTCAATATTGCTTATTTATTTTTTTAAGGGACCTAATTTCATCAACAGTCGAGTTTTTTTTACTACGAGCTGCTTTTTGTAAATATATCGTGAAGGTGAATCGAAAGGTGCATTTACGTCTCGTTGTAAAGTTGGTCTCTTATGCCTTTCTGGAAATCGAGAACGACACATACACCAAGTACTGAGTTTAATCAAACGTCGCATCGCGGGCATATACATACCTACCCAGTTTGATCAAAATCGTTAAAGCAGTTTTTGAGTAAATTAAAAACACATGTGAAAATAGGACAACATTTATTAACTATAGTGCCCCCTACACTACAATTGATCAATTTTGAAAAGGATTGTCACATCCTGGGCCTATACATACTACTAATACCGAGTTTAATCAAAATCGTTAGAGCCGTTTTTGAGAAAAACCTAAAAATTAGACAAAATTCTTAAAATAAAGTACCCCCTCCGTTTGACCAATTTTGATGAAATTTTCGCTGTCACTTCGCGGGCATATACATACACCAAATACCCAATTTCAGTTCTGTAGGGCTTTTAATTTATTAAGTAAAGTCCCCCCTCCGGTTGATCAATTTTGATGAAATTTTTGCAGTCATATCCCTGGCATATTAATACATCAAATACTCAGTTTAATCAAAATCCTTAGAGCCGTTTTTGAGAAAATCGAAAAAAACGTAAAAAGTTATTAAATAAAGTACCGCCTTCCTTTGAGCGATTTTGATGAAATTTTTGCTTTCTGTTCGCGGGCATATATATAAGAATATCACTACGTTTTTTTAAGATTAAAGTAACAAACCGGAAGTCGAAATTTTTCACGATCGCAATACTTCCCCTTACTATATATTTCATATATAGGTAAGTGAAAGTAAAACTCATAATACACTGATATACACTCCCTCATTTATAATTTCTATATCAACTGGCAACAAACTGTATGTTTGAATTTAAATCTCCTTTACAGTTTCTTATACATCTTTCGAAATATAATAGATCAAATTCGATCGTATCGTTGTCACCATGCTAAAGTAAAGAATGTACAACTAAAAACGTATGCATATTCGTTACTTTAGCATGGTGACGACGATATCGGCCGACTATGCTATAAAGTGAAAGGAACATGACCATTTTTTGTTTCAAGGGCTCCAGAAGTAGCTTAACGTAGACTGGTTTAAGAGCAATGATGACGTGGCGAAACGTTTAGCAATACACAATTTACTTGACATCAAATCAAATGAGGCCAATCTTATTTTTCAATTCATTAAAGAAAAACAAAAGAGATATTTCTTATTATCATACTAAAGCAATTAAATATTCTTGGAATATATATCGTCTTGATCCTTCATTAAATAACTTAACTTAATTTTTGAACGCAGTGTATTGGATGTCAGTTGATGGAATGTCAGGCCTTAAAATTAGGACAAATTTTCTCTGTTAGCTCTCCTACCATGTGGGAAGGTTTTAGTTTATATTTTGCTTATACAACCTTTGTAGCCCTGAAGATGCCTGAATAGGCGAAAATTTGGCATGCATCTGCATGATAGGTGAGTTTTTGAAATAATACTAGACTTTGAGGCCTGACATTCTATATCCATAATTCTAATAGTCTCCTCCTAGGTATATACTTGTTTACTAACGCAGTGTATTTTTTAAATTTATAATACAAAGATTCTTCTAGCGATAACTAGGACATTTGTGACTAAATCTAGTTTCTTAAAATACAGTAACCATAATTTCCGTCCTGTACCCAAAGAATATATAAGATCAAAAAAAAAAAAAAAAAAAAAAAAAAAAAAAAAAAACGACAACTAAGTTTTATAAAAATTAAGATGGCAAAAAATGTGGGCCAAAAAATATGATTCCAAGCTATATATTACTTTTATAACTTTAACGTTAGTATTAGAAATTAGGAAATATATTAAATCATTGATATGTCAATTACTATCCGGTATCGATTCCCACCAGGTTGATTTATGCAGAATGAACATTTTTAGCATATTTTTTTACATACTCACTTTCCTGGATGAGAGAAGTGGGGTAGGTGTCCTAACAACAGCAACACTTACCTACAACAGAAGAGGGAAAGAAATTATAATTTTTCAGTGAAACTGGAAAAGATAAGAGTATTTATTTGTTAAAATGAAATAGGCAATGAAATTACACATAATTTCAACTTGAATAAACGAAGATAAAACTTAAAGGCCCTCAAGGATGTCTTACAATAAGATAGCAAAAATTTTGCAGTGGTGCATTATACATTAATCACCATTAGAGATTTCAAGCTTCACTTCTGTCCGATATAATTCCAATGAATCTCGAATTGTATTAAATTTTTATTATATAAATTTTGATCATGTTTTATCAAACACTGAAATTTAAACTATATTTTTTAACTTACTTCGAACGAAAGAGGAGGTTACTCAATTCGATACGTATGTGACTTTTTTTTTTTTTTTTCTATGTATGTTCACCGATTACTCCGAGATGGATGGACCGATTGGAACGAAACCTTTTGCATCTTGAGTATTTTCCCAAGGTGGTCCCATTAAAACCTTTTTTGGGTTCTTAATTTATTTAAGAAGTTATGAGGAAAAAACTTGAAAATAAATATTTAATTATCGCTCAAAATTTTTAATTATTAGAAAAACATGGCATATACAACATAAGGTATGCTCCAACAAGCTATTAAACTCATTAATAACTAACAAATCTCAATATTGTTTTAATGCTGGATGAATCGAATGGGAAAACTAACCAATTAAATTCAGAATCAGAAGAGTGGGGGGAGAACATGAGCAGTCTGTTAGTTATCGAAGTGTTTTAATTGCTTCTTGGAATCAATCTATTCATTGAGTGACACTTCTTCGTTATCCGGATTACTGTTATCGGTATTTAATTTTATTTCTGCAACTATTGAGGCGTATAAATTAAATCGGCTGTCAGTGCCAAATTATTGATTTTAGGAAAACAAAATCTGTTATATAAGCTCAAATTTGGTTTAAAAAAAATTATGGACATGTCCAGTTATGAAATAATTTACTTTCTGCTAAATAATTTCAATATTAGTTTGTTTCATCTCTATAAATTTTATTTAAACAGACAGTAAAAATTGACTTGGTTGTGTTTATGTTTTTTCGCGTTCGAGGTAGTCATCTCTAATAACACTTATAACTAACATAAATATTGTGTATTGTATTTTCCAATTAATGAAAAAATTCCTAGGACACTTTATCCATACAGACATTACATTATTTAAAAGAGAATGTAATGTCAACAATTAAAATTTATTAATCTTAACAACTAAACTTTCAATGTTTGCTGATGTTCATCCATTAATAAAATCTGCAAAAAAAACTTGGTATCACCCAGAAAACAACCTCTTTATATGAAAGTCCCCTCAGCAAAAATTTCGCTGCCATAAAAATGATTGATATCATAAGGCTACCCCCACTAGAATTGAAGCAACAGTGTTTAGCAATTTATTTTCTGAATAATTGTTTATTACGAATAATGAATATTATTCTTAGTACTTCGCTATTGAATTTAATCAAAAATACATCGAAAGGAATTACGAACATAATTGGCTCAACCAAGAAATAATTTTGAATCAAACCAGTGGTGAATTATCGAAAAAAATAATATCCTTCGTAATAATAAATTAACCATAAAATGAGTCCCAAACCCTGTTGCTTCTATCCTAGCGGGGCACTCTTTTTGATATCGATCTATTTTATGGATGCCCCTTTTTTGCTGGGACTTCTATCCTATGATGTTTAATCACTATTTTTTCAACGATATATTTAAATAAAGAAATATTAACGGTTCCTACCGGATTAGTATATAATATCGCCATGGCTTTCAGAAGGATATTAAAGTGATCATAAATCCAAAATTACTCTTTAATTTATTATTAGCCATATAACCATCGCCATCTATTATCATTAATCATTAACGATATATTGTCAAAAACCGCCAAAATCTCGACTGTTCAGTGACTTACCTACTTCATCATGGAATGACCAGATTTATGTAACATCGGTGCAAACTCAACACCTCTCGTTACGCAGATGGTGTATGTAAATGACAAGTACTAACGACAATATTTAGTAAAGGAAAAATGTCATTGTGGAAAAACATTGATGAAAATGTGTTCCCTTCAAAATGGAACATTGACCTTAAAAAAAAATCCACTTATAATCATAGAAGGTATGGTGTAGAAAGTTATATAATACCTGCACCCCACTATATTTTCCACTTTTCTTAGTGGAAAATATTTTAGTCTTCTTCATAAAATTGAAAAGGTGACTGTTTATACAATTATAGTAAAAAGGCCCGGAATAGACGAACGTGGTAAAGCGCAAACAATTTTCGAAATTTTTTTTTAAACCAATGTACGGTTTTCCACAAATTATCTTCTCAAACTAAAAAGTATGAAATAAAAAAAATTTTATAAAAAAAAAATTAAACCGACTTCGAAACCTACGAACAAGTAAAAATAAATGCACTGAAAAGTATGAAATAATTACCTCTCATTTTTTTGAATTCTCAGCAAAATTGAAAATGGTATAAAAAACGGAAAAATTCAATAAGATGAAAATATTTATTTTAATTTTGTAAAAATACACACTAATTGTTAATAAAAATTATTGAATTAAAATATAAAATATTTTTAAATAATTTATTTTTTGAAGAGAAAAGATTTGGCTCCGCCGGGAGTCGAACCCGGGTCCCCTGCGTCACATGCGAGGATGCCAACCGCTACACCACAGAGCTCGGCTCAAGGCAGAGCAAATCCTTCCTCTTCACTGATACCTACTCCCCCTATCTCACAAGTTTTGCGAGTAGTAGCGGGAGGTGGACAAATTTTGTCCAATTTATGATATTTTATTGACTTAAGTCAATTTTTTAAATTATTTTAATTAATCTAATCTTAATTTGTGGCTGACCACCATTTTTAAATTATTTTTAAATAATTTATTTTTTGAAGAGAAAAGATTTGGCTCCGCCGGGAGTCGAACCCGGGTCCCCTGCGTTACATGCGAGGATGCCAACCGCTACACCACAGAGCTCGGCTCAAGGCAGAGCAAATCCTTCCTCTTCACTGATACCTACTCCCCCTATCTCACAGGTTTTGCGAGTAGTAGCGGGAGGTGGACAAATTTTGTCCAATTTATGATATTTTATTGAATTAAGTCAATTTTTTAAATTATTTTAATTAATCTAAACACCTCCCGCTACTACTCGCAAAACTTGCGAGATAGGGGGAGTAGGTATCAGTGAAGAGGAAGGATTTGCTCTGCCTTGAGCCGAGCTCTGTGGTGTAGCGGTTGGCATCCTCGCATGTAACGCAGGGGACCAGGGTTCGACTCCCGGCGGAGCCAAATCTTTTCTCTTCAAAAAATAAATTATTTAAAAATAATTTAAAAATGGTGGTCAGCCACAAATTAAGATTAGATTAATTAAAATAATTTAAAAAATTGACTTAAGTCAATAAAATATCATAAATTGGACAAAATTTGTCCACCTCCCGCTACTACTCGCAAAACTTGTGAGATAGGGGGAGTAGGTATCAGTGAAGAGGAAGGATTTGCTCTGCCTTGAGCCGAGCTCTGTGGTGTAGCGGTTGGCATCCTCGCATGTAACGCAGGGGACCCGGGTTCGACTCCCGGCGGAGCCAAATCTTTTCTCTTCAAAAAATAAATTATTTAAAAATAATTTAAAAATGGTGGTCAGCCACAAATTAAGATTAGATTAATTAAAATATAAAATACTATATTTAATACAACACAATCTTTTTCGAAGGCGGCGCAAAATTTAAAATTTTTAACACTAGACATTATGAAAATCTTCTAAATGATTTTTCTCTTCTCATCTATTGATTTGAATGCCTGCTAATGAAATTGTATGAGTAACATGTCATTTCTATATTGCGCCGGCTCCGAAAAGATTGTATTGTATTGAACATAGTATTTTATATTTTAATTCAATAATTTTTATTAACAATTAGTGTGTATTTTTACAAAATTAAAATAAAAATTTTCATCTTATTGAATTCTTCCGTTTTTTATACCATTTTAAATTTTGCTGAGAATTTATAAAAATGAGAGGTAATTATTTCATACTTTTCAGTGCATTTATTTTTACTTGTTAATAGGTTTCGAAGTCGGTTTAATTTTTTTTTTTTTTTATAAAATGTTTTTTATTATTGTTTGTTGAGTTTTTAAATATTATTATATGAATAATCTATTATTATTTAACAATTCATAACAGATTCTAATTAAAATTTATATGAAAGTGCTTAGTAAAGGTTCTGAACAAGCGAAACAAATTATATAACACTCTGAAAATAACCTCTGTCTCCGAACCAGTTTTAAAGATAAAATGAAGAGTGCAAAAAGTTTCTCTTTCAGAATTTCTTTATTAATTCGACTTGACAAGTTGAGAGACGGATTTAAATAGAATTTCTAACTAAAAGGTTTGATTCAACGTTAAGTAAGGTTGCAATCTGAGTCCGAGAAGTAGAAGGTAACATAAGACATCTATTTAAAACTGATACCGAAGATAAGACGTTATGCAGTCTGAGCAAGCATAGATAGTCCGTGTATGATATTTTTTCGTCCACTAAGCTATTACAGTCATCACAATACAACTTAGACTATTGATAGTACTAACTAAATTGTTCTGAAGGTTTTTTTAACGTGTTTTTCATTTATTCGTTCGTAACTTTCATGCACGATTCAGTTGAAGTGTAGATTGTTCGCAGATCGGTTGCATCATACACTCATCATATATACTTTGCTATGTTCATTTATTTCATGTTCGATGCGATCGATGTACACGTCTTCATCAAAAAATAAAACAGAGAAGTTCCAACAAAATAAACGAATTTTAATTAATTTATTGTTGTTGTTAAATCGTAAAAATTTATTTTTCACGATATTCTTGTAACAACAATAATTTAGGATGAAAATTCAAATTTTCTGAAGTTTTCAACTTTACAAAACATACTTTTACCATTTAATTTATATTTGACATTTTTAAAAATAATTTAGGAACTTATAAAATAAATTAAAAACAGAAACAAACTAAAAAAATATGAATATTAATGAAGCGTAAATGTATCTCTGGGACGAAATATGTTGAGCAATTGTTATTATTAAAATGCTAAATATTGAAAATATGTTATTCAGATTGCCTAGTTAGTAAAACATTTTCACTATTCTTAGGAAACCTTGCAGATGAGGACAAGGCAAGACAGATATCAAATTACTGGAAAATTTTCTGATAACGATATAACGATATCTTACGACACTTGAGGTTGACGTTATTGTCAGAAATGACACAATGAAAACAAAGTACTAACTTTTTCACAATAGAAATAATAGTCAATTACGAAGACGCTACTAACTATAAAACTTATCGATTTATTATAAAAATAATAGATATCAATAACTTGATAGATGAATAATTAATCAATACATCATGCCTCAGTATTAATAATAATATACCTTATTAGTTAAAAGAAAAGTCGAGAAATGTTTACCCTGAATCTTAAGTAATTTTTTATATATTTGATTAATAATGGAAACTATACCATTGACTTAAAAAATAACATATTATAAAGCAATTAAATAACAAATTATCAATTAAAGCAGAAAATGAATAGGTAACTTTAATTAAAATATTCTTAAATTATTTACTTATAAATTTCATAGACATAGATGCTTTTTGCAGCATACTGAGAGCAAATTTTTTTCTAATAAAGAATAAAATATTTTTAAATATAAATTAATGGAGTTTAAGAGTATATATTTAAAGTTAGTCGTTTTAAAAATTATAAATCTGTTATTATTAACATTTTTAAAGTTAAGGTTCATTCTATATCTGTTTTATCACATATTTTTCAAGATCCTCAAGACTAGATTTTGATGAAATGAAGTGAAAATTAATGAATACGTTAAATGTGAAACGAAATAAACATCTCGAAAATACAAGGATCAAGAAAAGTAAAACATGCGAAATTATTTGATTTATATAATACTTATGAAAAGAAATTACAATATACTATGACAGAAGAAGTAGGAATCACGCTTGAAGGTATCCAGGAACCTACTCAAGAAAAAACTTCTAGAATACAAGCACTTCCAAGAAAAGCCAAAGTTGAAAACAGGCAAGAAGTGGACTGTAGAAAGGTAGGAGGCTCACAAAACACGAATGACGGAATACTGGGAAAGAGTTAAAGCTCAAGGATGAAAATGATTGAAATAACGTAGTCCACAGCAGGCCGAAAAGAAAAATAATACCATTACACAAAACAGAAATTTGGAAAGATTAAAAAAAAGAACAGAGAAATTGATCCAAAACAATCATCGGATGATTTCGCAGTTAGAACATGAAAACAAAAAGTACAGAAATAAAATAAAAAACATTTTTTAAAAAAAAAATTAAACCGACTTCGAAAACTAGGAAACAGTAAAAATTAATGCACTAAAAAGTATGAAATAATTATCTTCTGATTTTTATGAATACACGGCAAAATCGAAAATGGTATAAAAAGCGGGAAAATGCAATAAAACGAAAGAAATTATTTTGATTTGTACGATTACACACTAACTCTTAATAAAAAGTATTAAGTTGAAATATTAAATACCATGTTTAATGCATCACAATCTTTTCGGAGGCGGCGCAAAATTTAAAATTGTTAACTCTAAATATTATGAAAAATCTATCGATTTTCTATTTTGCGCCGCCTCCGAAAAGATTGTGATAGATTAAACATGGTATTTAATATTTCAACTTAATACTTTTTATTAAGAGTTAGTGTGTAATCGTACAAATCAAAATAATTTCTTTCGTTTTATTGCATTTTCCCGCTTTTTATACCATTTTCGATTTTGCCGTGTATTCATAAAAATCAGAAGATAATTATTTCATACTTTTTAGTGCATTAATTTTTACTGTTTCCTAGTTTTCGAAGTCGGTTTAATTTTTTTTTTATAAAATGTTTTTTATTTCATACTTTTTAGTGGTGGGAGATAATTTATAGAAGGAATAAGTTAATTTCTAAAAAAAAATCGAAGTGTTTTTTTTTATACGGATTTTAAGTGTATTTTGTACTGGTTTCTGGTTTTCGTAGTCGTTTTCTTTTTTTTTTTAATGGGTACCCCTCTTTGGACACTACAGGGGAGTTTGGTTCATTGGTTGGTTGTTCTATCTACGGTGGGAAGGACGAGATTTATTCCGCGGGCCAGTCGCGAAATAAAAGTCAACCCAAGTAACGCTTTACCACATTCGTCTATCCCGGGCCTTTATATTATAATTATATTAAGAGTCACCTTTTCAATTTTATGAATACGCGTGGAAAATCAAGTGCTGGGCGTGCATTACACTCCTTTCAACACCCTGCCTACTTTGATTAGAAATGGACTTTTTTGTAAAAGACCAATGTTTCATTGGGACGACATATAAAACTTAAAACTTTTTTTTCACAATTACAATAATTTCCTTTGCTGTATTTTTTGTCAGTAATTGTTATTTACATACATACATCTGTGTTCCGAGAAGAGGTATCGAGTTTGCTCCGCTGTCACATAACTCCAAGATGATGTAGGTACGTCACTGAACAGTCGAGATTTTGGCCGTATTTCGAATATACATGATGATATAATGAAGATGTTTATATGGCCTATAGTAAGTTGGACCCTAATTTTTGAATTATGATCGCTTGAGTATTCTTTTGAAAACTAATGCGATGATATAAACTGCTCCGTTAGGGACCTTTTATATTTCTTTATTTAAATTTATCGTTGGAAAGTAGTAATTAAACTAAATTTCATTTCCAAAAAAATATCATTGGATAGAAGTACTCGCAGTCATTTTATGGTTAATTTATTATTACGAAGGATATTATTGTTCTCGATATAATACTACTGGTTTAATTCAATAATATTTCTTGGTCGAGTCAATTATGTTCGTCATCCCTTTCGATGAATTGTTGAGAGCGAAGTGGTACGAATAATATCCTTCTTAATAAACAATTATTCAGAAAATGAGTTTGCAGAAAATACTGCAGCTTCAATTCTAGCGGAGTAGCCTTTTTGACAGCAATCATTTTTATGGCTGCTATATTTTTGCTGCGTGGATTTTCATACAATGTGGTTGTTTTCTGAGAGATATTAACTTTAATTTGCCGTTAGTTTTATTGATGGATGAACATTGGCAAACATTGAAATTTGAATTTCTTTTTTAAATGTCTGTAAAGTCGAGTTAATTATCATTATTATCACATTACTACTGGGAGAACGTTTCCTAGGAAAATTTTCATTTATTGGGGAATATAATACACAACATATACGGTAGTTATTGCGGTATTTGAGTGCATGGCCGCCTCAAGTGCGAAAGACCAATAAACACATCCAACCCAGACTTATAAGTCCATTATCATTTCTGTTTCAATAAAATGCATTCATTC
The DNA here is from genome assembly GCA_911387785.2 of Aelia acuminata. Classification (NCBI taxonomy): domain Eukaryota; kingdom Metazoa; phylum Arthropoda; class Insecta; order Hemiptera; family Pentatomidae; genus Aelia; species Aelia acuminata. The sequence continues at coordinate 121,242,481 of OU426978.1, forward strand.
AACACTAGACTTAGGTCCTGAAAAGCGCACTCATGCTTTCAGAAAACGCAAACACTTAATGACGTTGTGACTTTTGAAAATCTTGGCAACCTTCATAGAATATTTAAATTTCTTTCGATTTAATAAAGATCGATCAAGACTTCAAAATCCATAAAAATTGAAAACACAATCTGGCTCTTTAGTAACGATTTATTCTGCTACATTTCAGTTATTACATAGGAAACGATTGAGACTAACACATAGGCACACTACAGAGACTCTATATAGAAAATAGCAAATCCTAAGTACCACCAGCTAGGGACGTTATCATATCGTAAAGTACAAAATCATACAATTACCCATCATATATGGAATTGGAGAACGTATTTATTGCATTTTCGAACCACATTTGAACTTAGATAATAGTTATTTCTTTCTCATAATCAAGAATTCGACGCTTAACTGCCATTTTCATTTATACGCTTCAATAGTTGCAGAAACGAAATTAAAAACCGATAATAGTAATCCGTATAACATAACAAAAGTTTCACTCCAGAATATCTTTACACATCTTCATTTAAATCTATTGTTGAAAATTTATCTAAGGTTATGTATAAGGTTTGTTCCAACAAGAACCTGAAATACGTCAATAGCTAACAACAGACTGTTTCCTCCCTACTCTTTTGATTCTGAATTTGATTGGTTGGTTTTTCCAACCGATTAATCGAAAATTGAAACATTATTAAGCATTGCTTATAATCAACCAATCAAAGTTAGAATAAAAAAGTGAGGAAAGTACATGAGCAGTTTGTTAGATATTAACGTGTTTTAACTGTTTGTTGGAGCATACCTTATGTTATATATGCCATATGTTTTTCCAATAAGTAAATATTTTAAGCGATAATTAAATAATTATTTTCATGTTTTTTCCCGATAACTTATTAAATAAATTAAGAACCCAAAAAAGAATTTAATGGGACCACATTGGGAAAATACTCTACAAGATGCAAAAGGTTTCGTTCCAATTGGTCCACCCACCTCGGAGTAATCGGTGGACATACATAGAAAAAAAAAAAAAAAAAGGCACATACGTATCGAATTGAGTAACCTCCTCTTTCGAAGTCGGTTAAAAATAAATAGTCTACATTTATTAAGAATCCCAGATGGAAAACGGTATTAAGATAATTGAAGAAGAATAAATTGTTATTTTATTTTAAAACATATAAAGGGACATTCTTTAAAAGACTTCGTGGGAGAAATATCCATTTATGCCGGAGAATCTAGAGAAAGTGGGAGGAGGAGCATTTCTCTCATTTAAATAAAGAGTTTCCATCCTGGGATGCAACTGGAATGCACAAAGAAGATGGGTTTCATTAGAGATTGTTATCGGTTTAATATATTAAATACCGTCGTTTCATTTACAGGCGAACTACAACCTAATTAAGTATGACAATTAATATTAATAATTTTAATTTTAGATATTATGATTTGTCGAGTATTCTGTTTTTATTTATTGAGAAAGAACTTTAGCCTGATTTTTTTTATTATTGATTAAGTAACAGGAGGAACGAATCGAAGAGATGACGCGCAGTGGGAAACATTTACGATTCAGCGCCTGAAAATGATAGATTAAATAATGATATGGGAGTAATTCCTTTTTGATTTATGAACATAGGGTATCCTGAGAAGAAATAAAAATAAAAAAATCATAGGACTTCTGTTGGCCGTATGAAATTAATTTTTATCTCAATCGTTTCATCATTTTATTTTACATTAACAGGTTATTTAGAACAGAGCCCTTCTAAGGAGATAAAATAGATTAATATTCTTACAACGGAGGTTTCTGCGTATATACAAACCATTTTCAGGCATTTTCAACATTTAAAAATCTTAAAAATACTTATTTTATGAAGAAAAATGATTACCCTATTTTTTTATATTAAAATAGATGAATTAAGTGATAAAGCTAGAAGAATAGGAGCTTGTCTAAATTAAGCCCTAAAAAAATATGCAATTTTTAAAAGTAGGACTTCGAATCTAATATCTTTCTAACACCGATAGAACGCACTTAGTTGATCAAATAATATTATGACATTTTAGTACCATAAAATCTCAAACACTGTAAAAATAATTAGAAACAACTTTTGAAAATAAAAATTTTATTGCTTTAAATATTTATCATTAGCAAACGATATATTTAACATGGAAATAAATAAAACGCATTATTACTCAATAATTTTATAGACATTTTTGTAATTTCTAAAATATTTTTGGTGTATTAAAATAACCATAAAGAAACCTAATATATAAAAAAACAAAAACAATATCGTGCATAAATAGTGCTAAAATTAAATTAAATGCATTTTATAATAAATCAGCCCCCCCTCCTTATTCTTGTCCAATCTTATCTTAATGTATCATTTAATTTCAACTCTTGTAACGTATCATTTAATAAACTATAAATCAATATAAACTATTACAGTTTTTTAGAAGATCAGGTATAGTGGTGAATCGATATTTCATTCTATGTCGATATAGATAATAAGTCGAGATAGATGAATAACATTAACGGAATTAACGGACGGAATATTAAAAAACATTAACGGACAAGATTAGGATTTGTTTACGAAATTATGGAGAGCTTTCAATTAAATGATCTGTTTCAAGCCACTTAAAACAGTATATGATAATTAATACAAGTTAGATTAATATATGTGATAATCCAGCAAATAGTTAACCTGATTATCTGTGTAACAGGAAGGATAGCTATGTATGCCCCAGATGACAGACCGGACTTGGGCTCGCCCTGAGAGATCAATAGCCTGCACTACTGCATACAGAACTTACGGTCCAACTTTTATCTTTAAGTTTTGCAAATGTACTACATATACCTTCTTATTTCACATTAATGGACCCCAATCATAAAATATAACGAAAAAAACTGTCACCTATAACCATATACCTACCTGAATCATAAAAACAAGATCCTTATGATAACGAAAAGCGAGTCTCAACTGTACCAATGAATTAATGAGTATAATTAATGGCAATATAAACATTAAAAAATAAAAGTAAATTAGTAAAAAACAAAATGGTGATTAAAAAATCGATTACTGAAAGACAGAAAATAAATAAAACAATAAAGAAATTAAATAAGACAGAAAATAAATCAAAACTTCTTTCACTTACGAGACAATAGAGAGAGAAATACTTTAGTCAATAAGTAGCTATGCTGCCCTACTTCATAGGATTGCTAAACACACAGCATACAATAGGCCATAAAACTAGATACATGTAACTTTTTATATACAGAGCAGTTAATCTATTTACAAATCAGTACACAGTGAAAGTTTTTTATTAAAACATTCAAATTCTTAATAATTATAATAATACAGGTGTGTAATGGGCAAGTTTTTTTTATTAAAGATTAAGATGATTGATTATCAGGATTTAAAGTCAAATTTTCAGAACACCTCACTATGATCACCCTCCACAACGGTCTTCTCCAACATCAAAACTACATGTGGCACTCCAAATAAAGGAAATTTGACTGAAAATCAATCACAGTAATAAATAATAATAATTAATTGAGATTAAAATTCCACACAAAAATGTTTGAAACACGTAAATACGAGTATATAAATTAAATAAAAAGGCAGGAAAGATAAATAAATAAAGTTTAGAAAGATATACGTGGGTAAGGAAAAATTGACATTGGAAGAAGTATTAAATATACTGAACGGATATATAACCAAACTGGATAAAACTTTCCGCTCATTTAAGTAAAATTGTAAAATACAGACATTTTATGATTCAGAATTTTAATTTTTAACCGAAAAATAAATTACGTTTAATTTTATTTAAAATGTATTTTATTTTTTAAATTAAATTGTATTTTATTTTTGAAATTGTACTTTATTTAAATTGTATTTTATTTAAATTATATCTTATTTGAACTGTAGCCAACTCGACAGACGGCTTACTGCCATTGTCTACGCTTTGAAGATTATTTTTTTTTTTTTGTTATAAATTCTGTATTTATTTAAATAAAAGCATTATTCATTCATTCATAAATAAATAATAAAAATATTTTTTTACATGAATGATTGCCATACAGATGATGTCATACCCATGGAGTCACTATTATTATATTATCAATATCTATACCGAGGTCCTCCAGGAAGCACCTAGTTCTCTTCTGAATCGTTCAGCGAGACCCAAACCAGAGGCCTTTCACGGTGATCTATCTCTCTCCCTCTCTCTTTCCGAGGGTTACGCGGAACTTATTTTAAGGAAGAGAATGCGATTTTCAAATATTCCTCTCTTTCTTTTTTCCACTATGATGCCTAATCAAAATCATTGCTTTCAAATCTGACTGCCGGTTCCAGGATTAGTGCTATCCTTCCAGTCTAGGAAAGGCTACCTTACCAACATAATCTTATTCCATGCAAATGACCTCGTTAAAGCAGATGAAGTCTATTAGGATCTTCATCAATGGTTAACAACTTTGACCGTTTGTTTCGACTTAAGGAAGAAGATTCGAGCTCACAGTACTGTCCAATGTATTCCGTGAATAATGATCAGCAATAATCATATATGCCCAAAATAAATAAAATCAATGTAATATTCTTAAGTGTTATTTAAAAATATTTTACTAAAAATGAACATTGTACAGTTGGGAAAAAAAGAAGTATTCTATAAAAGAAAAAAAATTCTTGAAATCTAAATAAATATTTTTATTCGAAAGGCATAAAAGCAGTATGACTAATAAACTTTTTTATAAAAAATCAGAAATATCAAGAAAAAAAAGACTCTATTATTCTCTTCAAATTGTAACCTCAAAATATTCTAAATCAATCTATTTTAGTTTATATTTTCCTATATTTTTGAATTTAAAAATCTCAAATAGTCAAAGATAACCCTAGGTGAATTCTAAATAAGCATTTGTAGGAAAAAACGGTGGATGAAAAAACTTCTGCGGTTAAGAACTTCTCTGATAATCGATCACAGTATTCAACATATATATATAGGGTAAACCATACAGTTATTGGCACTCAGTACACTTATTGGCACCCCAAATTTAACTTAAAGAAATAGGTAAACAAGTCCTAATTTTATTACAAGATATACATGAGTCTAATGTTTGAAGGGTCCTCTAAGTCATCTATAAAGTAAGACTTTAACAAACTAACCATAGGGAAGATTTCACAATTAAATCCACAGGGTGCCAATAACTAGATTTGGCACTTTTAACAATAAATATTGCCATATTGTAAAACTATTGAATTTTGATCCAAAAAAACCTCTTGAGTCTTTATAAGGATAGATAAAGAGGTGTTATACGAAGTTTCAATTAGATCCCTTCATAAGAAGTATTTTTTTTAATGTCACCACTGAAATTTAGTCTTAAGGGTGCTGTACTTTATACGGTTTACCCGATATATTATTGTTTTTACTCGTATTGTTTGTTTGTTTTTGCCAAAGATATTATACAGTAGAGAAGCTACAAACCTTTTTTTCAAATTACCTCAAAACACACCAAATTATATATTATCCGTTGAAACCAAATTAAAGCCCATTTTCATCCATACTATAAAAACACATCTGAAATACATTGCAAAAGTTATAAATTCTAAAAACCGGCTTACGAACACTTTGGCATATAAAGCAATAGAGAAAAATATATTTTGGTTTAATAACATAAATTATTTACTAGACTCTAACAATTTAGGCATACAAATAAATATAAATAACATTAGTGATTGGCCAAAAATCTTCGATAACTTGGTAAATAAAATATAAAATGGATCAGCTGTTTGGGACCCACATGAAGCACACACACTTCAGGTCAGTCTTACAGTTTTAGGTATTTTAAAGTGTTGTTTATGAAAAAACTTGCTTTATTTTGTGTCTTTTGTACAATTTTAGTGCGCGTGTTCCATAATCTAATAGATTATAGCACAATTATAAAAAGTCGGGCGACTAGGCGCCCTTTATAGTTGCCCAGAGCACTACGCTCTGTATCCTTGTTATAAGGCACCAAAATGTCTTCAACCAAACTGGGCGCGATGAGACCATCAAACCCAAAGAAAAACGAAACTGAAAATTCACCAAATAATAGCAATTCAAAAGCACCAGCTAACCTTAACCAGGCAGCAACAACAACCAGCAATGCCAAAGCCACCGCCACGGAAAGATTTTCTAAGCGAGAAAATGCTATAATTTTACACACTTACCCAGGGATCAAACAAAAAGAATATGTAATTAAAATCGCTACACTAATTGATCCGAAATTTATTCGTTACACTTCAAGAATTTCAAACTCCCGATTTTGTATCCATTTTAGCAATAAGGACGTAGTAGAAAACCTCTAATGTACCATAAATCTATAACAATAGATAACAAAGAAATTCTCATAAAACGACTAATTAATCCAGCTAAAAGAATCATAATATCAAATGCATGTCCTTCAATACCGCATGATGCTATTGAAAAAGAACTTAAAAACATTGGCGTAAGGTTAGTGTCCCCAATGCATTTTCTCAGGGCCGGTTACCAAGACCCAAGACTAGCCCATGTACTCAGTTACTGACGACCTTAGCAAACTGCCTTCGTCCCTACTAATAAAACATGAAAACGTATCATATCGCATTTTTCTTAGCGAAGATATTGTGATGTGCTTTATTTGTAAGCAACCGGGCCATATATCCACTGACTGCCCTGAGTGCGAAAACGACGAAGATGACAAAAAAATAAATAATCAAGAAAACGAAGGCTTATTAATTCATTTTAATTCAGAAACAAATTATAACAGTGAAAAAACTATAACCGATCGCTCCTTGCTAGACACACCTAATCAGGCATTACCTAGCAGTAACATTACAGTACAGCCGACCCCAGCTTGTCACCATGACAACGCCATAGTATCAACAAAAGCCCAGGTAAACATTAAAGGCCACGAGACCGAGAGGCAGGATTCCGGTAACCATGGTGATGTTGACCACAACAAAGCCGTCACTGCTGAGACCAATTCTAAAAAAGAAACAGCTGTAGATAATAGCAATAATTTATTGTTATCACCTACAGTGGTTTCTGGCATCAAAAGAAGCCACCCCAGCCCTCCTCCTTCTACAGTATCTTCTACTGAGCTCAACCTTATGTTAGATGATAATAAGGAATCAGAAAATTTTGTTAATTTCGAAGAATTTCCACCTATGGAAGCAACTCAAACAGTTAGCAAAAAGTCAAAAAAATTAAAAAAGACCGCTAATAATACCAAAATTAACCTTGAAGAAGCCCGAAAATCAATTGATGAGAACAAATACCCTATTTCATTTGACAATTTGATTAAATTAATTGATATGGCTTCAGAAACGAAAGATTTCAACAAGCTAGTTCATGAATTTACAGATAACACAGAAGGCCTTAGGGCTATGTTGGCTGACACCAGAAACTTGGTTACAAATCGGCGCTCCAAGATCAAAATTTCAAAGCTTCTCAACAGACAGTGGGACTCAACAGACAATACAATAAATACGGAAGATAGCTCTGATAACTAACTAGTCTAGCCAATTGTTTTATATAATTAGATCATTTTTTCTTTCCTTTTATTAACATATATGGTCAAAACTACCAAAACATTAATCACGCAATGGAACTGTAACGGACTTTACAAACACTATGAATATTTTAAATTGTTACTAACAGAAGAGAACCCAACCTGTTTTTGCTTGCAAGAGACACAATTCCTGAAATCCCAGCGATTTAACCTTAAAAACTATAACGTCTATCGGAAAGATAGGTCTGATGGTAAGTCCGCCTGGGGAGGAGTTGCTACAATGGTTAAAAAGGAAATACATTCAGAAGAAATAAACATTAAATCAATCCATGAAGTTATAGCCACAAAAATCTACTATCCAGAACCTATGTCAGTTTGCAATATTTACATACCGCCAAATAGAGATTTCACTGCCAATGACCTCCAAGCCATAGTGGATCAACTCCCCAGACCTGTAATCCTTGTTGGGGACCTGAATGGACACAGCAAGTTGTGGGGCTCTACACTATCCGACTATAAAAACAGAGGTGTTGAAATCGAGAAGTTTATCAACTTTAATAATTTCCTAATTCTTACCAATGATGGATCCCCAACTCATTTCTGTACGAGCGGTTCAGTTTCTGCAATAGATTTATCCTTTGTTGATGCTAAAATCTTTCACAAAGTTCATTGGAGCGTAAAAGACACTCTGTATGGCAGCGACCACTACCCTATCACCATAACGCTCGATGATAGCAACATCACATCAAATGGAATACCGAGGTGGTCATTCAAACGGGCCGACTGGGAAACATTTTCATACTTAATAGAAAAAGATATAGAAACGAAGAAAGATAGTGTCACGGAATTGGAGGAAAATATATCTTTCTTTAATCTAAAAATTCTTGAAGCCGCAAACAGAAGTATTCCGAAGAAGATAAGTTTCAAGGGCAGACGGCAGGTTCCTTGGTGGAACGAAGAGTGCCGCATCGCAATAACTAACAAAAAAAGAGCGTTAAATAAATTCAAAAAAACGAATTTACCAGAAGATTTAAGCGAATTTAAAAAAATGAGGTCAATAGCAAACAAAGTATTGAAGGCGTGCAAAAAGAAATCTTGGACGAATTATATTAGTTCTATAAATAGCAGCAGCACTGTAAAAGAGGTTTGGCGAAGAGTAAATGCAATAAAAGGATACACGAAGCACGAGTATATTTCTGTAATTCAGGCTGACAACCAAATCATTAGCGACCCATCCGAAATTGTCCAAGGTTTAGGTTCATATTTCTCTGCCATGTCTAAAACAGAAAACTATAGCCCAGATTTCCTGCAGCATAAAATCGACCAAGAGAAAAACGTCATAAATTTCGACACAACAAATTCTGAAATATATAATCACCCATTTAGCTTAGCAGAAATGAAAATTGCCCTAGATACGTGTAAAGATAAATCATCAGCAGGGCACGACCAGATTCCATATATTTTTCTAAAAAAATTACCTTTAAATGCTCAACTATTTCTTCTCTCCATATACAATAGAGTCTGGACAACTGGCTGCTTCCCAGAAACATGGAGGAAGGCGATAGTTATACCAATTAAGAAAAGCCCCAAAAATATACAGATCAACAATTACCGGCCTATATCCTTACTTTCATGTACTTCGAAAATTCTTGAAAAAATGGTAAACAACAGACTAATACATTATATAGACTCAAAAAACTTTTTTTCAACTTCACAATGTGGCTTCAGGAAAAACCGATCCGCCATCGATCAAATAATGAAACTTGAAAATGAAATTCAAACAGCGTTTTCAAATAAAGAGCACTTAGTTGCTATCTTCGTAGACATCCAAAAGGCCTACGACTCTATGTGGCGGTATAACGTGGTCAGGACACTTTCACAGCTCGGCCTCACTGGACGATTATTAACATTTGTCAACAACTTCTTAAACAATAGGACATTCCAGGTGAAAGTTGGTGCAAACCTCTCTCAAACGTACCTGCAAGAAAATGGCACACCTCAAGGATCTCCCCTGAGTGTAACATTATTTTTGATAGCCATAAATAGCATTACAGAGACAACACCAAATGAAGTAAATTGTTCTCTATTTGCTGATGATTTTTCAATTTATATAAGGAACAAGTCACTCGAATACATTGAATGGAAGCTACAAAAAACATTAGAAAATCTCGAAGCATGGTCCAAAACTACAGGTTTCAGTTTTTCAGGAACGAAAACCCTGGCGGTTCATTTTTGCAAAAAAAGGAAATGGCAAATGAACCCCTCGTTAAATCTATCAAATCAGCCTATTGTTTACACAGAATCAATAAAATTTCTTGGGATCTATTTTGACAAAAAACTAACTTGGAGTGATCAAATCCGAAATGTTAAGGTAAAATGCCAAAAAGGCCTGAATCTACTCAAAATTCTGGCTAACACGAAGTGGGGATCTGACCGAAGAACGCTACTAATGCTGTACCGCACTCTGAGTTCAGCGAGCCCTTCAACTTTAAAACTCTTGGACCCATTGCACAACCAAGGACTTCGTCTCTGCACAGGTGCATACAGGACCACGCCAGTAGAAAGTTTGTACGTAGAGAGTGGGGAACCCTCTCTGGAGAAAAGAAGAAAATATTTAGCTTTGGCATATGCTGGTACATTGATATCTAGAAAAAATATCATTGCGTCTGAACTTAAGTTTCATTCAAGTGAAAACGAAGCACATACTCCATCCTGTAAATGCTTCATTGATAGAGTCAACAAATTAACAAGCGAGTTAGAAATCACTTTTCCAAATTTCTTCAAAATTCCAAATAATACAGCACCTAATTGGATACAATCAGATAACACTATAGACTACAGCTTGTCAAAATTTTCGAAGGACACAACACCTCCTCACGTATTCCACCAAATTTACAAAGAACGTGAAGAGCTATATTCCAACTACCGTTTTTGGTTTACTGATGCATCCAAATCAAATTCAAAAGTTGGATGTGCATTCGTTATGGACTCCATTTGTCAAAAGTTCAGCCTACCACAGCCGAACAGTGTATACACTGGAGAGCTGTATTCAATATTCAAAGCCCTCAAACTTATAACAAAACACCAGCACAGATATCATGTGATAGTTTCGGACTCCTTAAGTTCTCTAAAGTCGTTGGAAAACAAGAACTCTAAAGACATTTTGGTGATGAAAATCCAAACCCTGGTATGGAAGTGCTCACTTTCTGAAAAAGCCATAAAATTCTTGTGGGTTCCATCTCATTTGGGCATTGGAAGAAATGAGGAAGCAGACAGGGCTGCGAATGACGCTAGAATAAATCCTGTTTCAGAAGTGAGGTTTGTTAACAAGAGTACTCCTATTGACTGGAAGAAACACGTCAAGAAAATAGTATTCGATATGTGGACCGCAGAGTGGAAAAATAGAAGTGAGAAATTGAGAAAAATCAAAGCTAGTCCCGAGTTTTGGAAAACTGCGGAGAGAACAAACAGACATGAAGAAGTTGTACTGGCAAGAATGCGTTACGGACATACGTCTATAACGCATACGTACCTCCTCAAGGGATTGTACCCTCCGACATGCAAGACCTGCGAGGTAACTCTGACTGTAGAGCACATTTTACTGGACTGCGAGGCCCTGGAGGAAGCAAGAAGAGAGTGCAACATCGACAACAGGCTGGACATCGCCCTCGGTGACACGGAGAACGCTGCCGAAAGTGTAATCAAGTTTTTAAAAAAATCCAAGTTCTTTCATCTCATTTAGACAATTTAAAATTAACTATGTAATACAAGTAAATGAACTATGTAATACTTCTCAAATGTTAATTGTATGGTAATTGTATCAACATGTCATTAACTGTTAAAAAACTCAATATAATTCAATACTCAATTAGAAAACTCAGAAAATACTATATTTATGCTATTAAATTTATGATTGTTATGCTAATGACCCACTATGGGTAGATGCATTTGTTCAATAAATAAAATAAATAAAATATAAAATGAAATATTTCAGGAGTGAGTTATGCTTTGTACTGCTTCTGATGAATCAATAATATATAAAGACTTAAATCTTGATTTAAGTGAAGAGGTTGGCTATAGGAACCATAATTTTTCCAGGAATGATACGGCCTAGATAACTAAGTTGAACTGTTATACCTTAATCATAGAAGGCATTATCAACCTTCGCCATGTATCTGTACCTTGTGTAATTTGAAAGAGAGGGAAGATGTGCATTTTTTAGCCACGTGTCCTGTGTTAAGGGAAATCCGAATTAGATGGTTCTCTCAATCTATCATTAGTAGGTCGGATTTAATAGAGTACTTGAACGGAAAGAACTGGTCTAAGCTATTTTCTTACACAAAACAAGCATGGAAATATAGATACGAATTAATTAGCGAGTATAACGGTTAATTTTATGTATTTTTTTTTTAGATATTCATTATTAAATATTTATATCTGTTCATCTAATTATTGAATACTGAGATTGTTAAAATTATTGATTCGTAACATGATTTAATTTATTGTTACCAATTGACAATTGTTTATTTCTTAAATTGAATTATGTGTAATAAATTTATTTTGTATTTATGTATTTAATTGATGTTTTTGATGATGAACATCAGCTGAATACAGATTTTTGTAACAAATTTAGAAATTTAGCTGATTATATCTATATTCTTATCGTGCATAAAGGATATAATACCGAGGGGATATTGTTGTTGTTGTTTATTCTTATATCAATTGATGTATACGATTGTGAGTACAAAATATGTTTACAAACCAATTTGTGTTTAAACTTTAGAGTTACAAATTATTTTCAATGAATATAAAAAAAAAAATTAGTCGCAATCTCAACCTCTGATGGTCAATGACCAAGAGTATGTTGTCTTTAAGGAAATTATTTTTGTAATTTTGTTCAATAAAAAAGGCATTAAATTAACAATAAAAAATAAATAAAAAATATTATTGTTTTTATTTTTTTAATAGTATGTAAATTAATACTAACTATTGAAATCCAATATATTCGATTATTTGGAATTCATCGTGATGTAGGTACTTATTAAAAATCATAAGTATAATATTTGTTAGCCATGTGAAAAAAAAATTAAGAACTGGATTGAACTGAGAATCAGAACTGGACTTTTCACAACCCCAAAAAAATAGTCGACAACTGCTTGGCATTTATGGACTGGGAATGGAGTTGCGTAAGGAGACCCTACAACGTTATGGAGAATTAATTTCAACCGTTGACATTTAAGAGGAGCATACAAGGCCTCCGAGATATCTCCGCTGCTCTCCGACAAATGGCGATAACAGGGAACTAATGCTCTCACATGGAGTTCGCTCGGCCCATTATGTACTCTGCCATTACACAAAGGCTACTCCAATCCGAGGCAACTGATCAGTCCTTAAGAACTTCGAGTATTGGTCGTAACTTGACTTAAGTGTGGTCATTTGCATTAAACGGGATGGAATAGCGGTACACAGTGAAGCTGCCTTATTAATTTTAAAAAAGTCTAAATGATTTTTTTTTTAAATGGCTGACCTTATCAGTATCCAAGGAGATGGCTCAAGAATATTTTTAAAAATTGTAGAAATAAATATATGCTAAGTTTTGGACAGACATGGAATCTTCAGGGCTAAAAGAAGAACAAGTGTTCAGGATTTAAAGGGATTGCAGGTCGCCCTGTTGACATTGTTGATCCAAATATGTCGGTCAATTAATAATTTATATTTACTTTCGACTGAACGCCGGTATATACAGTAAAAACCCGATTCTGCCTCATCATGAATACAGGGGAACAATACGCATATATACGAAAAATTATCACCTAAATACTAGTATTTTTTATACGGAGAAAACTTTACTTGTGCGCAACTTAAAAAGTATTTAAATCAGGTTGATCATGCACCTGATACCTTATAAGGGTCCCCAAAAAACAGTATATTTAATTATACCACAAAAATCGGACAAACAAAAACAAAGTTAAATCTCAGATTTTGTTTTAGAATGTTTCAGTAAATTATTATTGTTTTTCATTAATTTTAACGAGCATTCTCCTATCAAATGTATTTGGTTTCCTGTACAACTTCGATTAACCGCTCCTCGTTTTAATGTTCGATAGTAGTTTTAAAGTAAAATAGGCAATAGAAATGCTAGACTTAAAATCTATTTCCCAATAATACCTACTGGGAATAATATTGATCCGTTAATTGAATTTATTTGTTTAATATTTATACTGATACGAAATCTATTTCAAAACAATTATAGTTCGAGGGATAGCTTCAATGATTATGCTTATATCATACGTCGAAAACGGCGTAGGATTGAAAAGAAACAAAACGGTTCCATGAAATCGATTCTATTCCGTGTTTTTATGCTTTCACTTTTTTACGCTTTCCTCGAAGGTGAGCAGCTCCATACGCATCTAAGCAGAAAACATGCAATCAGAAAATTAGCAATAGAGATGACTACAAGTTGCTATCTCCTATAAAAACACTTGTTGGTACTTTTAAAAATGAACACTAGTCATGGTTATAGTTGATAATGAGAGTTAAAATTTATATTATATAAATATTTATCTTCATCGTTTATTCAGAGACCACTTAATTTGTATATATTTATTAAATATTAATTCCATATTCGTAAGGATGTGCTTTAGCATTAGCAAACATTGATTTTTTACTTTCTTTATATGAAACACATAGTAAGGGAAAGTATCTTGATCGTAAAAAAAACTCTTTTTTCATATCCTTTCTCACGATGACTTGATGTTCCGATAGCTTAAGGTTCTTTCTATTCTAAGTTCGAACGAAATAAAATATTAAACCGTTTAAATTAATAATAACCTAGTTGCATAACTAATCCTACAGAATACTATTTAGCAAACGGTAATTATTCAACAGTAATTTCATTCTCGACTTTCTATAAACATCAGATGTCATTATGAATTGTGATTTCATTACATTATTAATACGTCGTAAGTGACTGGTAATGTTTAATTTTCAACTATCACATAGTAATAAATCCATAAAAAAGTATAGAAGTTCCATTTGCTTTTTACTTTCACTTACGAAATATATGGTAAGGGAAGGTATTGCGGTTGAAAAAATTGTACATTCGGGTTTCAAACGAAATTATACGCTTTGGTGTCCACATAATCAAGCTTTGCAAAATTACTTATGCGTCAGTGAGTTACTTTTTCCATCCGAGTTAAAAAACAAAACAAGTAGGTACCTAAATATATCAAGAAAAAATGTATGAATGAAAGAAGACCATCCCTTATTTTAAAAAAAATGTAAGGGGTCATTAAGTATACTCTATAACGTTAATTGTTCCCAACAAAAATGAAAATCAAAAATATCATGGAATTCAGAATCATTATTAGCCCCGTTACAGACACCATAGTATAGTTATATTGTACATAAATGATCAGTGTTTTGTATATTATACGTAGCCGTTAATAGTATGTATGTATAGGAGACAGAATAAATGCATTTCTTGTCTTCCTTTACATTACATTATAATTAGGTCACACGCAAATGCACTATGCGAATTATTCATACAGGCATATGTTTATTAAAAATAGGGGAATTTATTATTACGTTATTTCCATTATAGAAGATAATAATTTTTGTTACAAATAAATTATAAATCAATGAACATTTAAATTGAAATAGCCTGAAGTGTAATAAAACTATTTTATTAAGGCTCAGAAGTTTATTCTAGTTCGACATTCTTATTTAGTAGTTAAGAATTTCTAGGGGGAGGAGACACTATTTTTGGCTCGAATAGCCTCTTATCCACTGTTTAGACTTCTTACCGCACCAAATGAATTCTTGACCGGAATTCTATTATTAGAACGGAAAAGTATAAGCATTACAGAACACAAAGTTCTGTATGCGAATTAAATTATGTTTACAATGCATTAAAGCCAGCATAAACACTTAAAGTAATTATATTATTCGCATTAATGGTCGGTCAGGCATAGACAGCTGAAAATGTTGAAAGCGAACAATTCAGTTATATAGACAAACAAGATAAGGATGTTTAGAAGTTAGAACTTTAGTTGAAAGCATAAATACAGTCTTGAACTTTATCACTGAATCTGATTGTACGGTTTTGTGACTGACAAACTATGGCGACCACTAGATTAGTCAAAATGTTTTTTAATGAAAAGTATGTATTTTAGGTTGTTCTTATATATTATTAGTTTTAGATTGTATTTATATAGGCCCTTAAATCTTTTAAAATGAAAGTATAAATATTCGATCACTGTCTGATAATAAATTTCGTTGGCATAAAAATATTAAATTGATATAGATGATTTGTTTTCAATCATGAGATCTATGATTCAATGAGCAGTGGTTAGCTTCAAAGAGAAAATATAGCGGGAAAAAATATAGCGTTTATTATGTCGAAATGATAACTGTATTGCAACGGGAGTAAATAAGGATAAGTTCGAAATTAAATAATTAATTATAATTCCAATAACATGCGGGCCAAAAAGAAATTTATTTAGTTCGTCATAAATTCCATTTCAAATAATTAAATATCGTTAATAAAATATAAATTACTTATTTTATAGGTTACTAAATATGAACAGCTTCGATACTAATACCTACTTAAGGATTCAATTTCAACTGAAAAGGACATTTTTTTGGTTGTCAACCCTTTTCAATCGAATTGCGATAGGAAATCAATAGTCACAATCTAACGTAATCAAATCCAAGAATCCCGATCTCGCCTGAAAAGGACCCGTTGTATGTTTGAGTGAAGAAGATTGATTACTTTTTCAGTACTCTCCACTCTTCAGGGATTCCGTTTCATACAAGTGGAGTAACAGTTGTGTATTCGTACCTTCTAGTCTCAGTACTTTATAAAGAACAATCGTATATACCATATCAATCCTTCTTGACAACGATTCCCACATTTCAGGGATTCCCATTTATTCATCATAAGTTCCTGTATCTATCATTCTATCACCAGCTCCCTCTTTCAGAAATTTTTACTATCTTAAAAAAATGTACACAATCGCGGATCACACAACCAAGAAAAGTTTCCGTTTCTCAGCATTGGCTATTGTTTTGGCAGGATCTTTCCTTGATAAGATCCATGGAAATAGGTCTCTCAATATTTTCTTAACAACCAGGGACTGTTCCGACGACATGCTATAAGATTGAGACAGTCGCGGATGGCCTAAAGGAAGTAACTTCTTTTTTTTTAGAGAAATACATGTTATAGAAATGGAAAAAACATTTCTCTAAATTTGAGATATAAGGAATTTGAATGGAGGATAGGATTCTAATATATCTATGAAGAGTAGGAAAAAAAACTTTATTCAGTAGGTGATTATTCTTTTATTCGACTAATCCCATAATTGATATGCCTGCTAAAATATTTATGATAAATAAATAAAAAGTTAAAAGGGGGAAGAAAATGGCCTAAGGACTAAGGAATTGAAATACAGGAGTCAGAACGATTTACGAGGTAATACTATCAATAAGGTATAAGTATAAGGAATAGAAATATGAAACCTTTCAGATGCTACCATACAGGAAATAAACTAAAAATTGCCTATAGGCCTGGTGGTTGCATAACATCTAGCGGAGGGAAGGTTGCTGAATCGGAGGGATCGCCGATGACAGAGGCAATGGGAGGAGGAAGTATGACAGCATATAGCAGGCAACACTCTCTTCGGTGAAAGTCGAGGCCTCTTCGAGCTCCATCGCCCAAACTCACCCCTGCCTCTACTGTACTGTCATTGTGTCACAACACATTTCTGTTCCTTCCATATCAATCTGCAAGACTCTACTCATTGTTCTGTAAACAATAAAAAGAAAGTAAGTACAATGGACCCGCGTCATATGTATATAATTAATCTAGCATTTCTCAAAGATCCTGAAACATGAGGTAAGTAGCGTATCATAACTTTTATGTTAGCTAGATCTTGACATTATCAACGTCAATCATTAGTTCCGAAATAGATAAATAAAGATATTGCGAACTCGAAGCTCCATGCAGATACAATAATCAATTGCAGTTTACTTCCATACACCGCCCCTCAACCAAACCTTTCCGACTGATAAGCATTAGCGCAAATTCATTTTCGGTCCACCATCCCAGTACTGTTTGTATTATTTTATAAGTATAAATTATTGAATTAGTTCTTCAAACTGTAATTATGTGAAGTAAGGCGTTAAATCCTGCGTCACATCCTCCAACAAGCCTGGGTGGTTGCTCTGTTGTTGGTCAGCGAGTCCCTTGGTCATAACCGTGAGGAACTTACCCCCACGCAGTAATGATATCTCACCTCAGGAAATTCTGGGAGAAACATAATTTTATATTCACTTCTAATAAAACAAGGAGACGTAGTGAAGTGAGTAATTTTTTTATTAAGGTAAGTCATTATACTGCTGTTAGATGGGTATCAACATTTGGAATGAGTTTAAGCGCCCCAAAACAATCAGCAAAATAATTATGCACTTACAGATTGAACTTCAAAAATGAATATAAATTGAGCTAATAAAGAGAAGAAACCTCTTGCTGCCAGGTGAAGAAAATACAACTGTTGCTTGAATACGTATGCGTTACTTCAAGGTTTGAAGACCAATAGAAAATCATTATCAATCCGTAGAAGTTGAAATTACCGCTTTATGCAGAAATTGGCGAACATGATATTGCTATTGCTGCTGCCTGCAGTTCACACACAATGATATGATATTTTTAGCTCCTTTAGATTTCATGTTAAAGTAATAATAACCGCCCAGTTGTATAAACATAGACTGTAAGTTTTACTGCAAGAACTGTTAAGTTAAAATGATATGATATATTAACATCCAAATTTTCAAGACAAATTATGGTGAATACGATTTAATTGAAAAATTTAACATCCATTAGATTCTTTAATACTGGAGTAATTTTTTTATATCTAAATTATAAGAAAAAAATTGTATTATCTACACACATCGACATCATTTCATGCACAACAATGATTTCCAACTGGAAGTTTGTGTGTAAGAATTTCAAACACGAAACCAATTTGGTAGAGATATGAGCTTAGCTAATACACATTAAAAAAATATATGCGACAAGCAAAATAAGATAAGAGCATATTTTGGCTATATAAAAATAAATAATAGATGATTATTATTATTTTAGTTTTGAAAACTAAACATACTGAATTTCTTGTAAAGCATCATTCAAATTATTTTTACCCAAATAACTATAACTTTTTTATTTTCAATTACTTATCATTGGTTTTTTATAAATATCGAACAGACTTTGATAATTTCAATCTAACTCTTAGGTTACTAGAATCCTGAAGACTGTGCTCTGAGTTTCCGTGATACTAACGGTAACGCTTCCTTTCGTTTTCTAACTTCATATCGAGCTAAAGAATGTAGTCCTATCCCAGGGCTCCTGGCTAAGCAGAACTGCCATAGTCCAATCCGATAAAGCGCTTCAAGAGCTAAATTAAACAAAAGCTTTCATATAATATTAAATTAAACCCAATAATGTTTTTATGTATACATAATAACGAGTATACGCATACATAGTTTTAAAAATCCGCTGTAATTATATTATGTATGAGATTTGAACAATGACATAGAGGACTGCATGCGCCAGGGTCACTGCCGCCTTTTCGCAGTTCAGGTCCGTTTTCTATGAATCTATTTGACATATTTTTCAAATTTGACTAGTGATTTTTAACGAAGAATAGTTGTTCCAGATGCTTTATTTTTTCAATAAATAGTATATAAAATAAAATATCACAAATTAATTTGAATTTCAACTTTTTTGCGAGCAAGTGAAAAAGTTGAGTTTAAAGGTATTTTATGTTGTCTCGACTAATTATTTTTGTACGTTTCTTTATTTTTTCTGCATCTAGAACTATATAGCTCTAATAAAAGGCCAGTTGTAGCGAAATTAAGCAAAATGGTGAATGTCAGTGATCAAAAAACGAACTCAAATTCATCATTCCTCCACGTTTGCACGCCATTTTGGAATAGTGCACCAACTTTATTTCCGGGAAAATTGGCTTTTTTAAATCTTTTATTACAAGGAACCTAAAGATATACAATTTATAGGGGTGTGTGTGGGGGGGTGCTCGGTAGGGGGGGTCTTGCCCACCGCGTAACAATCTGGTTACTCAAAGCTGTTTCCATTATGTGAATATAATAAATGTTTTTTATCATCCGTTTTTCAACCTCAGAAGAGGTATAATGCCATTTTGTATATTAAAAATATCAGTATTAAAACCTAATCACTGACAACTTTGGGGGATTTAGACAAAATTACGTTTTGTATTAATTTTTGATTTAGGCAAAAGAGTCGAATTTAGATTTTTTACATATAAATTGTAAATTAAGATATCCTATCTGGAATAAGTACGCTTCTCTGTTGAAAAGATTTTTTTTTTTTTCGAAAACGAATGATAGACATGGAAAGATTGCGAGAATTAGTAGAGACTAACGACATAATCCAGGACAATAAATCCAATAGGCATTGGCTTCACAGCGATATTAATCTCCAACCTAATGGTTTTCCAATATCGGCTATTCCCAGTAACTAAAGGCCATTGTTTATACTTCATCAAAGCCAAATGCTGTTTTGAAATAGTTCCATTGAAATTCCTTTAAAAGGGGATGAAATCCTTCATCGTTTGTTCTTTCCCTTGTAGGTTGGAGAGATAAATCGGTCAATTTTTTCATTGTCAAATCCACCCTCTATGGGGGACGAAAATAATGGAAGATAAATAACATTCAAACAAAAAAACCAAAACAGGAGAGATTACTTTTTACTGATTCTCTCAGCTTTAGTGTTTCTGATGTATTAGTGCAAACATACAGAAAGTGATTCTATTAATCAGTTAATTTTTAAATAATTCATTTCCAAACAACTTCTAATTAAAATATAATAGGGTTTAATGCTCGTTTCTATTCTCTATCTTTGGTCACGAATTATAGTCGAAATTATAGGTTAAATTACATTAACTCAAAATATGATGATATTTACAAGGAAATTTTATGGCCTTTGACCTCTATTTCAAAAACATTTCACGGGAGGGGCAAATGATCCCTGGACAGGAAGGAAGATAGTGGGAGATTGTTCCGCTCCTGGCCGGAAGCTACACACATCCCGCATCCACAAAGGAATTAACATATGCGAATATACTTCTAGTACGTCGCTCATACATACATATAAGATAAACTTAAGTTCGTGAGATCGAGTCCGGAGAGCTGCGAAGGGCAACAATCCTTAAGAACTTCATCCCGTACAGCCTTAAAGGCTTGGCGGGGAAGAAAAAATATGGTACTTTTTAAACAATAACATTTCAAAAAAAAGTATTTTAAAATCGAATCAATCGTTTGGGAAACCCGACATATTAATAAAAAACATTTTATAAAAAAATATTAAACCGACTTCGAAACCTAGGAACCAGTAAAAATAAATTCACTGAAAAGTATGAAATAATTACGTTCTGATTTTTATGAATACACAGCAAAATTGAAAATGGTATAAAAAGTGGAAAACAGCAATAAGACGAATAATTTTATTTTGATTTGTACAAATACACACTAATTGTTAATAAAAATTATTAAATTTAAATATTAAATACTATGTTCAATACAACACAATCTTTTCGGAGGCGGCGCAAAATTTAAAAATTTTTACACTAGACATTATGAAAATCTTCTAAATGAATCTTCTCTTCCCAGCTATTGATTTCAATGCCTACTAATGGAATTGTATCAGTAACATGTTATTTCTATTTTGCGCCGCCTCCGAAAAGATTGTGTTGTATTGAACGTAGTATTTAATATTTAAATTTAATAATTTTTATTAACAATTAGTGTGTATTTGTACAAATCAAAATAAAATGAGATGAAGTAGATAAGTCACTGATCAGTCAAGATTTTAGCCGGTTTTAGACAAGATATCGTTAATGGAGAATCAATAAGGATGCTAATATGACCTATAGTAAATTTGAAAGTAATTTTTAAATTTTGATTGCTTGAATATCCTTCTGAAAACTATGGCGATATTATACACGACTTCATTGGATTACATCATTGGATAGAAGTCCCAGCAAAAATGGGGCAACCATAAAATTTATCGATATCAAAAAGACTGCCCCGCTAGGATAGAAGCAACAGGGTTTGCGACTCACATATGGTTAATTTATTATTACGAAGGATATTATTATTCTCCGTATTAGACTACTGACTTAATTCCAAAGGTTGATTCAATTATGTTCGTAATTCCTTTCGATGAATTTTTGACTAAATTTATTACCGAAGTACTATGAATTATATCCTTCGTAATAAAACATTATTCAGAAAATAAATTGCTAAACAATGTTGCTTCAATTCTAGTGGCGTAGCATTTATCATCATTTTTAACAATCATTTCCATGACTGCCAAATTTTTGCTGAGGGGACTTTCATACAATGAGGTTGTTTTCGGGTAGTTATCAAGTTTTATTTTGTAATTTTTATTGATGGATAAACACCAGCAAAAGCCTCGATAGTTGTAGAAACAAATTTAAAAACCGATACTAGTAATCCGCATAACATAACAGAAGTGTCACCCATAAAGGATCGGCACAAGACCTCCGGCAAGATATTCAACAGTAACCGAGTGTATCCGTAGTGTGTATGTGTAAGATAGAAATCAAAATCTAATTTAAATCAATAATAGCTACGATTTTAAATTTAAACGATCCTTCGGGAACTTGAAGAAGTCTTAAATTCTGCTTTAAAACGATTACCAATACTCAGTCTTTCTTGGAATTTCACGAATTTTGTTGTCTTATGATTATGGTGTCCAACCGTTGATTAGATCTAAATTAAGAAGGTTTACTCTTATCGGTGAATATACATCTATCTATTATTTATGCTAATATCGCTACAGAAAACGACAGCGGTATTATATTCTGCTGATATTTATATCTTCATTTAAATCTAATGTTGAAAAAATAGTTAAGGTTATGTATAGGTTTGTTCCAACAAGCACGTAAAACACATCGATAACTAACAGACTGCTCATGTTCTCCCCCCATTCTTTTGATTCTGAATTTGATTGATTGTTTTTCCCACTTGATTCATCCAGCAGTAATACAATATTTGGATTTGTTAGTTATCAATTAGTTTTAATAACTTGTTGGAGCATACCTTATGTTATATATGCCATATGTTTTTCCAATAAGTAAACAATTTGAGCTATAATTAAATAATTATTTTCATGTTTTTTCCTGATAACTTCCTTAATTAATTAGGAACCCCAAAAAGGTTTAAATGGGACCACCTTGGGAAAATACTCTATAAGATGCAAAAGGTTTCGTTCCAATTGGTCCACCCATCTCTGAGTAATCGGTGAACATACGAGGGGTGATCAAAAAGTTCCAGGACTGTTGAGATTGCGCGGCAATGGAGTGTCATAGAGCAGTGCGGTTGGCAGCATTGTTTAGCGTGACTCTTCCTGAGCTCAGCTGTTTATTCAGTTTGTTGATAACCTTCTTCATTGCAAAGTTACTGCTGTTTTCGTAAAAAAAAGTTTTTTGTGTTCGGCGATTTTGTGAAATGAATGTAAAGGAAGAGCAACGCGTTTGCGTAAAGTTTTGTGTGAAGTTGGGTAAAATGTTTACTGAAACTTTTCAAATGTTGCAAGTGGCTTTCGGTGATGAATGTCTGAGTCGGTCAAGGTGTCATGAGTGGTACAAAAGGTTCAAGGAAGGCCGGACATCGTGTGAAGATGATTCTCGTTCAGGGCGCCCATCAACTTCGACTGACGACGATCATGTTGCAAGATTGAACAGTCTCGTGCGTTCTAATCGTCGACTAACCATTCGTGAGATGGCTGAAGAATTGAACATTTCATTTGGTTCGTGTCAACAGATTTTACATTCATTTCACAAAATCGCCGAACACAAAAAACTTTTTTTTACGAAAACAGCAGTAACTTTGCAATGTAGAAGGTTATCAACAAACTGAATAAACAGCTGAGCTCAGGAAGAGTCACGCTAAACAATGCTGCCAACCGCACTGCTCTATGACACTCCATTGCCGCGCAATCTGAACTTTTTGATCACCCCTCGTACATAGAAAAAAAAAAAAAAAAAAACCGAAAAGCCCTTAATACTTAATACTGATCTATTAAGTACGTTTAAGCGTAACAGATTTGCTTGGCCTGCCACTATCAAAGAATTTATAGAAGATTTTATGAAAAACTACACATCTGAATCTTACCCATTTCAACCTTATATCATACTTTCAGTTATTTTTCATTCATAAGACAATACATGTAGGCTTGTAAATGTTTTATATAGTAATTTCCAAAATATATGGTTTGTAACAATCATTTGTCTTCTATAATCAGGAGAAGCCCCACATGTCCAAAGAAACATTTATATTTGAGATCTATCGAATGAACATAGATTTATCAACTCATGAAAAATGTATTCTAGGGAGGGTTATGTGTCGATCTAATTTAAGTTAAGGAAATCTTAATGCAGAAGTAGAAACGTTTTTTCCACTTTTCCAATAATTTGAATTTGTGGACATGTCGGTTTTCTTAAAAGACCGATTCAATTGTTGTAAAGGCTTTCTTTACGATATAGTTTAACTTGCCTAACGGTTGTGAAAGGAGACGATTCCACCGTGATCACGCTCAACCACAAGGATTTCTCCCCTTAAATTCTTTAATTTGGAATACCCATTTTCCATCAAGAACTGAAATAACTTGATTCCTGAAAGAACCTGATATTCGTAGGAAGTACCTCATATCCATAAAAAATATTTCAATTGTAGCATCTATACCTGCAGGTGAATCTGTTCTGAGTCTTTTTTTTTAGCTAATTTAATGGACACTTATCCTAATCTTTACCGTCGAAAAAGTCTTTAGCGTGATCTTGACATACCATTTTTAAAAATTAAGGCATATCGAAGTTTGCGATTCCATTAATGATTTTTTCATATGTAAATATATGGCGAGGTTGTTGTAAATCATAAAGATAACTGGTACAATTAATGGGTCACAAGTGAAGCTATATACTTTACATGTATGTAGAAAAGTATCCATGAGAGATTGCCTGAAATTATTATCTGTAATGCAGCGATTCATCCAGTAATTAGTGTATCTGTAGTATCTATAAGCAAACAACTAAGTAAAATATTATAATTTACTTCAGGGAGGCAATTTTGAAACATATTTCTTCGCTATATATCAATTATAAAGACTGTAGATAGTTGTTACTAGGAACTCAAGACTTAGGACTCAATTAGGACAAGACTTAGGAACTCAATTTGAGCTAAAGACTTTTTCACTGAGAGGAGAGAATTAAAGAAATGTCGTGTGCGATATGACGCAAGAATGACTAAAAGAAAAATAAAAAGTGAGAGAAAATGAGTAAGGGGTAAGAAGAGGAGCTCGTTCGTGGAAACAATGGGTTATGAATGGGGAGAATCTGAAGAGAATGGTGTCAGGAGTTGAAGAAGTGAGGCGTGAAACTTCCAAGACAAGAGGAAGATTGCAAGACATGTCAAGGTCCGTGTCCTGAGCAGAGGCCTCTGTGAGGCAACCAATATGAAATAAGAAAAAGAATAAAAAGGAAAGGTTTCTCAAGTGGGATTTTCGAAATGGCCTTCAGTAGGGTAGTGAAATCTGCATATCCTGTCCCTCTTTAAAGAAGGATAGTCTCACAATGCGTCATTCAATACCTGCAATACAAGGTATGTTTTTACAAACTTAAAAAAAATATGTATATATATTGTCTATATATATGTTGTTGTCAAGATGTGTATATATATATGTCTATTCTGTAAGTTCTCATACACATATCTGCTAAAAGGTCTTGCGAAAAATTGAACCTAGAATGTGCTACACATACTACAAGGTTGCAAAGCCTTTGACAACCTGAGAAGAAACATTTGGAAGATTTGGGATCAACATTAAAGAGGCAACAAAAAAACTGTAGTAAATAAATGTCTACTCATACACCGCTCACTTTTTTCAACACCATATTTCAAGAATTGGCTTTGTCTAGTTATGAGTGTTTCTGAATGAAGCTTAACAGTAGTACTACAGCCTTAATTTTTAACTCAATCCAAGGAATATCTTTAAATTATTTTTAATAAAAACGTCATAAATGAAATGGATTTTAATATTTAATAGATGGCATATTTTTTTTTCTTTAAATATAGATAGAAAGTCAGTTAACGTATAAAACTGCTAGCTGCAAAATGAAAAAAAAAAAAAAACAAATAGTAGGCCTAATATTTATACTTACGACATTTTAAGTACTTCTAAACTTCAATCTCCTGATATTATAACTTAATTGACGTTTTCGAGATATTAATTTGTTAGAGGAGTAAGAGATATTTTAATTTTGAAGTATTTATTTTGTAGTTAATTAATTAAATACTTAAATTTATATACTTATTCTGAAAATAAAATAGCATTGATTTTTTTTTTATTTTTTTTTTTATTATTATTTTTTTTTAACATAAATCAAACATTAGGGTATCAGTGAGCGGACAGTGTGAAGGACGAATACTATCAATGACGTATCACTTTTGTGAGGGACAGGGAGAACACGTTATGCGAAACAGTTTTATTTACTTTAAACTTTATAATAAATATTCTTAATTTTGCATGTGTCGAAATACGCTAGAAATGCATAAAAAATTACAATATAAAATTTATTAGAGCAGAATATTTTCCATCCTCAGAGTGGTTACTGAAATTTTCCCGAAGGAAATGAGACAACACCCCAGCAACGACTGTTCCAGACCATTAGGATAAGCTCGAAATGAATCGGCAAAATTGGTTAATGCTTTGGAATCCATTGCGCAACTCAAGTTCGATTGGATTAGAGGCGAAGTAACGTCTGTATATTCTCTAATGTCACTGCCAATGGTACGGAGAAAATTGAATGACGAAACCCAATGCTCTTGATTGCAAAATATAGTTTAGTGACAACGATATAATGTTGCTAAAAAAAAATGATGGTGCATCACAAACCTTTCACTTACCTCTCTTTTTCCTTTCACTAAAAATGGACATTATTTACCGTAGCAGTTCATTTATCCGTACACATCTTATCTCATCTTAACAAATATATATATATTTTTAGTCTTATTATCGGGGATTAGAAATTTTTGTTTTGGGAAAACATAGGTATTTATTTTTCTCATTTATTTAGCTATGACATGCTATTATTTTTCGTCATTTCTTATTACTGGGGATAATAAGGGACCTTTCTTTACCCCAAATAAACAAAATTAAAAGTGCTTTATAGGAAGATTTTTTCCTTAGCCGTTTAAGTCCTATCAGATAGTTTCTATGGTTATAAAACGTATTTCATATTAAAGAATACTTCATTTTTATTACACATGAAAAGTTTAATCAAAATCGTGTGAGCAGATTTTGAGAATTGCTCCCTCCATTCACTCAATCTTGACAAAACCTTGGCTATCACATCACGGGCATATACCAACCACAAGTATTCAATTGTTTTTCTTTAATGAAACTAAGCATTTAATATTTTGTTCAGTTTAATTCCAGCAATAAAGACTAAAAATAACATATCCTTATACTTTTCGGTCATTAATGTTTTGATAATTTCATTTTAATATTTATTGGGTCATTGAAAATCCAATAAATATTAAAAAAATTTTAATCTTAGTGGAAAAATCATATTTTTTATTTTGATTTTGATTTAATGGTGAATATCTTTTTGATTTATCATTTTGGAACAGTTGTAATAGTCATTTTGGCATTGATTAGAGTTATTTATAGCTTCTCTTGGTGTTGGAAAAAAAATAACTCTAATTTATAACAACAGACGATCAGGGTTCTTTCGAAGTTAAGATAACCAACAAAAGAGATTTTTTAAAATTTAAAACAGCGATATTTCTGTGGGTCGTTATATATTTTGGGAGTGGAAATTTCCTATATCTCCTTTCCTGAAGATGGCCACCGATTAAGAATCGAAATGGATTCGAATTTTCCAAAGGCAACAGAAGAGTGACGGTAGAGGTCATACTCATTATGTAGCAATGCATGTTAACAGAACGATTTTACAGGAAGCTTTCATATGCTTGCATAACATGAATATGTAACGTAAATAAAAACTAACCAAAATGAGAGCATGATCTAAAAATGTAGTTTGTGGCATAGACCCATTTCATAACACAGTATCGTACGTTTTGCAGATAATATCTACTACCAGTATAGATATGTATTAACATTAACAGTATTAAAGTAATAAGTAGTGATATAGACACAGTTAAATAAATGACTATGTAAACAGGTTTTTATTTAGTTCTAGTTTATTTAGAGTAAAAAAAAATGCACAATGGTAAGTATGGAAATCGTTCTTTGCAGAATAAATAATTAAAACAACAACAATAATCATTTCAATATTTCATTAAGATCTCAGTTTATTTTTATGAATAACGTGGGAATGTAGACATGATCTTCTAAAATATTATGTTCAAAGCTGGTAAGAATATAACGATAAAAAAATATTCACAACCTTAAATTAACGAGCATGGTTTTAAATGCAAATAATAGCTCTGAAATTTCTTTAGTTACACAATAAGAAAAATCAGGGTCACAGATGACTATCTCCAAGGATGGGAAAATGATTGTGAATAGTAACAATGCTAATTTTTTTTTTTTGTAATAATTGGATTCACATTCAACTGAAAAAAAAAAAAAATCATTAACATTATTTGAAAACGTTGGCCCATATGTCAAGCTTCGTTGGCTGCATCTTAAAATTTTAATACTTTGAAACTATTGCCGTCCAACTGCAGCAAAAGCTGTTAAAAATGCATATTTTTACTGTTAGGAGGATGAAATCCCCTAAATTAAAAATCTAGTGCGATGAGCGGAACACACAACTTTCCCTTACCAACCTACTTAGATTAGAAATCGACGAGGTTTGATAAATATATAAAAGCCAATCAGCAACTTCACTTCTGTCCCTACATTAATTTACTTATTTTTGTGTGTCATTAGTTGTGAGCATTATCATTTTTACTAGATAACTTGAAAGTTCTCAGTACTTTTCAATTCATTATTGTTTATTTATTTTTCAATGCCCTAAAAATCCTAATTTTATCAACAGTTGAAATTGGTTTTGCTTGTTTTTTTCTATGAGTGGCTTTTTGTAAATATATCATGAAGGTGAATCGATAGAATGCGTATTTATGGCTCATAGTAGATTAAAACTTAATTTTAAAAGTTTGTCTCTTATTCCTTTCCGGAAACCGAAAACGATTACTGTGCCTCTAAAATCACTTTATATTGCATTCGGAAATCTATTCTGGAACCAAAGTTTGTAAACTAAAAAGTAATTAATTAAATATCAACATGCACCATATTTTTTTCAAACTGTAAACTGCTTTAAATTTGAGCATTGCGTATTTACTCTCTAAATACACGAAAGTTTATTATTTTTAAATAAAAGTTATTATTTGTGATAATACGGGAATGCAAGCATAATATTCCATCGTTTTTGATTTTATAATTACCTATTTAGTTGTTAAAAACTTGAATTTAGTTACCATGGAAACAAATAATTTCAATTAAATATGTATGTTTCAAAGCACGTTGACAGCTCTTTCTGATGAACATAACGCCTTTACTTATAAACAATGGTCTGTTATTATAGGCGTACTGTGCATGAGCGGTTTGCAATATACCACCCAAGAATGTTTAACTTCCAATATTAGTAAAGATTTGAATGAAGGAAACAGTTAACAACTCACATGTGTATGTGTGTGCCCAGTGCTAAATAGAATACAAAATAGTTCCATCCGGTATTAATATTCTAACGGTAATTATAAACGAAATTCGTCAAGTCATTTCAGCAGTAGGATGTTCCAGGAGATAAGCGTAGGAGCCCTAATTTAGGAATTAGCGTCAAATAAATTATTCATGTCAAATTCAAGTCGCTCCTTCCGTTCCCTCAACTTGGGCGTACGGAATTATTTTTGGTCATGACGATCTATTTAATGGGCATGATTAACCATGGGCCCATAGCAAACACACGTACAGATTGAAAAGGTCAATAATGTTACGGTTTGTTTGGGAAGAACCAATATACGTGATAAAATAAGGTATTCAGAGATTCTCTTGTTCCCATAAAATTGCTGCTAGATCTTCTTGCAGGTCAATTATTCATAGGTCGTCCGCTGACAATCCAACTTAAAAAAATTTTGGTTATTGTCGATCATAGCTGTATTCCCTTATGTTCAGCCACACATTTCTATAGAGGTCTCAGATTGCTAATGTAATAATTGAAATTAAAATTGAAGTGATCAAGAAGTGGTGATGCAGGACAATTCCTCATGCATAAGCTGGTCCGAAGTAACTGAATCTCAACACACTTCCGTTTCTGTTACTTTATTCCGACAGGCGTAAATAATTATTATCAGGCGGGTTTATAAGGGATTCAGTCAGAGATTTATTTATTTCGATATTCAGATCCCTATGTAGGATGTGGTGATATTGAATAGTGCCTCCGTTATTTTATGCAATACTTTAAATTGAAAGGATTGTATTTCCTGCATGATTGAGGTTTCGGTAAAACTCGTCAATTCTTCAAAGTATGGATAAGTCTAGCGATGTTTTCAAGGAAAGGAGTTTTTGTAGTCGGTTAAAAGATAAATCTGAACATGTATGGATTATGTACTTAACCTGGATAATTCAGGTTTATATTATAGATTTAATGAACTACAGCCTCTACATAT
Organism: Aelia acuminata; assembly: GCA_911387785.2. Taxonomy (NCBI): domain Eukaryota; kingdom Metazoa; phylum Arthropoda; class Insecta; order Hemiptera; family Pentatomidae; genus Aelia; species Aelia acuminata. The sequence continues at coordinate 121,272,764 of OU426978.1, forward strand.
TTATTGATATAAGAGTGAGAATTTAAATTCAGAATTTTTAAAATATGGGATTCGTAACATTATTGAAATAAAAGTAATTTAGTATTCATAATCAATCACCAGAATCGCCGAATGATATCGTGGATCTAACACTCAGTTTTTTAAACCTTAAAATCTTTAGATTGATACACAGTCACTTTATCTAATAGTATAAATAAAGGCATTTTTATGTCACCAAAGAGATGTTCTTCGACAAAAGCCCTAAAAGTTTTTTAGTTGTTTTCTGCAAACGAATTGTCAAACATAAGCTGATCATCACTTAAATGTATTCTATAAATGGGTGAAGGTACGGAGTGCCCCTGAGTCATGGACACATGTCAGATCAATCTTAAAGACAGCCAACACGTCCAATCAGGATAAACTTAGCGTGAAATCCAGCCTGCTCATGAAAGTATTTTATAAATGGAATCTCTGTATTATAGCGAGATTTCTTTATTCCGTTAACAGCCAGATTAGCTCAGCAGTTGCATTACTAAAGGAATCGCTCCGGACAAAAAGACAAGAGTAGCCTATAGAAGAGTGCTCCGAGGATGGCCTTGAGTTACATAAAACCTCCATCACAATCGTCTTGTCGGAGGAAAAAAAAACACCATTTAGACCACATCCTGGAAAACCCTAGTGGCCTTCGCGTTTGTACTGGCGAATGTAGCACACCACAAAAGAAATGGAGCAACTAAAAATTCCTTATAACTACGACTAGATACTTGAAAAAGTAGGCTTCAAGCCATAAAAATATACTCAATTCACGGAACAGAGCTGTAAAGAACAATTTACTTATATTTATCTGTGTGCATATTTAATGATAATGGATTCATTAATTGAAATATTATTTATTTTTAATTAATTTTTAATGTCAATTACACACAAAATAATTTTCGGCTTGATGAATTATGGCTATGATATTTTTTATATCCGCCATTACTAATTACCACCAACTATCTACACGCGAAGACTCTGAGAACATTCGGTTCTCATTTTTTCATTACTACCATATTATGAACACATATTCAAAGTAAAATAAAGAAACATCGTAGAGAGTATGGCTTTTTTTTACAATAGCGAGTCGCCATTAGTTAAGGATACTAGACGGATCCGAGAGCTGGATCAATGGAATGTAATTAATATAAGTGACGAGTTAAGTCATTAACTAAGGATATGGAAATAATTAAACATTGAAACTAGGGTGCATGGTAATCTTTAAAATCAAGCAATGAGGCCGAAACATTGTCAGTAAAGACTTTTGAATAAATAAGTGAGATTTTTGATGACCTACGGCCTATGCACAAGTTTAAATAGAGAAAAACATATCGTAAATTTAAAAATAAAATAATATAGTAACGTGAAACAAAAAACAAAAGAGATGGTTTAGAATAGTTCAAGACTCGTCGTTGGAAAGAACTAACTTTCATAATATATGTTTGTGACTTTGATGTTCGAGTACCATCTACGATAGCCTCGAACCTTCCAGGCTGTTTCTTACGATTAAATATAAACAGCGATGGAATGGAGAGTTAGTCTTGTTCTGAAGCTCAAGTCATATATGGTTATTTTTGTATTACAAAGTGATAATTTTTTTAACCTCTTTAGTTAATTGCGTTTTAATAATTTGTGTGACATTGTAAATTATTATTTTCGTTTAATAAAAATTTGTTTGCCCACATAAGTGTTACAATATGCACTCAAAAAAAAGAGTCAGCCAAAATCAGTCCACAAATACAAAATTCACAATGCGAAATGGTTAGCAAAATCACTGATGCGCCATATTTATTTCAAATCACACTCTACACAACGACATGAACATACCGATAGTAAAATCTTACATATAAGACAAATATCAAACATTTCACAGTTAGCCTCCACGTTTGCTGAAACGACAGTATCCTAGAGACCTACAGCAGTAGATGAACTATTCAAAATTAACAAGAAAAGCCAAACGTAAAACAAAAAAGATTACATTTTCATAACGCGCAACAACGCAGCTGCAAATCTGCAAAATTAATTAAGAAACCCATAAATTTATTATATACGAGGGAATAGAGCAACAAGTACAAAAATTTACTTATCAACTTACAATTGGGTTCTTCTTAACAAATTGCTTTACGTTTTCTTACCTGAAACAAAAAACGGTGTACTTAGTATAGTTTATATTTTAAAACATTTCAAATAACAGGTATATTAGCTTACAAAGGAGAGCTTATTATTTTTTTTTCTGACAGTGCTTGAAGCAACATTGTCCCATCTGGTTAGGATGGAAGCCACTTATTCTATCTGGGAATGGCCTAATAATTAGCGATGCTAGTTTTAACAATCACTTTTTCTCAGTATTATAGTAGGTTTTTTCTTTTCCAATATTTAAGTTTGTTAAGTAACTGATAGATAATTTTTATTAGCAGCTGGATAGAAAATCATTTTTCATGCCATTAAAAAAATTCTGATTTTCAGAACGTGTCATTATATTTTTAAAGACCTATTTACACTCATCAGTGACGGTAGCGGCAAGTAATCCGTCCGGCGGATTAAAAGATATTCTTTCATGTAATTCAGATGAGTCTGTTCACACTCAACCGTCACCCTCCCGTATCAGTGAAGCCAGTGTCCAAATCAGTGAGTGATCAAACAATGAAATACAGGTTAGTCCACACCGATATTTTTATTTTTTCTCGGACGGTATTCAAACCAAGATTTTCAGAATTGATAAAATGAATGATGAAAAACTCAGTTTATATTAGTCTAATTTCTCTACAGTTGTTTGTTAAAAAAAAATCAATTTAATGTAATTACAGTAAAATAATGCCTAAGTTTATATTTTGTTTTTTATAGCAAACTTAATGTATCATTTTAATATTTAATTAAAAATTAAAAATCATGTTGAGTATTTTTCTCTTCCAGAAATTAGCTGATTAAGAAACATATTTAGATTTAAAGGACATTCAAAAGAACTTAGTTGAAAGAATTGATGAAAAATATTTATCATAATGGCTACCAACCGATCGGGAAAGAATGTAATTGAAATAAGGAACAGAAATCATTCGTTGATGTTACATACGTTATTATACTCAACATTTCAATCATCTAAAAAAAAAAAAAAATTTCAGGAAGAATTCCAGACAAAGGAAAATCGTAGAAACTTTTTATTATTCTACAGCATACGTTCACATTATGAATCAGAGCTGCTTTAAAATTAAAATTCTACGACCAGCGCTAGACCATAACTGCAAGTAGTGAGTAATAGTTTATAATCGTTTGCCGTCCTTCTTCAAGACGTTTTCCTTCTTAAGATATATTGATATTTAGTCGATAGAGTAATACTGACATGAAGAAACATTTGTACATTTTCTTTCTCTGTTACACATAGATACAGACGGAATGCTATGTGGAGCAGGTAATTATTTTAATATCGCTACATGGGAATTCAAGACAAGAAAACATGAGTGGACGAAGGTGATATGTTAACAAGTCAGACTTTGAGAAAATGGCGAGTAAAAAAGATTTTTGATAATTGTAGATGGTTGACCGTAGAAATTAATTTAATGAAAATGGTTGGGGGTGCGGTCAAATAAAACAACTCTATATCTGTATTAACCTATATTGTACCGACGTTTCGACCCGAGATTTAGCTCTTCATTAGGGCTATATATAAAAATATATATAACAACCAACGGAAATATAAGTAAAAAATATATATACATATTGTTTTTAATTATTAAGGGTATTGGTATTCGTATATTTTGATTTATATAACTTCCTTTCTTTTTAAATTTCTATGATCTCATTATTAATTTATAATCAAATTTCTTATTTTATTTTGTTACTAATTACTAATGTTACAGATTTCCTTTTCATCCATAATGTTATTAAAAAAAAAAAAAAAAAAAAAAAAACGTTTAATACAGAATTCAAAATTATTTTATTCATTTCTACTTCACAATCATCTAAATTTTTATACTTCTCTTTCTATTCTAAATTATTCATATATCATTAATATTTACTATTATTTGTATCTTATTAATATTCTTTTGATCTGTAATAATATAAAAAAATATTAAAATAGAATGATTGTTTTACATAGTTCTTCATATAGTATCATTAGCTGCTGTCTTGTTTTATACATAGCCCTGATGAATACCTGAATCTCGGGTCGAAACGTTGGAACAATATATGTTAATACAAATATTTTTTTGTTTTGTTTTACTGCACCGCCGACCACTTTCATTACAATAATATTTTAGCGTAGTTTCAAAAGACACAGTCTTTCCATACTATAAGGTTCACAGAACCTTGATAGTCAAAGGCACCTTAGAACACGGTAAGATCTTCCTTTATAAAATAGATAAGCAAATTGTTATGTCAGTTTTTCAAAACTTCGAATTTCTAACATATCACCTTCAATTGACAACTAGAAGAAAATTAAGTATATATTAACATGTATTATTTCTATAACAAATATATATATATATATATATATATATATATATATATATATATACCTATTTATATATCTTTTTTAAATTATTATTATTTTAATTTTTTGTTAGTAGAAATAATACAGCAGCCACACTGAACTGCATCGCAGTAGAGCTCTAATGACTCATTCACACTCCATATAATCACTACAGTAGAGTTAAAGAAAAGAATAGATAATATAAGCAGATTATATAGCCATAATCAGGATTTTAATTGATATAATTTTAGTAAGTCCCTACGTTTCGGGGATTGACCCTCATCTTTAGGCTATAAAATTACGATTTACGATAAAAACTTACTCTACTTAATCATTTGAAGAAGCATCCTTTCCTGTATATAATGCAGTAATAATATAGGTACATAGATAAGAATAAATACAAATAAAATATGAACCTGCTAGATAAAATAAAAATATAAAATGATCTGATAGTAATAGTAAAAAATACAAAAACCGTTGCTTCATTTCCTGGATTAAGTACAAGCATGAATAAATATTTGAAAAAAAAAATTGGCTTATTCACAAATTATACATATACACCGCCTTGATAGTTATCAGTAGTCATAGTCGTAATAGTCGCAATAGTCGTAATCACGACGAGATAGTGGAGAGTTAACAAAATATTGCAAAATAGATAAAAAAATAAGAAAAAGATTTTTCGTATGACTGAATTGAAGTTAACAAAATGTCTAGGATTTAATTTACATAGTATATGGTAAGCATGAATACAAATGCAAAATAAATGCATAGTTTCTACGTTTTTGTGTGCTCCGTATCTGTGGTTCCCATTTAATTGGAATTTCCTTATCAAATATTCTATGTCAAATTGTTCGATTTCCACAAGCTGATCTTACTTCTAACAATAAGTATGCAATACCCAATTTTTAAAAATCTAATTTAGCCTTTAATAATTATGGATATTCGCGGAGAGTGAGACTATACCCCCTTAATTAGGGGAGGCCAACATAACTAGTAAATGTTTATTTTTCTTGTTATGACATTATAAATTATTATAATTATAATATTACATATAAATTATTCTTGTCATAACAGGCTTTATAAATGATGGAATTATGAGCTAAAATAGATTTATAGTTAATGGGCAAATAATACAACAACAGGTAATAAACCTACTTTTACTACAACCAGAAATGTTTTCATGTATTTTCTTTTTTATTGTTAATGGTAATCATTGACATGACGATCTGAACTCGTGACTAAAGAAAAAAAAAAGTTCTCTAGTAAAATGGGATGCTTTCTCTTCAATAAAAAAAAAAAAAAAGGTAGAGTATGTAAGTTTAAGACATTAAAGTCCGTCCTAGAAACCATAAACTTGAAACGGGACTTGATAATGTCCTAGATGTATGCACGTTAAGTTACTCTGCTGCTTACCCTAGTTGTATTAACTGGACTACATTCTGAGTTATGATTCAAGAAAAAGGGATAACAAAAATGTTTTACGGCGTTTCTAATATATGTGTGTATGTATTTATATAATGGTGTAAAATAGGAGTTGTAGAAAATCTTAGGAAAATTCCAACAAAAAGATTGAGGCTAAGAGAATAATTAAATCTGTACAAATTAATATCATTCGTTATGATAATTCACTAGTTTAGAGGTCAAATAAGATTAAACAATAGCAGAAACTATAACTATAGACAAAATGCTGTGCTATTTCAGTGAAATATTTTGTGAAACTAACACAAGGTGCTTGAGAAATAGTGACATTGTTTAATCAATATATATTATAAAGCAAAGTGTACAATGTGCGTGCCGAAAAGGCTCAGAAACGACTCCACATACGATTAAGAGATTTATGTCAGCGTGTAACTGTAGGTCCCATAACGGAGAAGAAGTTTTCCGTTTTTCTCTTAAGGGTCTGAAATTGAAGAGAAAAGGACTGGAATTTTAAGGCTCTCGCAACATGTAATTAATTAGCCTACCTGAGAATGACATATGAGTTTATGAATGAAAAATTTAGTTGGAGCTGCAGACCACCAGGAAGCGCTAGGGTGTGTTTCACTCAATGTTTATTGTTCATTCACTTCGTTATATTTGTAAAGGTTATATATTTTGTCAGCTGTTCTTTTTAAATTACTTAAAAATCAAGCGAAAATAATTAGTTTCACCTTTTCTTTTAAAATAAATTAATGATTTTACATCTCTTTAATCAATTAGAAATACCACTGGATACTGGATACCTTACAAAATTAATTTTCTCATAAGAAGGTTAATTGAGTAACACATTAGATTTAATCAAATACATAACATATACTTAAGTAAATTTAATGGAATATGAGTAAACATTTTTTAGTATTACAGTGAGCGAATAAAAACAGACATAAAACAAAAAAGAAGAGCTGAATCGACTGATTATAAATCGAAAATAAAAAGCTTGAAGTGTTCTTATTGTATGTAATTATGAAAAATACGTTGAGCATTCCAGTTGACAAAATGACTAACTCCAATTACAGCACTTTTTCAATAAGATTTTATCACCCCTCATAGTTCAGGATAAAAAGAATTATGATGAAAAAATTGTGCTCTCATGATATTTTGGTTTTCTCCTTGTAATAGTAGGTGCAGAATCCGTCCAAATTACGGGGGAGGGGGATATCTTAAGGGAGGTTGAACTGGAAGAAAGGTCTTTAAAAAAAAAGTTTCTATGAATCTTCGGTAGTTTATAACCTTCTGAATCTAATAGGATGATCACAGTAGCCAGCGCTAAAGTTGTACACGAAATATATATTTTTTTTTAACTAATAGATTTTTCAACTATAATCTAATTTATATCTAATCTATAATCAATTATCTGCTGACTGCTTGGAATGGGCTTATAAGATTCAGAATCACAGAAACCATAAAAAACGATGCAATACTCCACAAAGTTGCAGCAAAATTATTTGTTCATTCACATTTTCAACCCCCTATAAAGTATATAGCGTACCCCCCTATAAAGTATGTAGGTATATCCTTATTTGGGCGGACACTGCAGATCTCGAATCTTAATATTGATAACATGTTAAAAGTTTCAATAAAGTGTTAATTTTGTTCTATATTTCCATTAATTTTAAAGTTTTTTTCTGTTATTAAAACTACCACACAACTACCTGAGCGAAGCCGGGCACCCTAGCTAGTAAATAATAATGAAACTATCAACATGTTATATTTAAATTTTACACATTTATTATCTCGGTATGTTTTGTTATTATGTCGGTATGTAAGATCATGAGTGAAAACGATCGAAGCGTTCAACGTTTGAACTTTCATAAGAATGGATCGATATATTTTTCATATTCATAGGCGATAAAGAGTATAGATTAAGAATTAAAAATAAAGATTAAATAAAAGCAAATTTATTTGGAATGGTTAAATATTATTTATTTTTTTTTTTTTTTTTTTGGCTTCAGACTCGAAATTTCGCCTGTCAACCAACTAAACAATAATTAATAGAGAGAATGATTACCAAGGGTAGGAAAATAACTATATATTGCATATTGGGTGGTTATTCCATAGATAGAGGCGAAGGCATATCTAAGAAAGTCTTGTCTGAAATTAAACTTTAGTTAAAAGCTCATCCGTTGTTTGTCCACAACACTTAGCAGTGGAAGTTACAATCTTAAAATCTAATTCATTTCAATAGCTAAGTTGATTCCAATAGTTCTGCATTTGCGTATATTTTTTTCTTATTTATTTACTTTCTCGAATTAACTCTAGCTGTCCATTCCTTTGCTTTAGCGCACAGATTCGAAATTAAATTAATAACAATGCAAGACATTACTAAAGCAAGAGGAACAGGTTTTTTCAAAGATCCTTCTTGTTCAACATGCTAAGGTCGTAACAATATTATTGAAAGCAAACATAAAGAAAGCACTTCCTGTATATTTAGTGATCCCGTAGGAGAAAATGGAGATTAATGCGCTATGAAATAGAGGTCGAGAACTATTGAAACCCCCTTGCATGGTAAAAACCGTTTATAAGTTTAAAAATTATACATTTATGCAAGGGCGTACCCAGGATCAAAACTAGGGGGGGGGGCAAGCTATGGTCGTTCAGGTTGTAACATCTTACCGCGGAACAGGTGAATGAAACCAAAATTATGTATAATTATAGCAGTGCTTTATCAACTAAGCTATTACAATTATTTGCTTGAAAAAATTATTCTAGTACTGCTTCCCGCCTTAAAATCTTAAAAAAATATTGCACCCAGCCTTCCAGGGGTCAGCTACCCCCCCCCCCCCCCCTGCCCCCCGCTGGGTACGCCCATGCATTTATGCTCCTATCCTAAGTCCACGGAGGTCAACCTGAAACCAAGGTTCTGAGTAATCCTTGAAGCTCATACCGGATCTATCCCTTTGCTTGGCTGACATAAATCAACAGAAGGGATACAAGGAAGAAGAAAATTATTTATTTAATGGTTCGAGGGGTAGTGCCACACCTGATAGATCGTCCAATTTAATTTAAAGAGAAGTAAGCTAGACTATGTTGTCTACTGAACAAAATTCATTAGTGGAACTCGTAGTTTGGTCGCTATTTCGATATAGGTTGCTTTTTTTCAAGGTGCGGATCCCTTTAAATAAATTTATTCACACTTGCCCTTACGAGCTAGAAATAAATGATTAAAAATCGGGAATTTTTAGTTAACTTGAATGCGGTTAATGATGATGAAAGTGCTTCTTAATCATTTTCATCTTCAGGCGTTAATTCTGTTTTAATGAGTTATTAAAACAGACTTACGTTCAAAGTTAAGCACAATCTAACTACCACCTCATTTGGAATGTGGTGGGCAATGAATGTCACGATTTCCATCGCAATTAGGCCCATGCTCGGCAAAAAAATACGTTCTCAAGGAGGTTATTAATATTCATATGAGAGATTTTCGTAGGTCGACGACTTCACAATCCCCAGCGTCCTTCAAACGATGGTCGCTATAGGAGATATGCCATTACGCATTGCATTGGCACGGTTGGAGAGATGCCATTAGATTGCAAGAAAAGGTCACTATCGTATTTGCTAAACACTTTCCCATCTCCTCTTGGAGCGGTGAAAATCTAGCGATAATCCTCGTCCTTAATGAAAGGTCGGAATGCAGCTCCAGGAAAATAAAATGGCTGTTGACACAGAGGAAGGTATTTAACAAGGCAATCGCGTTCGCTGGTTCACTCCGTATAAAGATTTTTGGTTTTATCAGTACCCCTAACCTGTTTCCATTCACATACTAGTATCGAATATTAAGCTAAGTTAATGCAGAAGAAAAACCCTGTTTTAATTTGAAGATAAGCAGCCTTCGAATTTGGTGCAAAAGTGAGAATTAAAAGATAGTTTTCTGGATAGGTAATACGGCTTTCAATTTCTTCCCTGAAAACCATAACATAAATCTCAGAAATGAAATCGAGGAATTCTTCAGGAAAGAATTTTAAACAACTTATTAGGTACTATTTATTTTAATTTTTATTGATTCACTTATCTTGTCTGGGTAGGTATACATATTTGCCATCTTAGAACAGCTATCATCTAATACTGCAAGTTTTTCGATCACCAACGTGAAAGTATTTATTCGTGATTTATACCACTTTTTTCTTTTGGTATGTTACGTTATATCTAAAATGGAAAAGTGGAGGATGCTTTAGAAGTATTCTGTTGTTTAAGAGAAATAAAAAATAAGACAAAATAACTTAAAATACTTCTTTTATCAATAATTAATTATAGATAAATTCAGAATTCAGTCCTGACAAACAGAAATAGAATTGATTATTTTCTTTTTTTAAAACTTCTAATATTTGAACAGCTTAAGAATTGTTATTATTAACAAAGTTTGAAGGTGATATTTATAAATAATTTTTTGGACTTTTTATTTCCGTGAGATGCTAATAATAACTCAAAACGGAAATTGTGCTATAAAAATCAGTAAGACTATGACCCAAACCTGAAATCTTAAATTAATTGAATTATCTTAAAAGTGATTTTATCCGGGAAAAAAATTAATTGAATAAATACAATAAAAATATACCTAAAGGATGTAAGGATGAGGGCAATTAATGTTGTTGAAGATGAGAAGTGAAGGGCGCAGTGCACACGAAGGAACCTCGGCAACATCCTTGGGCACGCTACAATTAAGAGCTCAGGCTTCTCAGGATTTAGAGGACTTCACCAGGAAGTGATAACGATAATGATGCCATCACTCATGAAGATGATCGGAAGGTCGTTTTCAATGCTCAAAGAGGTAGATTTTAAATAACCAAATCAAAATTAACTTTGAGCATCATCATTATAAAAGAACAAGTAGATATTATATATAGAGTAGAATAATATATATAGAACAAGTAGATAATATGTAGATATTATTACTTTTACGATAAATAATCAGGATTTTCAGTTTGCTGATTTTATTTAGGAAAGACAATGCTTTTATCCCTACATGTGAATATTCATCAGGGCTAAAAAGAAGACAAATATGGGACGTTCTTTTACAAACCGAACACCTTTCTGACCGACACATTGTAGATTTAACTGAAACTTCTTTTACGGGTTCTATATCGAAAAAAAAAAAGAGATACGTGTAAGAGGATTTTTTTTTATTTTCGATATTTTGAAAAATAAACAAGATCGAAAATTCGTGAATTTGATGATTTATCGATAATAGCCTATTTTTCAAAAATTCATAACTCCGGTTCTATTTAAGCTAAAAAATCTAATTTTTTTTTATTTTGAAGGTAAAAAGACAAGCTTTAAGAAAAAAATTCAAATTGTTATTAACAATGTCAATGTTTAAATCGGTTTTTAACAGTGGCGCCACCCATGGATCAACTTTTTACTATTTTTTTCGTATTCTGCGTCAAATTTTCTATCGAAAACGCTTTTAAAAACGATGGAGAAGTTATTTTTACTGTAAGAAAAAAATTAATTAATTTAGCATATGAATACAAATTAGAAGAAAAACAATTGTCCGAACGTTTCCAAAAAGCTTTAACAATGAAAGGAACTTTAAAATATTATTGTATTAATCCGATTTCCTTACAGCAATTGGAAGCAAATCGGTTTTCACCATGCGAAAAAAAGGATATTGTAAAAAATTTTAAACAGAAAATGTAAACATTGTCTTATTTTTAAATATTGTATTTATTATTATATTCCAAATATTGTTCTTATTAACTAATGCATTATCGAAATCTTATTAAAAAAATTTCATTTTCAACAATGTTTTTTATTTATGTATTTTTTCTATTTTTTCCCATCTTCTTGGCCAATAAAATATGTTTTTTAATTAAAAAAATGAAACAATTATTTGTATTTAAGAGATAAACGGTGTAAAACAAAAATATGAGCCGTAAAATGTGACCCACATGTCGATGTGATGTACCGCGCTAAATTAATTAATTTTTTTCTTACAGTAAAAATAACTTCCCCATCGTTTCTAAAAGCGTTTTCGATAGAAAATTTGACGCAGAATACGAAAAAAATAGTAAAAAGTTGATTCATGGGTGGCGCCACTGTTAAAAACCGATTTAAACATTGAAATTGTTAATAACAAAGCTTGTCTTTTTACCTTCAAAATAAAAAAAATTAGATTTTGTAGCTTAAATAGAACCGGAGTTATGAATTTTTGAAAAATAGGCTATTATCGATAAATCATCAAATTCACGAATTTTCGATCTTGTTTATTTTTCAAAATATCGAAAATAAAAAAAAATCCTCTTACACGTATCTCTTTTTTTTCGGTATAGAACCCGTAAAAGAAGTTTCAGTTAAATCTAAAATGTGTCGGTCAATTTTCGTCCAAATCTGTTCGGTTTGTAAAAGAATGTCCCATATATGAGTATCTATGGTAGAAGATGAAAAATAGATTTTTATCATGTAATTATTAATTATGGATATTAACAAGGAGTAACAGAATAATGGAAAACATATCCAACTGATAGTATGTTTACTTTACTGATAGAACGACATAGATACTTTACAAAACTGATAATTATTTAAAAGATAGTAAAATTATACATGAATATTAAAATAAGTAGCTATTTAGCAAGATAAAATAAGATCTGATATTTACCTTCTGAGTCCAGAATAATACAGAGACTGAGGGAAAAAATAACGTGGGAGGTGGGGAGGGCCTATATAATTAAAAGCTTTAAATGTATAAAAAATAAAATAGAATAAAGAACTTTGTACAATAATAGTAGTACATCGATAATTTCGGATAACTGTGGAATCAAAACTAGGATTTGAAGATGCGGAAGATTTTAAAGTAAGTACATGAAATTATCTCTTCATCTTCTTATGGTTCACAGGTTAATTTTTTTCCAGATGGGCGAATATGGATTATGATAGGAGTCGTTTAAAACTAGATTTTGCTAGATAAGGCTTAAAGTATTTCCACATTTAGTAAACAAGTTTGGATTAGTTTCGTGATTTTGACACAGTTTTTCTATAAAAAGTAACTATTATTCACGATAAACTTTATAGAAAGGATTTGTTGTTATCTTAATATATTTTTCGCAGATGGTATATCGAAAGATCCAGTTGAAAAAGAAGTAACCACCGTTGTTTCCAGAAAGGCTGGGACTGGTTTCTTTCTGTTTTTAAAAAGAGAAAGAGTTAGCCGAAAAGTCAGTAACATCAATGGCAATTCCCAGAACAATACATTACAAGAAATTTTAAATGCCTTTACAGAATAAATTAGCTACCATGTTTCAATAATGATGTCAAAGAATTAGTAAATTTAATGAATTTGGATGTTCAAGGTGTAATAGAGCATGGCATTTTAATAAAGGGTTGGTATATTGTTGCGAAAAATTATGAAAAATGATTGGAGATTTTTACTTCCTAAGTCCTAACATCAAACAAACGTGCCATTTTATCTTATTTTTTAAAATATAAAATTTATTTGAAATATAAACATTTAAATTCTTTTGCACTTGAAAACCTGGCAACTAACGTGGGTTTCATTTTAAACGAAAATTATTATTTTAAAAGAAAATTATTGAGTCTCCCTCATCTATTTTAGGAGAGCACTAATAGCAAGCAATAAATTAGTTTTAGAAAACATATCAAAAGAATAAAAAGGAATGTAAAACAGGATTAGTATTTTTCAGATAATCTCTACTAATTACTAAATATTTTAGCTGCAATGAAACTAAACTTTTATTATTATTTAAGTCAATTTTTATTTCTTTTACTTTCCATTTTATGAATAATTTGTATTTATTTCATCAATATCAGTTTTTTTTTCATATTTCCACAGAATAAAATTAATAGGTTATTAAAATTAAAAAAAAAAAAAGAGAATGAATCGATGTATTTTTTAAAGTTTATAAATTTAGCATCTTTAACATTATTAAATCATGTGCTTATTAATTTATAAATGTACGCGTTATTCGCTATTCGTTACTTAGTAAGATAAATCTATGTCCATGAACAGTTTCTCTACTGCGCAGAAGTTGTTTTATTCATGCAAATAATTAACTGTCATTGAAACACGTCAATAACGTTTACATTTAACTGCATTAGTTGACCTCAAAAGAACGTCAGAATGATAACGTATTGAAGTAAGATTAAATGCAATGTTACATTAAAGGTAAATATATATTTCATAATTGTTTGTTTGTTTTAACGTCACTTTATGCCACTAAGGCTAATCGGACGATGCTAAAGTGGGAGTCCAAATTTTGCCTATCCAGGTATAATTAGGATAGGGATCTTTAACGAGTACCTGTCATCGCACAGGTTCGGGACCACCATTTTATGTCCTATCCGAGGGACGGCATAGACAAGGATTTTTTACTTCCATTAAAAAATCCTAGGGCCACCTCGGGACGCGAGCAGAGCAGTTTTTGTGAAACGTGAATTAGATAGGAACCGCGCACATTGGGACGCAGGGCAGGGCAG
>OU426978.1:123773373-123895873 GCA_911387785.2 Aelia acuminata
GTTCATTTGACCTGTCTTATTTTATATAGTTCTACTTTTCTTTTTTGATTTTATATTGAGAGAAATTTATGAGCTTATAACATGATTTACTTTCTTTTTTTTCAATCTCATGGGAGACTTAGATATGATATATAAAAAAAAAAAAATAATAAGAGATACTTTATTGATTTATCATAACTTATTCTTTAATTGTGAAACAGAGAAGGCATACATTGAAAAAAAAAAATTAATGATTGGAAATTTTTGAAATTATAACATATTGATATTAACATGATAAGTCTACTGCTATACTAATTCACACAATGACTTGGGATCCATCCAGCAAACTTGAAAAATTAAAATCTATTTTGAATATTGAAAAGAAAATGAGTCCAATCGACGCTTGTTTAAGTTTCAGGATTTAAAACTGTTCCACTTACTAAGAGGACCCGTAAAAATTACACCACCTTACTTGTGATTACGTATAATTTCTACTGCTATACTTTTAAAAAAAAAATTTAAAAAAAAAAAAAACTTTTAAAAAATTAATAAAAAATGTTGGAGTCACTAAAACGGCATACAATTTTAGGAGATGATTACTTGATAGATTTAGCAAAGCTACTAAAAGTTTCTAAGAAGTATGTTTTGACCTGTCCTCTGAATAGGTTGTAGAAAATCCCATAGTGTTAAAAATCAAGGTTGTCACTGGTAGAGGGAAGTCACAAAAAAAAGTTTGTGACTGAAATTGATGATTATCAATCATAACAGAGAACTTAAAGAAAACAGTCGATTTTTCAACTCTTTGTTGAACCGAAGTATATATATATTCTTAAACTGTCATTTGAGCTAACCATCAAATTGTTAGTTACATTAGGCCTCTCCTATTTGAATTGAATTTTAATTTGATTTAAATTCATTTTTAAATAATTTATTTTTTGAAGAGAAAAGATTTGGCTCCGCCGGGAGTCGAACCCGGGTCTCCTGCGTGACATGCGCGGATGCTAACCACTGCACCACAGAGCTCGGCTTCAAGCAGAGCAAATCCTTCCTCTTCACTGATACCTACTCCCCCGATCTCGCAAAAATTGCGAGAGTAGCGGGAGGTGGACAATTTTTGTCCAATATATGGTATTTATTATTATTGGACAAAAATTGTCCACCTCCCACTACTCTCGCAATTTTTGCGAGATCGTGGGAGTAGGTATCAGTGAAGAGGAAGGATTTGCTCTGCTTGAAGCCGAGCTCTGTGGTGCAGTGGTTAGCATCCGCGCATGTC
This sequence comes from Aelia acuminata, assembly GCA_911387785.2. Taxonomy (NCBI): domain Eukaryota; kingdom Metazoa; phylum Arthropoda; class Insecta; order Hemiptera; family Pentatomidae; genus Aelia; species Aelia acuminata. Next base: position 123,774,629 of record OU426978.1, read on the forward strand.
ACGCGGGAGACCCGGGTTCGACTCCCGGCGGAGCCAAATCTTTTCTCTTCAAAAAATAAATTATTTAAAAATAATTTATGATTAGATTAATATAAAATAATTTAAATTCAATTTATCTTTATATTTTATTTTATTTTTATCTTGAAATCATTTTTATCTTTTTTAACCGACTTCGAACGAAAGAGGAGGTTACTCAATTCGATAAGTATGTGCCTTTTTTTTAATAAGTTAGTTAATAATAATAGTAAAATATTTTACTTTTATACTGTTTTATTAGTAATAAATGGTTTTTAGAGGCTGAAAAATTCTATTCACGTAATTTTATCGTCTTGCATTAAATGTATATTTATTGTTAGCCATGTGATCTACGAATTCATTAAGTTTTGTGACCTAGGTTCCTACTGCTGTATTGCACGAAACTGTATGGGGGAAGCAGAAAGCACTGCTGTTCTTACAGTTGAAGATATTCAGAGTCAGCTTACTGAAGAAGAGAGGCTGCAGCTCTTTTCAGACAAATTACCGCCCAAGTTTATTCAAGGTCTGAAAAGTATGGAAGCAAAAATTAGCGAACCATTCTCTTTTTCAGTTAAAGGTAATAATCAAGATTTTTTTCAACACATCAATGATGCAATAAGTTATTTACAAGCAATGTGTATGGCAATAAATATGTGTTTTGACTAAAAGGAAAAATTTCCAAAATTAATAATTTTTAAGTAATAATTAATTTTGTTGGTTTGTAAAATATTCTTGGCTTGTTCTCAATTATAACTATGTTAACTTTTGCAGTTAGTGTTTCACCAGAACCTACTATTCTATGGTTCAGAGATGACGAGCATATTGATGAGAGTGAACCTAGGTATAAACTTGAAAAAGACAAACTTGGTCTCTACTCTCTTCACATAGCAAGGCTTGAGTTCATTGATCAGGTTAAAAAATTCATCAATCAATCAGCTATTAAAGTTTAATATTTCTTTTAGATATTAATAAACTATTATATCAACCCTCTATGAAATGGATTATTTCAATATTATTTGTTATACAATCCAATCTTGATTATCTACTCTGAGGGTTATGTGTTTCGATAGAAATTGTAGATTGCTTGCTCATAAGTGGTTTTAAAAATGAAGTATAGCTGCCTTACAAACTTGTTTTGTGCAAAATTGAATTGCAGGTTCAGCAGAAGTGTTTTAAAATATAAAAATCAAATCTAAACTAAATTATCGATTATTTTCTAATACTAATTATTTTTTTGTTATTTTATGTTTATTTATTTCTTATTCATATTTTCAATTAATATTCAGATTTAATTATATTATGTGGAATAATTTATATAATTTTAACTAGTTCTACAAAGCTTTTTAATTCATATCCACCAATTTTTTATCATCTGTGGCAATCCATTGATACAACACATACCATACAATTCCATGGATAACCAAGAGTTGGCTTAACGCAGAAATACTTAAAATTTCTAATGAAATAAATTTTTATGTTTTTAATCTTCCCCTTAGGCAGAATGGAAATGTGTTGCCATGAATGATTTCGGACAAAGTGTAACGTCCTCTTATCTCAAACTTAATATTCCTAGACATTACAAAAAGCCTAAATTTCTGGAAGAATTGCGTGCTGTCTTATCTGATGAAGGTGCTGTTAACTTGGAGTGTAAGGTGATTACAATTTTTAATGGGGAAAAATATGTATACGTATGATTTTACTTTTTCATATATATTAATTTCTTTTGGTTGTGTATGTATGTGCCTGTAGTCAAAATTGATTTTGCATGCAGTGGTTCAATGGTGTGTGTTTTTTAACATCTAACAGAATTGAATTTGATTACAGGTAATTGGTGTACCTCAACCAGTCCTTAAATGGTTTAAAGATGGGAAAGAACTTAAACCAGGGGATATACATAGAATTATTAGTGGTCAGGATGGTTCTTGTTGCCTTGGCACCTACACATGCATGGCCCAGAACTGTATGGGAACTGTATCAAGTTCAGCTTCTCTTCTAGGTTTCCAAGGTATTGTATTAATTTATCACACTAAGGAAAGAGCTACAGCATTGATTTTTTATTGCTGAATTATTTAAGTTGCAGCAAAAAATATTTTTAATAATAGAAGAAATTATGATTTGTAAAATGTAATGTGCCAAAGTTTTACAAGGGACCGCCCAATGATTGACTAGATCTTCCTAATGTGCCTGAGCGGTCCCTCGTATTGCTCAGCTCTGAAAATTTCCATTATAGCCTACAGTACTGCTGAGGGATGGAATTTCAGCCTTTGTGGACGACCCTTGCACACAGCCTATAATTTTATTCATTTATTTTTATTATTTTTTATTTTATTTCACCTACCTACATTCATGTTCTTTTTTTGTTATTTGTGTTTTTTGTATCAATTAGAATCTAAAAATATACTAAAGGTAAATAAAAATATAATTAAAATGTAAAAACATATATAACAGAAAAATTACACATCTTCTGTCTCACTTTGTCGTTTTGATGAACAACTATAATAACAACCAATCTGTTTACTGAAGCTGCAACAACTTTTTTATTATTAACTATATACTGACTTATCAGTAGGCACATTCTCGTGTTAGAATGTATGATGGTTTAGTTATTTTCAGCTCTGTTCCTAACTCTATCTAGTTTTAAGTCCATGACCTTCCTAACTCTATCTAGTTTTAAGTCCATGACCTAGTTTTAAGTACCTTCTTGCCTCTAGAGTTCCTTTTTTGCCATTAGGGTTTATAGAAATCCATTTCTAAGATACTACAGATACTCACATCTTTTTATCTGTTTACTTCCTTAGTTTATATCTTGGCTTGTCTCTTACAATTTTAGCTTTAAGTTTGTTTTCTGGCGTAGAGAAGTTTGCCAAAAAAAGGAAGAAGTAGGAAATATAAGTGCTAGGAAAGTAATAAAATTTTGTGTGCGGTGTTGTGCTTCAGTCTATACACCTAGTCATACATAAAAAATTTCTTAATAACAATTTATGATATAATTAAATACTTTAAATACTATTTTAATTTAAATATATTTTAATTAGTTGTATAATAAAATACAACAGATAAACAAATTTAAAATACCTCTTTTAAACAACATAACATGTCTATGAAACAGTTAAGTTAACAATGTTTACAAAAAAATATTTTCATGCCAATAATTTTATATGTATAGATATAATGCTATTTGAAGTAAATTGAAAAAATAATAAATTCATATCTACGCATAGTACAGTACACTGCCAGCAAAACTGCTCATTTTTTTTTAATTACCTGAAATCTGAAATGCAGGGTGGGGGGCAATCAGGCACAAAAAAAGTTTATTTCATAGTTATGGTAAACCTAGAAGTAAAATCTGATACAAATCTTTGTGCGAAATGCTTTGCACGGGTCCAGCTAGTTTTATAACATTTTAGTTAAATTAATTTTTAAAAAAGTTGGTAAAAACATAAAATCTTCTTTTAATGTTAAATGTTTGTTGGCACGGTACTTGTTAAGTGGCATAAAAAAGGTGAAAACATGCTGCAAAATATCTACAGATGTGGAGTAAAATATAAATATGTTATGAAGTGTAAGTTTATTTACTGGTTATAAATGGGTTAGATTATGTTTTTATCTATTAAGCGTATATAAGATTGATCTAGATTTATTCATCTATTCAAAATGTAACATATACCACATTTTCTAATTAGCTAAGAATATCTCTCAACCTTTTTGTTCTAAGTATCATGGTAATTTTTATTGTTACTTTGGAATGTTTTCTCCTTTCTTGTATTCTTCTATTGTATTTGTTTTGAATATCTAATTTTCTTTATTAACCTACAGATAAGGGCATTGTTGGAAGTGGAGTGACCCCTAAAGCTCCTGAAAAAACTAACACTTGTGTAAGAGACACATCCTTGTCAACTATACAAGAAGAAAGGACTTCCCAACTTCATGATACTGATAAATCACTCACACTTGATGATAGACCTGAAGAAGTTTCATTTTCATTTGATGGAAGAGAAGTATCAGTTTCACTGTATGAGACACCAGATTTGACTGAGGAAGAAGCCCTTCAAATAGTAGAAATGTATGCAGATCAGATTTCAGAACATGTATCAGGTAATTGTCCCTGAATCATTACAAAAACTCAGTATCTTAGATTTTAGTTTTCAGAGCCTCCAGCAGAAAATTTTGTTTAACTGTCATATTATCATAATATTGTGTGCTACTGGCTTTAATTGAATTTTAAAAATATTTTTTTCATTTTGAAATCATTTTTAGATAGATGCCTTAGTAAGTACATATAAATTCTTTAGAGTGCTTGGACCAAAGTTATTATTATTATTTTTTTTATTAATTTGTAATAAGTAGACTTTGAATACATGCTCTATAGGCACTTGTATTTAATTTATACAGCCTACTATTTGTTCAGTCCTTTTAAACGCTCTAAATTAAATTAAACTTAATTAAGCACTAAAATTACAAGTAATTGAACTTATTTTATATCTTTATTTAAAGTATTTTCATGTAATTGAATAATTTAGTGTTTCATGTTTATACAGTTGAAATATAACCAATTAAAGGCAGGTAGATTTAACTTAAAAAATAATAACTTTATATCGTCGTCACCATGCTAAAGTAGCAAATATGCATAGGTTTTTAGTTGCACATTCGTTACTTTAGCATGGTGACGGCGATATCACAAATTTAATTTTTTTTTTTTTTAAATTCATGTACATCATTTATTTTTAAATGAAAGCCTCTAGAAAATTGGTTAATTGAGATTTAGAATAATGATGTATTGTAGATAATTTTTCTTAAGATTTTTTTAGTAATTTTTATTTGTTGGTTTTCAGAACATAATGTTGTTGAATTGCCGCCAATGAGATTTACTAAAGAAAGTTCGACATCCGGAAAATTGCTAATGGAAGCTATGGTGATCGATGTAAGCCCAGATTATTTTACTCCCGGAGAAGTGGATGACTTGAGGACTGATGCAGACCTGGAAGAGTTCAGTCTTGTCGAAGAAGCTATGGTGACTCCTGAAGAAGAGAAAGGAGATATTGAATTTCCATCTTCCCCTATAAGACCAGAGGAAGCACTTCAGTTTCCAGTTAGAAAGATATCTCAACCAACACTTAAGGAAGATAAAACCAAAAGAAAGAAAAGAAAGTCTACTGATTCAGATAAAGAAGATGATTCTCTTCAGGAATTTGAACGAAGGAAGACTGAAAAGAGGCCATTTAAGGAAAGAAAAAGAACCGAATCTGAAATGGAAGATGATTCCTTGTATGAATTTGAAAATCGTAAGGTGACAGGGCAGAATGAATCTAAATTAGTTGAAAAGAAAAACGAACGAACTGAAAATGTTTCAGAATCATGCATTGAAGTATTTGAGTCTGGAGAAAGACCTTCCATGTTTAAAACAGCAGAGCTTATTTCACCAGGACAATCTAGACATTCCCTTACTGAAGATGATAGGACATATAATACTGCTGAAGAGTCTGCTTTCGATAAGAGTGAAATGTCAGTTTTAGAAACTTTAGCTCAATCATTGCAAGAAATCCAACGAGGGTTAGCATTCGTAGAAGCCAAAGTTATTTCAGAATCACAAGAATTATTATCTCCCGAAGCCTCTATTTTAGAGTCACTAGCTCAACCGATCGCAGAAGTTCAACGAAGTTTGGAAGTGATGGAAGAAAAGTTGGATGAAGCTCTTATAGGATCACAAGTTCTAGAAACTCTAGTTCAGCCGATTAGTGAGTTTAAGAAAAGCTTAAAGATGATGGAGGAAGAGGAGGCCTTAAAAAGAAAAGCTTCAAGTATAATGGAATCCCTTGCTCGTCCATTACAAGAGCTTGAAAGAGAAATAGCTTTGATCCAAGAACAATGTTATCCACAACACCACCTATCTTCGGAAGAAAGATATGCCAAATCAGTAGAAGAAGTTCAAGAAACCTTGACCAGGATAATAGAAAGGCAAGAATCTGTACCTCATGACAGAAAACTTATGAAAACTATATCTGTAGAGTTACAAGAGTTGGAAGAAACTGCTAATGATGATTTGGAAAAATATTATGACAGGTAAATTCTTAGATATTTTTTTCATATGTATACTTTAAAGGTTATCCATTTAAACTTATATTACTAAAAATCGATGTTTTTCTATCAAGATTTTAATTTTAATTAAAAAAATGTTGTTTTTTTGTTTGTTTTAGGCTTCTTGCTTGCAGTTCAGAACTGAGAAAAAAACTAAACGATGAACATGACCAGGAAATTGTTGACATATTACGATCAATGGGTGATTTAGTTAAACCTCTCAAACGTCTTTCTGCGGTAACATCTAAATGTATATCAGTTATTGTCAAAGATTATGAGTTAGGAGGAATGCCTTCAGCTAAATTAGTGGAATCATTAGTTAAACCATTAGAAGCTCTGAAATCATCCTTAGATTTGATCGAGAGTGTAAGTAACTTGAAAAGTCATAGAGCAATTAGGGGAGTTGGAATTCCACTGTTATATAAAATGTCAGTGCCTATGGAAGAACTTCAAACAACTATTAAACTTGTTGAAAATCTTTCTGCTCATACTGCAGTTGAGTTCCTTGTAGCCCCCCTTGAAAATTTAATAAAAGTTGTTTCAACGATTGATATTTCGACAGGAGGTGAAGGTTTCCTAGAAAATTTAGGAAAAGAAGGGCCTGACCTTGTGAAAGGTATCAATAATTCATTGAACACCATAAAAAATACCATGAACTCTATTAAAGCCAATGCTGAAAATGTTGAAAGTGAAAGAGAATTAATTGAAAAATTGCCAAATATTGTAAAACCTATGGAAGACCTTCAGAGAAGTCTGAAACCGATTCAAGAAAATATTGGTGAAGATCTTAGTTATGACGAAGTTTGTGAAGTGGCTCAGAACCTTAGTAAGCCACTTCAATCGCTAAGATCAGAGTTATCCATTTTACAACATGAAATTGAAATTGAACATTATGGAGATATAACAGGTGAAAAGAAAAGTGTATTATCTGAACTAATTGAACCTCTTGAAGCTGTTCAAACGAGTATAAAATGTTTTCATGAATCAATTTTATGCAAAGAAGATCCAATACATGTACGTTTTGTTTTATATGCACTTAAAGAAATGGCTGATCCTTTGAATATTTTATGTTCCAAAGTTACTAAAACTGAAGAGGCAATTTTACAAGGAAAAGTATTAGATCCTTATCAAGGATTAAAGAATGTTACAAAAGCTGTTAGAGAGCTGAAAGAAACTTCATCATTGACGAAAAAAGACCTACCTATAATTCATGGAATATCATCTACACTATCTAAGCCTTTGGATTTAGTAGAAAATGGTCTTTCTGATATATTATATGAAGTATATAACAGCGACAAAGGAGACTTAAACATTGACATGTTGAAAACTTTAGCCGAACCCTTCATGGTATTACAAAGTGCATTGTTAGATATAGACAGTCAATCACTGGGCAGTGAAAATGAACTTCCTGAACTTAAACAAGCTATAAAAGACTTGCAACGCTCTGTTTTAGTAATTCAAGATCATGTTAGCTTTGAATATGGTGACGAACCTTCAACTACAGAATCTAACATAGTTATGTTAGAGTCACTTGTTCAACCTTTACAGGTGCTAAGATCTCAGATTAGTGATATTCAACGAGCATCTTTGAGAACTCTGATAAAAACAGATAGAGTTTTAACTGATATTAGAGATTCATCAAAAGATATTATTGCAGCATTAAATGCTCAGATTGAAGAAAATGACTCTCTTTCAGAATTATTGAAGAAGTTGGGAAAAACTGTAGCAGAATTAGGAATATCTGCTGATGTACAAAACATTCAACTAGGTCAAGGACAAATGCTGGAAGAAGCAAGGTGTAATATGGCCAATATATTAGCAGCAGTTGCCACATCTTTTGGAGAAACATGTACAGAAGCTGATGAATTAAGTACAAAGTTGAATACAGAACAAAGGAAAACATTAATTTCAATACAAGAAATGATTCTTGACTTGAAAAGTGCTGTGGAAACTGCTGTAGAAATACTGAATGAGAAAAAAGTTGGATTTGAACAAAATATAGCTACTGCTTCAGCATTAGAACAAGTGAAATGTGCTATGTACGATTTCAATCATTCACTTTCCAGCATGATTGAAGTACAGCCTAAGCCACCTAAAAAATCTATAAGTATGGATGAATTAAAAGATTTTGTAGTACAATTAGAATGTGATGTAAATTTGGTAATAGACAAGATTTCATCTACTGTTGACCGAAATGTAGCTCAACCTGTTCTTGACAACATACTGGATGATGTGAAAAGTGTAAAGTATGCTGTTTTAAAAATGATTGAAGACAGACATTTAGATGAAAATAGGATACAATATGTATTAGAAAAAGTTAAATTTATTGAAAATGACTTGAATGAACTATCACAAAATACATTAGAACATGAGTATATTCCTTTGAATGATGCTTGCAAAACTGCTCAGGCTATTGTTTCAATGCAAGATCAGTTAATCCCTAATTCAAAAGATGAATATGATTACCGTGAAGTTGTTGATGCATTAGTAGAAAATGTTAAAAGTCTTGAATCAGTAGTTGAAAAACTGAAACATGATTCTGATGAAACTCAAAATAATGATGATTTTGTGACAATTTTTGAAAATCTGATGATACTTCAAGAATGTATTACTCCTTTAACGTCTGGAGAAAAGCAACTTGAAATGTTAGGAGAACAATTGAGACAAATGAAATTGCCTATAAAAGTTATTGAACAATCATTACATAATATCAAAGTCAATAAAGAAGACCTGAATGAGGCTTTACAGACACTTAGCAAAGTGGCAGAATTGTGTTTTAAAAAAGAATCTTATACAAAATCTGATTATTTTGATTCCGAAAGCCTTTATCAGCCAATTGATAGTCCGTTAGTCAACACTATAAGTGATACTATTGATATGTTGAGAAATACCTTTAAAGAAATTAAAGACAAGAAACCTGTAAAACTTGCATGGTTTATTGATTCTTTTGAAGAAACATTAGCTATTTTCGGAAATGAATTAAGTGAAAATGTAAGTAACATTGATGAACCACAGGTAAGGCAAAAATTAAGGGAATGTATAAAGAAATTAAAAGGTGAAATATCAGAATTAAAAATCAGTGAAGCTGGCCCACTAAGCGAATTGAAGAAAGCTATTATGTCACTTGACGCTGTAATACTAGAACCCCCTCAGCAAATTTTACCTCTCTTACAAAACTTGGTCAAACCATTAACTGCTTTACATGAATGCGTTTGTAACTTGGATATTAAATTAATTAAAAAAGAAGAATTTAAATATGTGGAGGATTATTCTAAAGCTAGCAGTGATTTAGAAATAGGATTGATAAAACTGGAGAAAGCTCTTGTAACTTCTGAAGAGCTGGACTTCAAAGTTTTGTCTAAACCTCTAGAAATTCTCTGTAGTTACGTAGAGTCAATGAGTGAAAATCCACTTTTTGAATATATTGATGAAGATTCAAGTATTGCTCAGCTGTATACTTTAACTGAGCAGATTGCTGATATCAAAACATATTTAGATGAAGTAGAAAAAAATTATCCTGGAGATAAAAAAGAAATGGAGGCTCTACTTATAAAATTAGCAAAGCCAGTTAGAGAATTGAAACATAATGTAGCACTTATACAAGAACAGGCTTTACTTACAAATGTGCAGTCAAAATCAGCAGAACTGGAGGATTTAAAAGAAGCATTAGCTGTTGTTTGCTCACACATTGAAGAGAATAAGTTTCTTCAACCAATTCTTAATCCAGTTTGTATTTTACAAGAAAAATTAGAAAAAGCTACTCCAGAAAGTTTTAAACCTAATGATATGGTTTATCCTGTGGAAGAATTGAAAATAGCGCTTGAAGAAATAGAAAAAGGAATTAGCACAGAAACAGAACTTAGTTGTAAAGTGAATAATGCTGAACAAATTTTAGATATTTGCCATAATGTGATTCAAATAATAGAAAATAGGGTGATGGAAAGTTTAGAACCAGAACTAACTCCATCAACACATTCAGTAGATCATGGAAAAATTAAAAATGTATCTGAACAGCTTGTCAGGGCAGTTCCGGTCACTGTTCAAACTGAACTTTGTGAGGAAGATGAAGATATTAAGTACAAGAATGATGAATCAACGTATGCTGTCGAAAAGGATACAAAACAGAAATCAAAAGATCATGGTGAAGATTCTATTTTAAAACAAACAATAATTCATAAACCTATCTCAGAAGCTGAAGTGAAAGATAAAGATAAACTTAATATAAAAATTGGGGACAAATCTATTGGCTCAGAGATTACAAAAGAAATATCTGAATTAGGACAAAAAGAAAATAAATCAGTTAAAGAAATTGAGGAAGAAGCCCTAGTGAAGGACAATAAGAAAATGAGAAATGATGAAGAATACAAAATACTTCAAGGAATAAAACAAGACATTTCTAAAATTGATGAAGATGATAAGAAAAAAGGAAATATGGAATTAAAACAAGATAATGATGAAAGAATGGTTACTAAAGACTTTGAAATGAAGGATGAACCTTCGAAAAATGTAAAAGAATTAGAAAAACTGAGAACTTCTGTAGAGGTTAGCCAGTCAAAGGGAATTGAAGGTAAGGAACAAGTTGAGCCCAGACATAAGCAAGAAAAAGTGGAGAAGCCCATTTCATTAACTGAACAAACTGATAGCAAATTAAAAGAAAATGAAGAGAATATTGGGAAACAAGAACCAGCATCAACTGGAGAGCAAAACATCCGAGGAGAAGATAAAATTATTGTTGCAGAACATGGAGAAGACAAACAGTTTTTAGGTACAGAGTATAGTGGCAAATCTGAAGAAAACAAGAAGTCACATGATGCCAAAGAAACTACCAAGATACATAATGAGCAAGATAGTTGTGAGAAGCAAATTGAATTCAGTAAAAGCAGCCATCCAATTTTTGAAATAAAAAATGAAATAAAAGAGTCCGAAATTGAAGAAAATAAAAATATAGAAGTCATTAAGATTATCCAATCAGAAGTATCAACATTGGAGAAAAATGAAGATATGCATTTAATGGTTCAAGAGCAACCAGAATCCAAAGATAAACAGTCAAGTCCTACTGTTGCTGAAAAACTCTACAAACTAACCACCTATATAAAGCGACTTGAAGGTGAAATAATTTCTTCAATCAGTATTATTTCTAAAACCAAAGCAAAATTTTCTGTTAAACCTATTCTTGAGTCTGTTTTAATTGATATAAAAAGCATGGATAGAGTTGTTGATAAATTGTTGCAAGATCAAAAAGTGGATTATACGAGATTAAAATTTATTGTAGATAAAGCAAGCTTTATAGGAGAGGACTTAAAATTTGTTGTGAATAGTAGTTTACTAAAAGAAGAATGCTATACCCTTAATGCAGCTAGCAAGACTGTACAAGATATAATGTTATTAAAGTTAATTGAAGAGGATTCAAAAGATGAAGAGATTCAGGAGAAAACTGAATCCGAAATAACTTTTATGAAAGGAACAACTTTACCGGAAGACTCAAACAACAAGGAAGGAGACAGGTCCAATAAAAATATTGTGAAGGATAAAATAGAAATTGAAAATATCAAAATGAAGGAGGATGAAGAAAACCTTGACATGACTGTTAGATTAAACGAAAAAGGGCAAGTGTTATTAATAGATGAATCTGAGAAACAAGAAAATGTTGATATCGTGAAAATTAGCAATGAAACAAAGAATCTGATAAAAGATTCTCAAGAAACTGATTTAAATGCACAGAAAAGTAATGAAAAAAAATTAAATGAAATAAAAGAAGCAAATAGCAAAAAGAAAAATGAATTTAAGCATGAGATGTTAGATACTGAAAAAGCAAAAAAAGATATAGCAGAAGATTACAAGAAGGTACCAGAAATTAAGACAGAAGATGAAGTGAAATCTTTGCAGGATGGAAATAAATCTATATTGCATAAAGGTAAAGTTGAAAAAGATGAAGTAAAAGATTTGCAGAAGATAGAAGGAGACGACAAGACACAGTCATCTCTTCCAAAAACGGAAGATCAAAAAGCTGATATTGATGCTGAAATCGAAATAAAAATTATGGCGAGCAAGGAAGCAGAAGCAAAAAAGATGGATGAGGAAGGGAAAAAAATAAAAATAGAATCTGAAGATATCATCAATAAAGAGGAAGATGAAAAAGCCAAAATAGAAGCAGAAGAAAATAAAAAAAGAGAGGAAGAAGGGAAGATGAAACCCGAAGCTGAAACTAGGAAAAGAACAGATAAAGAAGAAAAAATGATAAAGGAATCTGGGCCTAAAAAAGAAGTAGAGCTAGTAAAGAAGATGAAACAAGATGAGGAAGGTAAAAAGAAAATAGAGAAAAATGAGGAGGTAAAGCAGGAATCTGAAACTACAAACAAAAATGATGTGAAAGAGAATTTAATAGAGGAAGATAAAAAGTCTAAAGTGGGAGCTGAAGTTGAAAAGATGACAAATCAAGAAGAAAAAACTAAAATAGAAGCAAAAGTTAAAACGAAAAAGGAGGTAAAGCAGAAATTTAAAGAGGAAGAAGACAAATCTCAAAAACCTGCTGAAGCTAAAACAAAAAAAGATGAAGAACAGAAGCTAAAGGAGGAGGTTCATGATCAAAAGAAAAAGGAAGAAAAAGAAAAAGCCAACAATGAAGCAGAAACTATGAAGAAAGAAGAGGAAGGAGAAACAGCCAAAAAAGAAATAGAGGATAAAAAAAAGAAGGAAGAAGAAGAAAAATCTATATTGAAAGCAGAAGCCAATAAATTGGAAGCTGAAGCTAAGAGGAAAAAGGAAGAAAAAAAAGCTAAGTTGGAAAGTGAAACTAAAAAGAACAAAGAGGAAGAAGAAACTGCCAAAACGGAGGCAGAGGTTAAAAATAAAAAGGAAGAAGAAGAAAAAGCGAAATTGGAAGCTGGACCTAAAAAGGATAAAGAGCAAGAAAAGAAGTTGAAGGAGGAAACTGAGGCTAAAAAAAGGAAAGAAGAAGAAAAATCACAATTGAAAGGTGAAGCTGAAAAAAAGAAAATGGAAGAAGAAAAGGCTAAATTAGAAGCAGAACCTAAAAAGAAAAAAGAGGAAGAAAAGAAGTTAAAAGAGGAAGCTGAGGCTAAGACAAAGAAGAAAGAAAAAGAAAAATCAAAATTGGAAGCAGAAGCTGAAAAGAAAAAAAAGGAAGAAGAAGAAAAAGCTAAATTGGAAGCTGAAGCTAAGAAAAAAAAAGAGGAGGAAGAAAAAGCAACATTGGAAGCTGAAACTAAGAAGAAAAAAGAGGAAGAAGAAACTGCCAAAAAAGCGGCAGAGACTATGAAGAAGAAGGTAGAAGAACAAGCTAAGTTGGATGCTGAAGCCAAGAAGAAAAAGGAAGAAGAAAAAGCTAAATTGGAAGCTGAAGCTAAGAAGAAAAAAGAGGAAGAAGAAACTGCCAAAAAAGAGGCAGAGGCTAAGAAGACAAAGGATGAAAAAGAAAAAGCAGCATTGGAAGCTGAAGCTAAGAAGAAAAAAGAGGAAGAAGAAAAAGCAAAAATGGAAGCTGATGCTAAGAAGAAAAAAGAGGAAGAAGAAAAAGCTAAATTGGAAGCTGAAGCTAAGAAGAAAAAAGAGGAACAAGAAACTGCCAAAAAAGAGGCAGAGGCTAAGAAGAAAAAGGATGAGGAAGACAAAGCTAAATTGGAAGCTGAAGCCAAGAAGAAAAAAGAGGAACAAGAAACTGCCAAAAAAGAGGCAGAGGCTAAGAAGAAAAAGGAAGAAGAAGACAAAGCTAAATTGGAAGCTGAAGCCAAGAAGAAAAAAGAGGAAGAATCAAAAGCTGAAATGGAAGCTGATGCTAAGAAGATAAAAGATGAAGAATCAAAAGCTAAATTGGAATCCGAAGCTATAAAGAAAAAAGAGGAAGAAGATAAGGCTAAATTGGGAGCTGAAGCTAAGAAGAAAAAAGAGGAAGAAGAAAAAGCTAAATTGGAAGCTGAAGCTAAAAAGAAAAAAGAAGAAGAAGAAAAAGCTAAAGTGGAAGCTGAAGCTAAGAAGAAAAAAGAGGAAGAAGAAACTGCCAAAAAAGAGGCAGAGATTAAGAAGAAAAAGGAAGAAGAAGACAAAGCTAAATTGGAAGCTGAAGCAAAGAAGAAAAAAGAGGAAGAAGAAAAAGCTAAATTGGAAGCTGAAGCTAAGAAGAAAAAAGAGGAAGAAGAAACTACCAAAAAAGAGGTAGAGGCTAAGAAGATAAAGGAAGAAGAAGAAAAAGCTAAATTGGAAGCTGAAGTTAAAAAGAAAAAAGAGGAAGAAGAAAAAGCTAAATTGGAAGCTGAAGCTAAGAAGAAAAAAGAGGAAGAAGAAAAAACTAAATTGGAAGCTGAAGCTAAGAAGAAAAAAGAGGAAGAAGAAACTGCCAAAAAAGAGGTAGAGGCTAAGAAGAAAAAGGAAGAAGAAGAAAAAGCTAAATTGGAAGCTGCAGCTAAGAAGAAAAAAGAGGAAGAAGAAAAAACTAAATTGGAAGCTGATGCTAAGAAGAAAAAAGAGAATGAAAATAAAGCTAAATTGGAAGCTGAAGCTAAGAAGAAAAAAGAGGAGGAAGAAACTGCCAAAAAAGAGGCAGAGGCTAAGAAGAAAAAGGAAGAAGAAGAAAAAGCTAAATTGGAAGCTGAAGCTAAGAAGAAAAAAGAGGAAGAAGTAAAAGCTAAATTGGAAGCTGAAGCTAAGTCGAAAAAGCAGGAAGAAGAAAAAGCTAAATTGGAAGCTGAAGCTAAGAAGAAAAAACAGGAAGAAGAAAAAGCTAAATTGGAAGCTGAAGCTAAGAAGAAAAAGGAGGAAGAAGAAACTGCCAAAAAAGAGGTAGAGGCTAAGAAGAAAAAGGAAGAAGAAGAAAAAGCTAAATTGGAAGCTGAAGCTAAGAAGAAAAAAGAGGAAGAAGAAAAAGCGAAAATGGAAGCTGATTCTAAGAATAAAAAAGAGGAAGAAGAAAAAGCTAAATTGGAAGCTGAAGCTAAGAAGAAAAAAGAGGAAGAAGAAAAAGCTAAATTGGAAGCTGATGCTAAGAAGAAAAAAGAGAATGAAAATAAAGCTAAATTGGAAGCTGAAGCTAAGAAGAAAAAAGAGGAGGAAGAAACTGCCAAAAAAGAGGCAGAGGCTAAGAAGAAAAAGGAAGAAGAAGAAAAAGCTAAATCGGAAGCTGAAGCTAAAAAGAAAAAAGAGGAAGAAGAAAAAGCTAAATTGGAAGCTGAAGCTAAGAAGAAAAAAGAGGAAAAAGAAACTGCCAAAAAAGAGGCAGAGGCTAAGAAGAAAAAGGAAGAAGAAGATAAAGCTAAATTGGAAGCTGAAGCTAAGAAGAAAAAAGAGGAAGAAGAAACTGCCAAAAAGGAGGCAGAGGCTAAGAAGAAAAAGGAAGAAGAAGAAAAAGCTAAATTGGAAGCTGAAGCTAAGAAGAAAAAAGAGGAAGAAGAAACTGCCAAAAAAGAGGCAGAGGCTAAGAAGAAAAAGGAAGAAGAAGAAAAAGCTAAATTGGAAGCTGAAGCTAAGAAGAAAAAAGAGGAAGAAGAAACTGTCAAAAAAGAGGCAGAGGCTAAGAAGAAAAAGGAAGAAGAAGACAAAGCTAAATTGGAAGCTGAAGGCAAGAAGAAAAAAGAGGAAGAAGAAAGAGCTAAATTGGAAGCTGAAGCTAAGAAGAAAAAAGAGGAAGAAGAAACTGCCAAAAAAGAGGCAGAGATTAAGAAGAAAAAAGAAGAAAAAGCTAAATTGGAAGCTGAAGCTAAGAAGAAAAAAGAGGAAGAAGAAAAAGCTAAAATGGAAGCTGATGCTAAGAAGAAAAAAGAGGATGAAGAAGAAGCTGAATTGGAAGCTGAAGCTAAGAAGAAAAAAGAGGAAGAAGAAAAAACTAAATTGGAAGCTGAAGCCAAGAAGAAAAAAGAGGAAGAAGAAAAATCTAAAGAAGTTAAAATCAAATCTGAAGGTGATGCTATGAACAAAAGTTCCAAAAAGGACGCAGAATGGAGTGAGAAATCAGAAGAGGAAGATAAGATAAAACAGCAAGTTGAAGTCCTGAAGAATAAACAAGATGTAAAAGTTAAAATGGGAAATGATAATAAGATGAAAATAGAGGAAGACGAAATGTCCGAAAAGGAAGCTAAAATTGAATTAGATGCTATTAAGTATAAAGATATGCAAGGACAAACTAAAGTGGTTGCTGAAACTATAAAGAATAATGAAAAACATAAATTAAACCATGTGGATAAAATCGAAGAAAGAGTAAATAGACTAAAGGCAGAAGAAAACAAGATAAATTCTGAAATTAATACTAGTCAAGAAAATAAGAGGAACATGATAGAAGTTGTGGAGCTTGATCCAGAAGATGAATTTTTTTGGGTTGGTAAAGGTTCATCAGGACATTCTACTTCTTATAAATATCTTGGAAGTGATTCTGGTTATTCTGAAAACATAAAATCCTATGTCCAAAGTTCTCCTTTAAGTCGGAAATACATTATTGATGACAATTTGAATATTGATAACAATTATAAATTCCCGAGACATATTTCCAGGAGCTGCTCCTATGAAACTACTTCAACTAATTCATATCTGAATCAATCCAAACTTAAACAATACCTTGCTCAATCAGGCTCAGACATCAATCAAGACTTATCCCCTAGAAGTTATCCTGTACAAGATGAATACTCGAAAAAAGATTTTTCGGCGATTCATTCCTCTAAACCTACAGATTTTCTTATGAAGGACTACAGTTATAACACTGGTTCTCCAGCTTTAGATTCTTTAAGAAAAAGGATAGATAAGTCTTGGAAAAATTTGAATAGACACATGTCTCACGAATACTTATCAAGTGGGGTTAAATCTGATCCACTTTCAAAAGAATTTGGGGGTAGTGCTGATCAACTTTCATCAAAAGAAATTTATAAAGATTTTCTCTATGTACCATACAAAGAAGACTTTTCTCCTCTTGCCCAATCGCGTCGTTACACAAGACGACGATCTGCATCCCCATTACCAGTATTCAGTGATAACACAGCAATAGTCAGGCAGCGCTCAGTGTCACGTTCACGTTATGATTATCATGTAAGTCTAGGTTATTTTAATTATCATATTAATGGAATGAAAAATTACTTAATTTGTATGGTGTTAAGTGTGTGAACTTAGTTATATTATTTACTAGCTAGGGTGCCCGGCTTCGCTCCGGTAGTTGTGTGGTAGTTTTAATACCAAAAAAACTTTAAAATTAAAGGAAATATAGAACAAAATTAGCATCTTCTTGAAAATTCGGTTTTAACTTGGTATCAATATTCTGCAGACTTGAGAGTCCGCCCTAATAAGGAACCCTGTATAATTTACAGGGGGTTGAAAATGGTAAATGAACAATTAATTTTCCAGCAACTTTGTCGAGTTATGCTTCGCTTTGATGATTTCTGTGATTCTGAATCCTATAAGCCCATTCCAAGTAGTAAGAAGATGATAAGTTATTAGATTATTGTTGAAAAATCTGGTATCTCAGTTAAAAAAATTATATCTCGAGTAAAACTTAAGCACTGACTACTATGATGGTCCTATTTGATCCAGAAGTATAGAAACTACCGAAGATTCATAGACACTTTTTTTTAAGATCTTTTTTCCATTTTAACCTCCCTTAAGATATCCCCCTGTAATTTGAACGGTTTCTGCATATCTCGAATCTTACTACTATTACAAAGTGAAAACCAAAATTTCTTGAAGGCACAATTTTTTCATCATATTTCTTTTTATCCTAAACTATGAGGGGTGATAAAATCTTATTGAAAAAAATGGTGTAATTGGAGTTAATCATTTTGTCAACTGGAATCCTCATCATACATACATAGTAATATAGCCAACTTCTTTTTCATAATTACATACAATAAGAACACTTAAAACTTTTTATTTTCGATTTATATTTAGTCAATTTATCTCTTTTTTTTATGTCTGTTTTTATTCGCTCACTGTACAACTAAAACATATTCACTCATATTGCATTAAATTTACTTAAGTATATGTTATATATTGATTAAATGTAATGCGTTAATCAATTAACCTTCTTATGAGAAAATTAATTTTGTAAGGTATCCAGGCGGTTTTCTAATTGATTGCAGAGATATAAAATCATTTTTTTTATTTTGAACGCAAAGGTGAAATTAATTATTTTCGCTTGATGTTTTAATAATTTAAAAAGAACAGCTGTAAAATATATAACATTTACAATCTGAACGAATGAATGAACAATAAACATTGAGTGAACACCCTAGCGCTTCCTGGTAGTCTGCAGCTCGAACTAAATTTTTCATTCATAAACTTGTATGTCATTCTCAGGTAGGCTAATTACATGGTGCGAGAGGCTTAAAATTCCAGTCCTTTTCTCTTCAATTTTACACCCTTAAGAAAAAAACGGAAACATTCTTCTCCGTTAGGGGTTGTATAGCAACACGCTGACATAACTTTATTAAACATACGTTGAGTGGTTTTTGAGCCTTATCGGCACGCACATTGTACACTTTGCTTTATAATATATATTGATTAATGTTAATGATCCTAAGGTATCAAATCATAAAATTCTAATTTGTTAATTTGATGCAGTTTATCATAAAACTGGCTCAAACCCTTTTCACAAAATTTTAGGTTTAACAGTAGGTGTCAAAAACCTATGAGTGTACTAAAGGAATTTGAAAAATGAATACACCAGTCAAAGTTTACTAATATTTTTTTTATTTTTAAATCATTTTTTTTTTTAATCTTATTTCATTAATAATTTTTCGATACAAGTAAAATTTTCCTCTATTATCCTAGTAAGTGGTTACTTAAATTATTTAATGATCTATTAATAGTAACTTCATTTTTAGTTCATCTGGTTGTACAAAAAAAAAAAAAAAAAACCTGTACCACTGCTTAACACCCATAGAGCGTCTTCGTAGCAATACTGCTTAAGGAAGTTTTCTGTTTCTTGGTCATTTGTGCAAGGAGGTGATTCGATTGTGACCATGCTCAACCCCCACATTTTTCTCCCCTTAATTTTTCAATTAAAAGTAACCATTTTATAAAGGCTGGGTGAACCCCACCCATGAGGGTCTCTTGGTTGTTTGTTCAATTTTTTAATTTTTTTTTTATTATATTAAATTCTTCATATACAATATATCCCTGCTTTTTAACCGTCTTTGAAAGAGGAGGTTACTCAATTCGATACGTATGTGACTTTTTTTTGTGCCTTTTTTACTTTCACTTACCTATATATGAAATATATAGTAAGTGGAAGTATTGGGATCGTGAAAAATTTCGACTTCCGGTTTTCAACGGAAATACACGTTTTGGGGCCCCCTGAGTCCAAATAACCAAGTCCCGCGAAATGGTCTGTGTGTGTGTGTGTGTGTGTGTGTGTGTGAACAGACTAGCTCAAAAACTATAAACCGTGCGAACCTGAAATTGGGTATTTAGTGTAGGTATATGCCCGCGATGTGACAGCAAAAATTTCATCAAAATTGCTCAAAGGGAGGGGGTACTTTATTTAATAACTTTTTACGTTTTTTTTCGATTTTCTCAAAAACGGCTCTAACGATTTTGATTAAACTGAGTATTTCGTGTATTAATATGCCCTAGATATGACTGTAAAAATTTCATCAAAATTGATTAACTGGAGGGGGGACTTTACTTAATAAATTTTGTATCATTTTCACGCGTTATTTTTATTTACTCAAAAACGGCTTTCACGATTTTGATTAAACTGAGTATTTCGTGTATTGATATGCCCTAGATATGACTGTAAAAATTTCATCAAAATTGATTAACCGGAGGGGGGACTTTACTTAATAAATTTTGTATCATTTTCACGCGTTTTTTTTCGATTTTCTCAAAAACGGCTCTAACGATTTTGATTAAACTGAGTATTTCGTGTATTAATATGCCCTAGATATGACTGTAAAAATTTCATCAAAATTGATTAACTGGAGGGGGGACTTTACTTAATAAATTTTGTATCATTTTCACGCGTTATTTTTATTTACTCAAAAACGGCTTTCACGATTTTGATTAAACTGAGTATTTCGTGTATTGATATGCCCTAGATATGACTGTAAAAATTTCATCAAAATTGATTAACCGGAGGGGGGACTTTACTTAATAAATTTTGTATCATTTTCACGCGTTATTTTTATTTACTCAAAAACGGCTTTCACGATTTTGATTAAACTGAGTATTTCGTGTATTGATATGCCCTAGATATGACTGTAAAAATTTCATCAAAATTGATTAACCGGAGGGGGGACTTTACTTAATAAATTTTGTATCATTTTCACGCGTTATTTTTATTTACTCAAAAACGGCTTTCACGATTTTGATCAAACTGGGTATTTGATGTATGTATATGCCAAAGATGTGATAGCCAACATTTCATCAAAATTGATCAACCGGATGGGGGACTTTATTTAATAAATTTTGTATCATTTTCACGTGATTTTTTTTTTATTTTCTCAAAAATGGCTTTAACGATTTTGATCAAACTGGGTATTTGATGTATGTATATGCCAAAGATGTGATAGCCAACATTTCATCAAAATTGATCAACCGGATGGGGGACTTTATTTAATAAATTTTGTATCATTTTCACGTGATTTTTTTTTTATTTTCTCAAAAACGGCTTTAACGATTTGGTCAAACTGGGTATTTCATCTATGTATATGCCAAATATGTGATAGACAACATTTCATCAAAATTGGTCAAACGGAGGGGACCACAACAACGCATTAATTTCTAATCTAAGTAAGTTGGTAAGTGAAAGTTGTGTGTTGCGTGTGTTGTGTGTTCTTGTTTTTATTAGTTATTTATTTATATGATTGTACAGATTTCATTGCTTGTAGTGATTTTCCATCCCATGTAGATACTGTGATTTTCCATTGTATTTGTGTTGTCAAATGTATATTTCATATCTATTATTATTCTATTTGTTTATTTAAAAAAAAATTAAAATATTGATCAGAGCATTAGAGTTGTTTATAGGCTTAGATTTGTATAATTATTACTGATCATATACAAACTGTATTCATATTAAGATACTCTGAAATTTTTTTCTTAATTTCAAATGTTAGGAAAGACAACCTTACATCTGTAGTCCTTTAAGAGACAAAAGAGTAGAGCATGGAGCTAATGTCAAACTGACTTGTAACATCGGAGGAGATCCTGAACCAATAGTAGAATGGCGCAAAGATGGACAGCCAATAGAATCTATCATTGACAGGTGACTGATGACTATCTATTTCATTAATGATTTATCTTAGAATAAATATTTATGGCTTATGGTATTGGCTCTCAAAAGCTGGAAAACTTGCTCATTTAAACAAGCTGTATTTAAATTAGTGGGTTACTTTCGCCTAACATAAAATTTGGATAAATGCAAAGAGCCTTCAAAGATCATCCATTCAATAAATGAACTGTGTTAATCTCCTCTGGCAGTATCAAATCTATGCCTATGGTATGTGCTTCCCCTGTTTTATCAATCAATTTTGACATAAAAAAGAGGCTATCAAACCATCATCACTTTATGTTTGACTGTCGAACTTTTCATGTCATCGAGACAAGAAAAATAATAGAAGGACTATATATATATATATATATATATATATATATATATATATATATATATATATATATATATATACATACACATTCTTTTTTTTGGGGGGGGGGCATAATGATGTGATTATTTATTGGATTTTATTGAAATTGTAGGTTTGTTATGGAATACAGCTTTGGCGTTGCAAGCTTAGAGATAAATTCTGTAATAGCATCTGATGCTGGACAGTACACCTGTGTTGCTATGAATCCAGCTGGTCAAGCAGCAACCACTGCAACCTTAAGAGTTAATACTGAACATTGGCAAGGTATATCAATTCATTTAAAATGTTTTTATTTATTTATTTTTGAGTGTCTACGTTTAGTTCTGCTAAGGGAATAATATCCTATTGTTGTTATTAAGTGTCAAAAGAGATATGTGTTTTATTACCTTCCTTCTTTTCATTATAAATGTGGTCTACTATATTTTTCTTATCAAGCAAAATAATATCTTTATCACCTCGTAATATTAACATGGTGTCAGGTAAGAATTGAATGAATCTGTTTTGATTGCAAGTTAACCTATAATACGTGAGTTAGATCTCTGGGATCCTGAATGAAAACTAGGCAGTTTTCAAATGTCAGACGGAGAACTATCAGATTCTACATGATCCCAGTAAGAAAGATTTTCATATCGTTACTTGACATTGAGGGCTTAAAACTTTTGAATAAACTGGGTTATGGAGGAAAAAATTATGAGCTCTCTTGACAAACATGTTAAGGTGAAAGGAAACATTATATATGAGCATTTCATTTTTAATTTGATGATGCAGTATGCAGTGGAGTCTGTTAGAACGTTTGTAGAGAGGCTTAAAAATCTGTGAGTGTTATTTGTCGAAGTTAGCTAATAAAAATCAAATAGGTATCGAGGCGAAATGGTTAGGAATAGGTTAGCAGCTGGGCTAGAAGAGGGATGCCTAAGGAAACGATGCTTTTTGAGAAAGATTTAACTCTCGAGGAGGCTGTAGACAGCTGTACTACCGACGAGCTGGCATGCAAGTTTTTTTATAATCACAAATATAAAAGAGAACAAACTGAGGATATGTACATTACCTTACTGAAGCAACAAAGAGGTCTAATAAAACTTCTTCCACAGTTTGAGAATGCACGAGTATTTTGGCTAGTGAAACTCACAAACGAGGCGAGTAAGGTGACAATTTTTGGACCACCAACAATACCAGTGGGTTACCTTTCGGTGTATTCACAGCTCCTGAGGAATCTCGAAGATGGGTGAAGCGATTGAGGGATTGGATGGAGGATCACAATCGATATAGTTGTTATAGGGATAGGGAAAAATAGTACGGAAGCAATGGTGGACCACAACAAAAATTGATAAATTTGTCATTGCGAGCTAAGGATGATGTTGCTATGTGATGCGAGCTAATAAGGGTTAGGGGCCTGCCTTTTGCAAGTTGGACAACCAGTCACGTATGCACCTAAAGCTATGACAAAAACAACTAGCTTACACACAAATTGAGAAAGATTGCCTTGCCATAGTTTTCAGGACACCCAGACAATACTTAACATGGTTGAACTGCCATCATTATCAAACCTCACTCAAGCGCAACCTCATACACTTGCCACACATACCAGACATACAATCCAACGCCATAATACTGCATACAACAAAGCACATGATAACATAGGCAGCAGTATATTGTAAATATTGTCGGTATACACTGACATCTGCCATGCCACTGGTGGTGATTAGAAAGCTAAACACCAATCATGGGGGGGTCGCGATTATGTTCTCCAAGAGGAAAAGAATCTTCATGCTGCTATTCATAAGCTTTCGTTAAACATTATATGAACAAATATAAGGTAAGGAAAGCTATAAGGAAGAGCTTCCAATGCTGTTTCGAAGAAACATAGATTGGGATTGCTACCAAGAATGACTATATCAGATGCTAATAGTCACTTTATCTTTAAAACATGAAAAGTGGCTGTTGACATCCTGACAAACAGCCTCCAGAAATAATCTTGGTCATCATCCGTACCCAAAACAAAAGTATCCACAGTACATAAGGGATCTAATCAGAGTCAAGAGAAGAGCTCGTTAGGTATGGCAAACTAGCAGACCTACAGACTTATAACTGTATAACAACGAACTAAACCAACAAATAAAAAAATCGAACAAACTAACTTTGATGCCTTCTTAAATAAACTCACTACTGATGATGGGAGCTTATAGAGGCATAGAGCAAGTAATAAGCTACTAAAGCATTGCGAGATGTCAGTGTCAATCTGAAAAGAGGATGGTTCTTGTGCCATGTCAGACATTGAAAAACTGAACTCTTCTTCGCTAACTGTTTTTCTATCACATAAAATTATATGAAAATTATATACAAGATTCTCTTGATACCCTTATTTTTGAAAAAATAACCTACTTCTGCCTCTACCCCGGTTGAGGTTCAACAAGAAATCTGGAAATTACCCAAAAGAAAATTGCCAGTTCACGATCTGATCACAGCTGAGCTACTCCAACATATGCCCAGAAAAGGGATACTGTTTCTCACAACGCAATACTGAGGACTACAAAATTTCCATTGCAATGGAAGTTTTCATACATAATGATGAATTCATACATAATGAATGAATGATTGGTTTCATACAAAAACCCTAAAAAATTCCAAGAGTCCTTCTTCTTATAGACCCACCAATTTACTTCCGGTTTGTTCTAAAATTTTGGAAAAATTATTCTACAGACCTATAACAGATATAATGACACATAACCAAATATCAGAGTGCACAACGGGATTTACTAATAACAAGTAATATATGTTTTAAAAGACGATTTATTCGGATATATACTAAATAGATGTTACCACAAAGGACGCCAGTCTAAGAATGACCGTTACAACATGGCGCTCACAAATGTGAAAACTCAATGTCACCTTAATTGTTATGATAACTTAATAATCACATATAAATTCTTATTTAATGTGGAATGTACATTAACACACCCGCCCAATTCCACATTAAATATGGCCAAGATTTAATATTTTACAGCATGTGTCAAATTTACATTGAGTCAAAGCTTTTGTCATTATGTCAGCCAGTTGTTCAGTTGTGCTGATATAATTTAATTTAACTTTACCTGACCTAACTAAATATCTGACAAAATGACATTTTACATCATAATGTTTTGACCGCTTGGTTTCAAGTGTCTCAGCAATTTTTATTGTTGATAAATTATCTTCATAAATATTTATTTAAAATTCAGAATCAAAAATATCACTTAATAAATTTTTAAGAAAAATGGATTCTAATATACAGGCACTAAGTGCATACAATTCAGCCTCAGTGCTTGTTCGGAAATGTGGAAGAATAAAACAACTTGTACAGTTGAAAAGAAAAATAACGATAGTTTATTGTTTTAAACAATACAACACACTCGGGAGGAGATTACACACTGCTCGTGGGCAGTTTGTTTACACCGGCAACACAGTGTTGCCAAAGGCCGTCTCACAAAGTACAGTTTAAAATACAAAATAATAAAATACTTGAAATGTTAATTTATAATTATACATAAAATATAAAGTTATTAATTACAAGAGAATTTTATTGTTTCTCAACACCCTCCCTCAATAAAATTATAAGTACATTATAAAATAGTAGATAAAGTTAAAAAACAAAATTATTGCCCTTCAAACTGATAAACCAACACCAGCACAAAAACGACACAGCAAATCTCCAGAAACCGGCTTAGTCAAGGCGTCGGCCAACTGTTCTTTCGACTTTATGTAATTTAGAGCTACTGTACCGTCTGCCACCTTTTCACGAATAAAATGATGTTTAGTGTCAATATGTTTTAATCTTCGGTTTGAGTCTGGGCTCTTCGCTATAAACATAGCACCTTGGTTATCCTCGTTGATTTTGATGGGTGTCACGTTCTTGATCTTTAAATCTTGTAAGATATTCTTTATAAGACAGGCTTCACTTAATGCAGATCCCATTGCGATATACTCTGCTTCAGTGGACGATAGGCTAACACCCCTCTGCTTAGCAGATGACCATGAAACAGTGCATCCAAAAACTTTGAAGATGTATCCAGTTGTTGAATGTCGGTCGTCTCTATCTCCTGCCCAATCTGAGTCAACAAATCCTTCAACGATAGGAGCATTTAAATTTCTTGTATAAATAAGTTTTAAGTCAGTTGTTCCTTGGACATCTCAAAATTCTTTTTAAAGTTACATATAATGACTCATTGGCTCTATTTAAATATCGGCTGGCTATGTTCAGAGAAATGTTCAAATCTGGTCTACTACCTAAAGCGGCATACATTAACGACCCTATTATTTGACGACACTTTCTTTCAAATTCAGAATTATTTTCTGTTACCTCAAATTTAAAATTTGGGTCCATGGGAGTTTTTGTCGATCTACAATTTTCCATCTGAAACCTTTTTAGTATGGATTTTAAATATGATGTTTGGTCAATTTCGAGTGTTCCTTTCTCTATATTTTGCGTTATTTTTAGACCTAAATATTCAATCTTATCTTTTAAGTCTTTCATTTTGAAATTTTTATTTAACCGTAGTTTAAGTTCATCTATAAGTTTCAAATTATTTGAAATTATTAGTATATCGTCAACATACAAAATGACATATACAAATTCATGATCCAAAATTTTAATATAAAGACAACAATCAGATTGAGATCGTACAAACTTTCCAGAATTCATAAATGAATTAAATTTGGTGTTCCATTCTTTTGGTGATTTTTTTAGTCCATACAAAGATTTTTGAAGTTGTAGCACCTTACCATCTTCTATCATTCCTTCAGGCTTGATCAAATACACTTCTCCTTCTATTTCACCGTGCAGAAAGGCATTACTCACGTCCATTTGATGTATGTGCAATTTATCATGATTCGCAACGGCCAATAACACTCTGAGAGTTGGTAGCTTTGCAACAGGTGAATAGATATCACTTAAATCGAATATATCCTTCTGCTGGAAACCGCGTGCTACAAGTCTAGCCTTATAAGATGGATTTTCTGTTCCCTTTTTCTTGAATATCCACTTACATTCAATCGGGAATTTTCCTTCAGGTAAGTCGACTTCCTTCCAGGTGTGATTTTCTTCTAACGCTGACAGTTCTTTATTCACAGCTTCTATCCACTGTTCCTTTTCTTCACCTTCAATAGCCTGTTTATAGGTCAGTGGGCTTTCACATTTGGTTGATAGAGATAGTTCAAAATCTTCGAATTTCTGAGGACGTTTCAGTGCTGTCCTATCTCGAAGTACTCTCTCTTCAGAAGATTTGTTGTCTCTGATGTCTTCAATATTGTTCTCGACGGCTTCGTCGTTGTTTCCGATGTCTTCGTCGTTGTTTCTGGTGTCTTCGACGTTGTTTCCGATATCTTCGTCGTTGTTTCCGGTGTCTTCATCGTTGTTTCCGGTGTCTTCGTCGTTGATTCCGATGTCTTCATGATGATGATTGACTTCCTCATTTTCTTCAATCGGATCTTCAAAACCAAAAAAGTCAGAAGTGTCGCTAGAAGTTCCAAAAAGGTCAGAAGTGTCGCTAGAAGTTTCATCCACTTCATTTTCTTCATCTTCTTTTGGCTTCTGAAAAATTCCCAAATTTTCATTGTTCTTATTTTTGGATTCACAATAGTAAACGATATCAAAAACTACATTCCGTGCAATTACTACTCTTCTTTCTTCGGGATAGCACACCCTATAAGCCTTCGAGTTCTCTTCATACCCAACAAATATTCCAGTCTTTCCTTTAGGGTCCCATTTTCTTCTATTTTGTTTTGCAATGTGAACGTAAACTTTTGTTCCGAATATTTTCAAGTAATTCAGATTAATTGGCTTGGAAAACCAAATTTCGTAAGGTGTCTTATCATTGACATTGCTTGTACCAGTATAATTTAATGTGTATACTGCTGTATTAACAGCTTCAGCCCAATATGATTTTTCAAGTCCGGATGAAATAAGTAAAGATCTTGCTGCCTCCACTACAGTTCGAATTTCTCTTTCGATCCTACCATTTTGTTCACTACAATAAGGAGCAGACTTTTGATGCCTTATCCCATTAGAAAATAAAAATTGTTTTACCGTAGAATTTACTACCTCTGTACCGTTATCTGATCTTATTGCTTTTACTTTTTTATTGGTATCTCTTTCGGCTGATTTTATAGAATTTATAATTAGACCAGGTACATCAAATTTATTTCTGACGATGTGACAGAATCTATAGTGAGAAAAATCGTCTTTAATCAATAAGAAATATCTAGAACCTCCTAGGCTTGGAACCTCCATCGGTCCACACAAATCGATGTGAAGAAGTTCACATGGTTCTGAACTTTTTGATTTACTGACAGGAAAGGTCACACGACACTGTTTCCCTTTAACGCACGAGTCACATTTAGAGGTTATGTCGTCTGAATACTTTAAATCAAATTTTGCTAAAATGTCTTTTACGTGTTTGACATTTTGGTGGGCTAATTTTAGATGCCAATTATATAAAGAATCTTCTTTGGACAGTGTTAGTGCAGCTTGCTCGCAGTCAATTACAAAATTTAAGACAAACATTTTATTTTTTAAAGTTGCCTCGGCAAACACATGACCGTTTTTTATAAGTTGACATGCGTCTCCTTTTCCGACCATAGAATATCCCTTGGACATAGCTTGAGCCAATGAAAATAAATTTAATTTTAAACTAGGGACAAATAAAACATTTTTTAAGACGCTGGGTATTTTCTTACCGTCAACAATGGCAGATACATTTATGTTTCCAACGCCTGTCGCTTCCAGGAGACTACCATCACCTATCTTTACATATTTCTGGCAAGGCTGAAAATCTTCAAAATATTGTTTACAATGACACATATGTTCAGTCGCACCACTGTCAAGATAAAATTCGTTACAGGTCTCACCATCACTCATACCAGCCACACTCACAAAAGCGTTTTTCCATTTGCCTTCAGTATTTTTATTTTTGTTCAAAAACAATCTGCAATTCTTTTTAATATGTCCTGCTTTTGAGCAGAAGTTGCAAATAATTTTAGGCTTAACACTTTTATTTTTAAAACACTTATCAGTGGTATGATTGTTTTTCGAACATATTTTACACCACATATTGGTTATTGAAATTAAGGCTTGATTTTCTGAGTCCATATCCCTCAAATTTACCCTCCCTTCCTCAATCAACAATCTGGAAGTTAGCTCATTAATGGATTGCCTAGTAGGGTCAACAGACTCCCAAGATGACACAAAGTGTTTCATTTCAGAGGGAAGGGACATAAGGATCTTAGTCATTATTTGCTTATCTGAAATATTTTCCCCTAACTGCTTTAATTTGGAGGCAATGTCCATGATCGAGGATATGTGGGTCGCAAGTCCTTTGTTTTCATATCGATAATTAAAAAACTTTTCGTGTAACAAATGAACAGACGCCTCCGATTTTTGTTCGTAAATAGCGAGTAGCTTTGACCACATTTCGTAAGAGGTTTCGCATGATAAAATATGGACCATAGGTTCATCTTCAATTCTACTCACCAGTAATTCCTTGGCTTTACAGTCTTTTCGAATCCATTCATCCATATCCTTACCGTTAACCTTTGGTTTTGACTTTCCTTCCATCATAACGTCGTGAAGGGCCTTTGCTTCCGCCATGATCTTCACTTGAAATTTCCAAATATTCCAGTTGCTGCTGCCTTTCAGTTTTGTAAATTGCTGATCCATGATTGTTAAAATTGTTGAACAACACCTTGAGAAAAAGTTTTTGCTACAAAACGGCAAAACCGAATCGTCCGGGTGTAACCTAACCAACGTAACAACACTCCCGAGAATTAATACAACGTTCAACACTTTGTTTAAAACACTTCCTGGCCTGGGCCCATAACCTGTTCGGAAATGTGGAAGAATAAAACAACTTGTACAGTTGAAAAGAAAAATAACGATAGTTTATTGTTTTAAACAATACAACACACTCGGGAGGAGATTACACACTGCTCGTGGGCAGTTTGTTTACACCGGCAACACAGTGTTGCCAAAGGCCGTCTCACAAAGTACAGTTTAAAATACAAAATAATAAAATACTTGAAATGTTAATTTATAATTATACATAAAATATAAAGTTATTAATTACAAGAGAATTTTATTGTTTCTCAACAGTGCTGCTCAATGCAATAACTGATTGCTTCTTTGAGCACCAATGGACTACATTATTATTTAATTTTAAAACAAACCCTGAAACACTTTTTCTGTCATTTACATCATGTGCAAAATCAGCATCAGCATAAGCTTGGATAGTTAAATTTTCAATGTTTGATTTAACAAAGTTTAAGCCAACATTTTCGGTATACTTCAAATATTTTATGACATGTTTTAAATGTTTCCAATGCAAGGTTGTGTAACAATTTTGGAATCTTCCAAAATAGGATACACTATAACACAAGTCAGGTCTAGAACCTAACATTACATACATTAAGCTACCCATAAGTTCTTTATATGGCAATTTACATTCACTTATGTCTGATTTTATCAAGTTAAGTTTGGGTTGAATCGGTATCTTACTAATTTTACATTGTGTCATATTGAATTTGTCAATTATTTTCAAACCATTTTGGTTAACAAAAATATTTCCATTTTTACAATGGATAATTTTCATACCCAAGAACTGAAAATGATTTTGAGAACTCAAATCTTTTATGTCTAATTTACACTTAAGTTTGAACTTAATATCTTCCAAATCCTTTAATGAATCGGAGACTAACAAAAAATCGTCTACCCAAATCAAAATATATGTACCATTTTTGAAATAGAGACATGGGTCTATTTTAGATCTTACATAATTACAACTAATAAATACACTATTAACAAAGTCATTCCAAACTTTGGGGCTCTGTCTTAGACCATAAAGAGCTTTCACTAGTTTTAACACTTTATTATCACTGCACTTACAACCTTCAGGGGGTTTCATGTAGACAGGTTCTGGTAGCACACTATTCAAGAACGCAGAGCGTACATCCAGCTGATGAACCAGAAGTCCTCTTTCGGCAGCCAGGCAAAGCAATACTCGAAGTGACATCATATGAGCAACTGGTGCATAGATATTGTCATTGTCATCAGCAGGTTGCTGAAACCCTCTGGGAACCAATCGAGCCTTTTTCTTCCTAACTCCATCACTACTAGCTTTAGTGGTGAAGATCCATCGGCTGTCGATAATATTACTATCTGGAGGTGGGTCCACTACTTCCCAAGTATTGTTGCTTTCTAAAGCCTTTAGTTCTTCATCAATGGCTTCACACCACCCGTAGTCTTTCACAGCTTCTGAGTAGGTTTCTGGTGCATCAATATTGACAGATGCTGAAAGTGCAAAAACATCAACCGCAAAGTTTGTGATGAAGTCGTCTAAATACTTGGGTCTTCTGATAGTCCTTGAAGAATTTTGAAGGGTACCAACAACTTCTTCTCCTTGTTCAGGAAAACCCAAGAAATCTTCATCTTCACAAACTGGAGTAGCTGGTTCTTCTATATTAATTTCTCTTTCATCAGCTGGTCTAAGTTCATGATGATGCATGTCATTACCTTCTGGAGGTATAATTGTGTGCTGTTGATTTTTATCACAAGCTGAACTTGTGACACCACTTTCATTAAATATGATATTTCGTCCAAATTCAATTTTTTTAGTTATTGGGTTCCACAACCGGTAACCGTTATCACAGTAACCTGCAAGAAAAAGTTTTTTAGAGCGATCATTTAGCTTTCCTTTCCGATCTTCTTTGTGAATCAAAGAGTAGGCAAGACAACCAAAAACTTTTATCTTGTCCAAATCAGGTTTGAACCCATACCATAGTTCTGCAGTTGTCATGTTTTTAGGTAGAACAGAAGTATTTGTAAGGTAAGTTGCAGTCATGAGCGCTTCACCCCACATATTCTTTTCAAAATTGCTGTCAAGTAAAAGGCATCTTGTTTTTTCCAACAAAGTCCTATTCATACGTTCGGCTTTACCATTTTGTTCTGGATTTCTAGGCATTGTATAACTTAAAGAAATACCCTTAGCTTTACAAAAATCAATGAGCCTTTTACACACATATTCACCTTCTCTATCGCAGCGTAAATTTTCTATTCTTGAGCTAAATTTTGCCTCGGTCATTGCAAAAAACATTTTGAATTTATCAAAAACTTCAGATTTTTGATGTAATAGATATGTCACACAAAAGTTCGAATAATTGTCAATAAACGTAACAAAATAATTATAGTTATTATAAGTAGCAGGTGATATTTTTCCACAGACATCAGAGGAAATCTGCTGAAGTACGAGGGGTGATCAAAAAGTTCCAGGACTGATTTTTTATTAATTTATTTAAAAAATCTACAGGCTATTGGACGTCGTCTCCTTCAAAGTACTCTCCTTGGGAAGCTATACATTTTTCCCAACGATGTTTCCACTGTGTGAAGGACTTTGAGAAATCATCTTGTGAAATGGTGTGTAGCTGCTCCAGCGATTTTTTTTAATGTCATCTACAGACTCAAATCTCTTTCCCTTCATGGGTCTCTTAAGTTTTGGAAACAAGAAAAAGTCTGCAGGGGCAAGGTCAGGTGAATATGGAGGCTGGGGAATGACCGTCATTCCATTTTTGGTGCAGTAGTCGCGAATGAGCAGTGCGGAATGAACAGGCGCATTGTCATGATGCAGCACCCACTTACCGCTCCGCCACAACTCTGGTCTCTTCCTCCTTATTGCCTCGCCCAAATTTCTCAGGGTTTGAAGATAACGAAAGCGGTTAATGGTCTCACCTCGTGGAAGAAATTCATGGTAAACAACACCCTTCCAGTCGAAAAAAACAGTAAGCATGACCTTGACGTTTGATTTGACCTGACGTGCTTTTTTGGGGGTTGGGGAGGATTTTGTCTTCCATTGTGATGACTGGACCTTCGTTTCCACGTCGTAGCCATAAACCCACGTTTCATCTCCAGTAATGACTTGTTTTAAGAAGTTTTCATTGTCATTTGCCATTTCAAGAAGTTCCTGACAAACTTGAACTCTGTGTTCTTTCTGCTGCTCAGTCAACAGTCTCGGAACAAACTTTGCCACCCTTCTCATCTGCAAATTTTCTGTTAAAATCTGTTGACACGAACCAAATGAAATGTTCAATTCTTCAGCCATCTCACGAATGGTTAGTCGACGATTAGAACGCACGAGACTGTTCAATCTTGCAACATGATCGTCGTCAGTCGAAGTTAATGGGCGCCCTGAACGAGAATCATCTTCACACGATGTCCGGCCTTCCTTGAACCTTTTGTACCACTCATGACAC
Source organism: Aelia acuminata (assembly GCA_911387785.2). Taxonomy (NCBI): domain Eukaryota; kingdom Metazoa; phylum Arthropoda; class Insecta; order Hemiptera; family Pentatomidae; genus Aelia; species Aelia acuminata. The sequence continues at coordinate 123,807,565 of OU426978.1, forward strand.
CTTGACCGACTCAGACATTCATCACCGAAAGCCACTTGCAACATTTGAAAAGTTTCAGTAAACATTTTACCCAACTTCACATAAAACTTTACATAAAAACTTCACAAAAAAAAAAAAAAAACTTCACATAAAACTTTGCGTTGCTCTTCCTTTACATTCATATCACAAAATCGCCGAACACAAAAAACTTTTTTTTACGAAAACAGCAGTAACTTTGCAATGAAGAAGGTTATCAACAAACTGAATAAACAGCTGAGCTCAGGAAGAGTCACGCTAAACAATGCTGCCAACCGCACTGCTCTATGACACTCCATTGCCGCGCAATCTCAACAGTCCTGGAACTTTTTGATCACCCCTCGTATCCTACTTGCCTTTCGTTCATTAGGTATATTCTTCATAAATGGTAATTTTGTTTGTTTTCCTCTAATACAAACATCACAGAGTCCCACAGGAAACTGAGATGTATGGCCCATTCTTCTATGTGATAGCATATTACTTGTAGAACTAAAGTTTGCACTATCTTTAATTAGATGGAGATAAATTATGTAAAGTTTTCCAAAAAGATGTCCCTTCAGAACTTTATCGCCACAAATAATTTTTACACTTGAGTCTTCAAAAACTATTTTACATCCTCTTTCTTCCAATTTTAAGACTGATAATAAATTAATTGTTAAATTATCACATATCAGTACATCACTAATACTAACTTTATCACCACTGTCTGTCATACATAAGTCTACCCTTCTTAGTAGCACTTACTGTCTCTCCCGCCTTTGCAACAGAGATTTTCAAATCTACTGAAGTTAAGTCACTTAAAAACTCACAATATTCACTTTTAATGAGATGACAGGTAGCTTCCGAATCTATGGCAAAACAAATAACATCAGTAAGTTGTTTATTGACACACTCAGCATTCATGGAGGTTTCACCTGAGTTTTCAACTAATGATGTGAATGAAAACTCCTGATCGTTCTTACTATTTGGCACAGCGTTAAAACTTTTGTTTTTTAATTTCGACAAAAATTTTTAATATGTCCACGACCTTTACAATAATAACAAACTATACCTGGAGTTTTCGAAGATTCTCCAAAATCATTATAATAATAATAATAATGATAATAATAATAATAGCCTTTTATTATGTACATTTAAGGAGTAAATACAGATCAGAAATTAACATAAATTAAATGAACAATCATCTTTCTCCAAAATCATTAGTACTTCTATAATTATGAAATCGTTTTGATTTACCTCTATTCTTGAATGCAGTAAATGCATTATGGGATTCGTCCTCCTTTTTTTGGTTCCTCTCATATTTAGAAAATAAAGAATTTTTCACATATTCTAAAGAAATTGCTGTTTTATCTTTACTAAATAATATGTCCATTGCTGAGACAACTGAGTCAAAATCCGAAGGCATAGACACAAGTAGTTGATTAATTACTTCACTTTCCTCAAGTTTACCCCCAGCTATTTTCACTTCTGATGCCATGGATTCAAATTCTTGCAAAAAATCTTGAAGAGGGCGATCTCCCTTATATTCTAATTTCCTCCAAGCCTTCTGTGCCGTTACTAGGGATTTCATTCCTCGCTTTTCATAGGTTGTAGCCAGGGCATCCATAATACCTTTAGCAGTTTTCTTGTCCCATATCATGGGTAACATATTGTCAGCAAGGCCTTGAACTATTATATTCCTTGCCTTAATATCTTCTTGATTAAATATTTTCTTTTCAGCAGCATCAATAGGAATTTCTTTGTCCAGGACTTCAAGAACTCCATTTTGCTCCTAAAGAAGCTTTATCCTAAAGCTCCAATTTCCAAAATTCGTCCCATCAAAAGGTTTAATACCAAAAGGGATGTTTCCAACAGTAGCCATAATGTATATTAAAACTGTAAACAAACTAAGGAACACTTGACTCTAACAACAAAAGTCCCCAATCCGAATTTACACAAAAATCAAACTTAAAAACACAATTCACTTGCTCAAAACACTCCTGGGCCCATAACCTATCAGAGTGCACAACGGGATTTACTAATAACAAGTAATATATGTTTTAAAAGACGATTTATTCGGATATATACAAAATAGATGTTACCACAAAGGACGCCAGTCTAAGAATGACCGTTACAACATGGCGCTCACAAATGTGAAAACTCAATGTCACCTTAATTGTTATGATAACTTAATAATCACATATAAATTCTTATTTAATGTGGAATGTACATTAACACCAAATACTATCTGGACATCAATTTAGACTCCATGCACTCAACAATACACCAGCTACACAGAGTCATTTCAGTTACTGTTGAGGATAGATTATATTCTACTGGCGAATTCATGGATGTAGCTCAAGCATTTGACTGAGTTTGGCACAATGGACTGCTTTACAAGCTTAAATCATTCTTCCCTTTTATTACTCTCTTATTATACTCTCATTCCTTTCCAACAGGATCTTCTCTGTCCGCCAGGGGTCAGAAACCTCCTCTATAAGACCGGTAAGAACCAGAGTATCGCTGGGGTTGAACACTCTTACCCCTGTTGTACATCATATACACACATCACATACCCTAACACATTAATAGCAACTTATGCTGATAGCATGGCAATTATCACCAATCATGTTTCATCATTTTATCATGTTTTATCATCAATGAACTTCCTAGATTATTTACAGCAATTACATGATTGTTTTAGAAAATGGAAAGTAAACAAACAAAAGTAAACAGTGATAAATCAAAACACAACACTTTCACACTTTGACATGACACCTGTTGTCCAGTTTGCTATGTGATTTTCTTTATCAATAAATTAAAAATTGAATAATGTTTGCCATTGGTTTTCCATTTGTCTATAACATCTATCTTTTGAACATGCCTCAGTTGTTGAAGAGATCAAGAGGAAGACTACTGAAGCCTTGTTATAGGCTATAGATAGCTTTTGGGGATTAGGCAGTTTGTTTTAGGGTTCCTTTTCTAGCCAGTGTATACTGTTCACAATTGTGGTGTATTTTTATGAAAGCTGAAAAAATTCAGTATAAAATCAAAATGATTTTACAATGTAGATATAAATTGTCACAAATAAAATGTGTATGTATATTTGAACTGAAAAGCTTTCATCAATCATCAAAATTATTTCAATGGTCATAATAAATATTTATTTTTCCAGGAATTGATGAATATGGTCTATCTCAGGAAATAAGTCTTCCGTTGAGGGTGCCAGAAGTTAGCCCTAGGGTTACTGGTCTCATCGCAGATCCTTTAGTTCCATCTGGTGGTATAATTGCACTTCATCTTCAGATCCAAGGTAGATGATATTTAATTTTTTTTTATGAACTCATTCATTAAAAATGTAATTATCTACCATGTTAATTTTTAATTTCTGGATATTACCAATAAATACATCTTTCTTATGATATTTGATATATCCCTTTCCACAGACTGTCCTCTTTGTGGAGTAGGTGGTCTCATATTAGATGATTAGGTATTATAGGATATTATATTCCTCATATAGGATGATTAGGTAGGAGGTAGAGGTGCTATAATGAAAAATGTCAAAATATCCTATGTTCCGGAAAGGGGCTTAAGGAAAACATATTTATGTTGTTCAAAGAAATCAGTGATTCAATTTATTGGATACAATTTAAAAAGTTATGGGGTGTATTGGAAATGCTCCAAAGTGCATGTACCTGATAAAGATGACGCATGTTTGACCATAATAGGCATAGAGTGTGTGGCACTTTTGTTGAGATATTTCTGCTGTATCTTTTTCTACAGAAATTCTTCCAGTTGTTATTGGTCTTTCTTTACATTGACGTCCACCACTCTACCCATATCTGGCAAGGTGTCTCCAGTCGTTTTCAATAATGTTAAAGTCGAGGGATCTTGCAAGCTTATCGATTATCTGTACGTTTTCTTTTTTTAAAAACTCTTTAACTAAGTTCGATATGTGAACTGGAGTATTATTGTGTTTTCTTTGGGTTACATTTCACATTATTTTTTCAACTGTTTTTCTATTGATTTTAGATCATATTTGCTTTTTATTCTGTCAGAAATAATCAGGATATCTGATCTTATCATACCCAATCCTGGGCTACATCATCACACTACCTCCTTCCACACCTCTTTTAGAAAATATCTTTTCATCTCAGTGGAGGTCGTGATAATAGTAATCCCAGCCATCTGGACCATCCAAATAAAGAAAATGTTCTCCTTTAAATATGAAAAGTTATTTCAGTTGGCAGAATCTGGCTGCTAGGGAGCGTGTCCTCGGGGTCTGAATATACAGCGGGAACCTCGTTAATCCATTCATGCGCTTGAAGGCGATCGTACCTAGCCTTTGGCCTACACCGACCACCCCCGCACATGAAAGGCGAGAAAAGAGAGGAAGGGGACAGAACCTGCTAACCAGCCTGACCCCAACTGGGGTCTCCAACACTCATGACCTTTACAGGTCGGCGCTTGGTGGTCTCAGTAACCACGACCACCACGTCCATACCGGACACCCCGAGGGGTCCCGGCACCACCCAACGATGACGCCCGGGAGAGCGTCATCCCCGTGGTACCATTTGGCATCACCGCCTCAACTCCCGAATGGATAGCGGGCCGGACAATCTGTCCTACGGATGCTCCTACTTAGGGCATGATGGCGGGGGCTTACCACCATGGCCTAAGGAGGACTGGTCCCGTGCCAGCGCCTCTGTCGTTCGCGAGTTGTATACAACTCCCCAGGGGGCACCACAAAGAGGTGACAGTAGGCGTTGCAGGGGATCGGGCAAGCGGGGAACAACAGACAGTGAGTGGGGCACTGTAGCCTGATGTTCCCACATGAGGGGAGGAAGACTCCCGCACCCGTCTTCCGCCTCAGCCCCCCTTTACCCCTGCCATTTGCCCCCCGGGGTCTGAATATACAGGATAAAGACCCAGGGACCAACAGCGGCTTCTGCGCTTCACGACTTCGAAGGCGGCCGTACCTGGCCGAACGACCTACACCGACCGCCTCCCTATCATGAAGGCAAGAAAAGAGAGGAAGGGGACAGAACCTGCTAACCAGCCTGACCCCAACAAACACTCATGACCTGTACAAGTCGGCGTTTGGTGGTCCCAGTAACCACGACCACCACGTCTGCACCAGGCACCCCTAGAGGTCCTGGCACCACCCAACGACGACGCCCGGGAGAGTGTCGTCCCCGTGGTACCATTTGGCATCACCGCCTTAAATCCCGAATGGATAGCGGGCCGGACAGGTAGTTTTTGACTAAGCCTGTCCTACGGATTCTCCTACTTAGGGCATGATGGCGGGGGCTTACCACCATGGCCTAAGGAGGACTGGTCCCGTGCCAGCGCCTCTGTCGTTCGCGAGTTGTAACAACTCCCCAGGGGGCACCACAAGGAGGTGACAGTAGGCTTTGCAGGGGATCGGGCAAGCGGGGAACAACAGACAGTGAGTGGGGCACTATAGCCTGATGTTCCCACATGAGGGTAGGAAGACTCCCGCACCCAGGGACCAACAGTATACAACAACAGGTACTCAGTGCAGAGGTGGGGTGAATAGCCCGGCCACCCTTCCTCCTCAGTGGACATAAGTATTCAGGAGGCCAGTTGTCCCGAGGATACGGGGCCTGTTTGGTTGGGCGATTCACCCACCTAGCAGTACAGTTGATTCAAAGAACCATTGTTGATAGCCTCAGATATGGACGATCTTCTGGTAAGCGACCTGGCAAGTTAAAAAATATTCGTTTTGGTAAATGGAATGTACGATCCCTCAATGGCAAGGAGGTTGAGATAGTGGAAGAGATGATGGTTTGTTTAACGTCCCTTTTTGCTACTAAGGCTAATTGGATGATGCGACAGTGGGAGTCCTAAATTTTGCCTATCCAGGTATAATAAAATCCAGGTGTAGGGATCTTTAACGAGTACCTGACATCGGATGGCGTAAAAGGTGGATATTATGGATATTACCTATTATGGATATATGGATTTTATGGAGATTAGCTGCCTAATCAAGAGATAAGGCAGCAGAAAAGTCAGGCTTAGTAAGGTATACACTCTACTGTACTTGGGGGAGCCCCAAGGTTTTAGAGCCAAAGAAGGAGTTGGTTTAATTTTGAAGGAGGAGCTTGTGCAAAAGGTCTATGAATTGCTCTCTGTTAATATTTGTCTTACAGTTGGGAATGTTACAATCATTCAGGTTTATGCACCAACTGATGATTCAAGTGTGATTGAGGTTGAACAGTTTTAGTGACCTGGCCAGAACAATAGATAAGAATAAAAGTAAAAACATAATTATATTGTGGGACCTTAATGCAATGACAGGTAGAAACCACCAAAAGGCCTTTGGATGTATGGGTCGGCATGGAGTTGAAAACCCCCAAATAATAACGGCAAAATATTGATAGAGTTCAGCTAGACAATGGCCTCATAATCAGTAACTCGCTCTATCCACATAAACCAATCCTCAAGATCACATTCTCAGCAATTGAAAGGAATGCTAATAGTGTAATTGATTATATCCTGTATACCAGGGAGATATTTTACAGATGTATAGGTAATTCATGGAATCTTTCACTAGAATCCTTTTGGAGAGGAAAGCTCGCTAGAAAGCATATGAAGGTATTCAGGTTAAAGAGTTCAATGATCCTGAAATAAGAACACACTATGAAGATGATCTGAAGACCAGACCCCAACAATTAGATTTTGAAAAGAAAATGGACGATCTATGGCGTGATCTCATTACAGCTCTGTTTGAATCGGCATCCACGATTTTCAGATTTAAGAAGGTCTCAACTTCAAGAAAACACTCTGACTGGTGGTCAGAAGAACTTCAAGTGATTATAAAAGAGAAAAAGAGGACCTGTAAAAATGTCTATATGGATAGAAGCCGTGAGAATTATGAACTACACCAAGTGGCCAGAAACCCAGCAAAAATGACTGTGAAAGAATCTAAAAACAAGTCTTGGGTAGAATGTAGAAAATGTTTTGGAGAAAGATCAAATCTCTCAGAGGCCAGAAGCCGAAAAGTGTGAGGTACAAATGGAACGCAAAAGGAGAGATTGTCTCGGACGACAAGAGATTCTGAAAGTATGGCGTGAGTTCTTCATGAAACAGTTTAAAGATCAGGAATGTAACGTGTTTCAAGATAAAGGAAATGAAAGGCAGGAGAAACAGGGACACAATCGAGGAAGAAGAAGTAGAAGATGCCATCGCTAAACTAAAAATCGGTAAAGCCGCAGGGCGAGATCAGTTGCTTCTGAATTCATAAAGTATTCCCTCCATACCTTATGGAGGGAGTGAAGTATTCACTCCATGAACTTGTGAAAGTGCTAGATAATTTCCTCCAAATTATATGGAACGAGAAAATGATACCACTGGACTGGGAAATCAATCTAATTGTTCCAATTCACAATTATAGACCAATCTTTCTTGCCTCTGTGCTATACAAGATATATATCAGCATACTGGAGAAAAGATTAAGACCTGTTGTAGAGCCATACCTGCAAGAGGAACAAAGTGCGTTTAGACCACGAAGGCAGACAAAAGATCTTATATTCACACTCAGAAACGTTATAGATAAGGCATGGGACCATGATAGGAATATATATCATGGATTTTTGGACTTGAAAGCAGCTTTCGATTAGGTTCCTTAAGATATAGGCTATTAAATCTACGTATCAGGAACTGAAAGGAACAGTCCCCTTGAATGGTCAGGAATCTTAAGAGTTTCAGATGGAAATGTGAGTCAAGAATGGAGACTCACTAAGCCAACTTCTCTTCGTCATCTATATGGATGAAATCGCCACTTGCTGCAGAAGATACACTTTCCGAACACATATCAGGCAATAGAATTTACTCTCTTGTAGTCCAGTTTCTCCTTTTTGCTGACAACATTGTGCTTATTGCAGACACCCCTGAGAGACTCCAACAAGCAGTGACTGAGTGATATGAGGAGATGGACCGGAAGGGTATGACTATAAACTCCGTTAAAAGTAAGATCCTGCAATTTGGGAAATCCCAAGTGAATGTCAGGATATTATTTAAAGATCAGAGAATAGGAGTGGTGTCAGATTTCACATATCTGGGTACCGTGATAAACAGATCAGGGAAGGTGGACTCAGAAATAACGAACAGGATCTCTAAGGACATCTCGGTCTACTACCAGATCTGCAAGTCAATCATCAAAAACAGAGAAGTGAGTTAGGAAATAAAGCTATAACTTTATAAGTTATAGCTGGGTACCTTACCATCCTTCTTTATGGAGCGGAAAGTTGGATCCTGACTGATAGGATGCAAAGCCAAGTTACAGCAGCTGAGATGAGGTTTCTAAGAAGAGTACTTGGGAACACAAGTAGATACCGCATCAGAAACGAGAGAATTGGGGAGGAACTAAGGATATGCCCTCTCCAGAAAACAATTGAGAACCGCCAGCTCAATTGGTTTGGACAATTTCTGTCACATGGAACATCACAGAGACCCAATTAAAATGATGGAGGTGAAACCATTGGGCAAGAGGCCCAGAGATAGACCCAGGATGTCCTACTTGGGCCACATAGAGGACAGTGGGAGACGGAGACAGAAGACAGCTGCCTAAATGAAGATCATGGAAGGGACCAAGATGTCTGGGGCCATTGGCTAGAGACAACCCCACCCACACTGAGAGGCAAATGGGTAGACGAGAAAAAATAATAAAAAGTTATTTCTATTTCCTCCATTTATCCTTCCACTGAACATGGTGAGGTTTATCCTTTTGGCCCTACTAAGAGTTGGAAAACATTTCATTTTCATCCTCTTTATATGAGCGACTGTTTGAAGTACCCTCATAAATTATTACTATTGATAACATTAAAAGCAAAGTTTGAACTGAATTATTCCTCTTTATCCATCCTAAATCCTTACATTTTTAAATAAACAGCACTCGTGCTATCATTTTGTCTCACCTAAAATACATTATTATTTGTTTATATATACAATTATTTTTAATTCCTCTCCTATTGGGTAACCATACATTTAAACTTATGCAGTAGAAGCTATGGTAAAAGAAAGTTCTAGAAACAGAAAAATATCATGGTGGGCTGTCCCGCACCTTAGAAACTATCATATTTCATTTTTTATTAAAAACAGCCTAATGCAACTTCTGCTTATTTAGATGTGCAATTTAGAAACTGTACATCTCACGAGCTCCTGACAAAAAATTATAGTTAATATAAATATCTTCGCTGACTGATAATTTAAGAGAGGTAGTTATATAAACTATGTTTGAATAGTATTGCTTGGGATTTTGAGGTATAATGATGATTTTGGTGAGAAAAAAAAAATCAAATGATGAAGGCAGTACAGGCCTTGAAAAAATCAATGCATTAGCATGTATATTGGGTTGATGCAAAATTAATGCAGGTTTTTAATATTCATTGAAAATAGATCATATCTTTACTTTAACTATATATATTTAATCAAAATAATTTCCATCTGAATCAATGCACTTTTGCCAACGTTCAACAAGCTTTCTTATTCCACCAGAAAAAAAATCTGAATCCCTGGACTCAATGAAGTCACGAAAAGAATTTTCAATTTCATCCTGGTTTTGAAAAATTTTCTCCCTCAAAAAGTTATCCAGATGCCTGAAAAAGTGGAAGTCTGTAGGAGAGAGGTCAGGTAAATAAGGTGGGTGTGGGAGAACTTCGTAGCCCAACTCGTGCAGTCGTCGTAGCGTTGGTTGTGCGACGTGTGTTCTGGCGTTATCATGGAGAAGGATAGGTCCCTTCCGATTTATCAATGCTGGGCAAAGACGTAATTTTTGATTCATGTTGTCAATTTCTTGACAGTACTTGTCAGCAGTTATAGTGTCACCTCGATTGAGAAAGCTGTAGTGGATAACACCAGCAGTATATGTACAACCAAACTGTGACCATAACTTTTTTTGGGTGCAGGTTGGGCTCCGGGAAAGGTTTTGGTAGTTCATCTTTGCCCAGCCATTGGCTACAAGGCCTTCTGTTGTCGTATAAAACCCATTTTTCATCGCACGTCACAATGCGATCGAGAAATGGATCATTTTTATTGCATGTCACAAGCATGGAACAGATTTCAAAGCAGCGATTTTTTTGGTGGTCGTTTAATTGGTGTGGCACCCACTTGGCCAACTTTTTTACCTTACCAATTGCTTCCAAGTGGCGTACAACTGTGGATTGGTTCACACCGAGTTCTACCGCGATTTCTCGGGTGGTTTTGGTTGGGTCTTCTTCCACTATTGACCTCAGCTGGTCGTTGTCAAGAGCAAAATGACGGCCCCGACCTTCCTTGTCTTCGAGGTTGAAATTTCTACTGCGAAACTTCTGGAACCAATGCTGCACCGTGCACTCATTAATAGCCCCCTGACCCCACACTTTGTTAATATTATGAGCCGTTTGCGCAGCGCTGCGCCCTAATTTAAATTCGTAAAAATAAATTTGACGAAAATCGTACTTCGACATTTTCGATTTAAGACCTTTGAACACACTGGACAAAACGATTTTACTGATCAAATTCATGGTGAAAGAGAGGGTATTAGATAAGGTTTGTTTTGGTATAATAATGATCAATGTTAGATTTTGCTTTGTTTACACAATTGGAATTAAGATATCGCAATAGAGGAAAACTGCATTAATTTTGCATCAACCCAATATTAAGCATTTTTTCAACCTAATTAGAGAATATGTATTACTTAATTTTAGGGTGCCCAAAAGCTGAAATAACATGGTTACGAGAAGGTGTGCCACTTAAATTCTCACCACGAACACATACTCTTGTAGATCCTTCTACGGGCCTTCATACGTTTTTAGTTGAAGGTGTTACAGTGTCCGAAAGTGGTCTTTATCATTGCAGAGTACTTTCTGATTCATCTCGTCTTCTTGAACCTGCTCCTGCTCACATTCAGGTCGGTTATTCAAATTCCTCAAGTAATAACTTTTATATGGAAATAATCTGGTTGATTTGAAAATTTGAGTAACTAATAATAGTGTAAAAAATCATAAAACAAAATAATTTATAAATATATATTTCATATAGGTAGTCGAGAGAAGACCAGGAGATAAACCAGCACTGATAACTGCTAGGCCAGATACCAGGATAACACTGACTTCTGGGGAAGATCTCACACTAACTTGCTATGTTTCTGGAGAACCAAAGCCACGTGGTAATGATTTTTCCTCTTTACCTTAAATGTATGATTATGGACCTATCATAAAAATAAAGCATTTTGATACAATAGCAACTTACAAAAATTTAATCACATTTATGGATAAGAAAGTTTAGGTATGTTTGAAAAAAGTCTTACTCACAGAGTCCATGGCATAATGTTAATCCAATTGAGTCCAATTTGTGTGAGGAGCTCAGCTGGTGATTTACCTGTTACACTGTGTATGAAGATCCGATAATCCACCAAAAATATATTGAGAAATCTTTTTCTTTTGAGGGGGTAGATGAAAATTTAACTTCATACTGCATTATTTAATGTTTACTCCATTCTCAGCAGCTCCATTGGTTTCCAGATTATTCAGAGTGCCTTTACTTGCTAAATCCCATTCAGAAATGACAACTTCTCTGAATCAGAAAGTGGAATAATTATCACAAACAGTCTACTTATACTCACTGAATCATAAGAATTAATCTCTTAAAATCTTGATTGTACCTTTTGCTGGCATTAGTGAGCGGCTCAATCCAGTTCTGTTTTTCTTTATAAGTTTAAGGACTTGCAATTTTCTATTCATTGCATCTACCTAGATTCTTATTTTTGCACAAATCCATTACAGTTTTAAATTTGCTGTTAAAATGTTTGCAATCCATTGAATATACTTATTTATAATATTTAAAAAAAAGTACACATCACACTAAAGTGGTTATATACCATGTAATTATCCAAATCGCTTCTCCTCTTACTTAGGTGGAAATAAAAATCTCCTCAAAGACCCAATCACCCAACACAAATATTCAATTTCCTTAAAAAACTTTACGGTTTTAAAACTTTCTGTTCATTTATTATCCCATAAACATTCATTAGATTTTGACCAAACTTCTATCCTAGCAACTGTTCCTAACCAACAAAAATGCCTCATTACTAAAAGTGTTTTTATCCAATTAGATCCAAAACCCGTTAATCTTAAGACTGACAAACCAAAGTTATCCCAAACATACTCCCAAATCTTGAATTTATTAAAACATCCATAATTCACCCACCCACATATCACATATATTTCTTTTTTGTTTTATTCAGTGTACATTTTTCATCGTCAACACCCCCACTATTACCCCACCACCCATAAACTCTACATTAATATGGATTTAATGCCACCCATCTCTTCGTTATTTTGTTTAATTATTTTATACACACTTTTTCATTCACCTGTCTCTTTTTATAAATTCAAATAATTGTCTCTCTTTTTCCACAACCACACTCTATGTTAAACTTTATAACCATCTACTCCTGATCTTCTTAATTTTATTATAACCACTTATTTTACTCAAACTTGAATTTTTGACAAACACCGTTAGAGATGGTGCCACTATCAGCGACCATTTCTTCGCTCTATACCCATAATCTGGTTGACTTCCTTAGGTAGGTCTCTACTTAAATTATTGATGGTTAGTATAAATATTTTATATTAATTTAACCATCATTGTGAGAAACCACCTATTTTTTAAATTATTTTAAATAATCTATTTTTGAAGAGAAAAGATTTGGCTCCGCCGGGAATCGAACCCGGGTCTTCCGTGTGACATGCGCGGTATGCTAACCATTACACCACGGAGTCGCTTCCAAACGGTGCCAAATCCTTCCTCTTCACTGACACCTCTCCCACAATCTCGCAAGTTTTGCGAGTATTTACGGGAGATGGACAATTTTTGTCCAATTGGATTGTTAGTATAAATAGTGTCTTGCTCTAGACAGACCCTTGTGGCATTCCACTAACCTCCTCACAGTTCCTAGACATAGCATTTCCTATGCGGATCTTGAAGGAACGCTTTGAGAGGAATGCTTTGATGAATTTCGGGAGCCGGCCGGTAAATCCAAGTCCTCGAAGGATCCCTAAGAGATTCTTTTTCTGAAAGGAGTCATAGGCGTTAACCATATTGAAGAACAAGGCTATGACTTGTCACTTAATAAAGACGTATAGAATTTCTACTTCCATTTATACAAGATGATCTGCTGTACTTCTTCCCCTTCGGGGAATTATGTTTAGTTCCCCTAAATTATGTTTTGTTTTAATAAAGTTATTATTAAGATTCGTTGCTTAATTTACCAAGATCGGTATTTAAAAAAATTAATTTTATCAGGATTAGTTGTTTTTTTGTATATTTAACGTCTATTTCATGTTCTAATACACTCTTAATAGGAAAATGTAAACAAGTAGTGTATCATTTTCAAAAAAATACTTAACAGGCTTTGAAGGGTTTATGCTAACAGAGGTAAATAAAGTACTAATGAAACTATCATGTTTCATTCTTTTCAAAGCTGTTGATAATTTTAATTTAATGAATAGAATTTTTTGTAAAAAAGAAAAACAGGTAATTCAAAAATATTTGTATGTTTAATTTTTTTTTTTTTTTTTTGCAGTGATGTTAATGAAGGGTATAAAGGATATAACTGATGGTGATAGAACCTTGAAGGAATCATTTGGAGAATATGTAAGGCTTACCTTGAAGAGAGCTTTACCCGAAGATAGTGGAACATACTTTATAGTAGCAAGAAACCCTTACGGAACTGACAGGGCTTTTTCTACTGTCAAGGTATTTATTTTATCCAATTCATTTTTGTGTAGAAAGATTATAATATTAGTTTATAATTATTTCTCTCAACAATGGTTAATATTTAAATATTATGCCCCTTTTCTGATTTGATTATTATTATGATCAAAGAATTATCTTAATGTAAAAAAAAATTATTTTGCCTAACAATTTTGGTGAACGTATTAACAGTGGCAACACTGAAGTGTTAGATTATTTCTTATCTGTTAGATTATTATTATTTCACTTCAGCAAAAATCTAATTTGTATTTAGTCAAGTTTCTATGGTGTTCTTATTTTACGGATGTCTATGAATATAAGCCTACTTTAGAAGGACTTTAGATGTTAATAAGTGAGGATTTACTCACATCCTTTGGTGCTTACATTTAAAACATAAATATAAAACCAATTATTATTTATTCAAAATGAGTTAGGTTGCATAAGATATTTTTAAATCCCAAGCACTTAAATGTTGGCAGTATGCTACAGTATGGAACAATCCATGTATCAATGTGACAACTGTTTCCCACTTATTATTTTATTTTTTTATGATTTAGTTTTGATAGAAATTTTATGTAGGTTACCTACCAATTAGGACAACCACCAGTTAATACATCTGCTGACTCATCTGAAACAACATCTCAAAGTACAACTAATTAAAAATGGAATTGTATAATTTTAGGCATAGGTTTGTATAAATCAAATTCATCACAGCATGGTTATTCACTATCCCTGTATAAACCTTCAGATTAAGCATGCTGGATGTAATATTTCCACTTTTGATTTCCTTCACGGCACAGAATTGATTATTACTAATCAACAAAAGTTTGTAGGAAGTAATGGCAAGTTTAAGTCGTCCAGTAACTGTCATTGATGTCCTTAGTGAATAAAAGATACTTTTGTAGATTCATTTCCTTTGTTTATCATGCATTTAAAAAGTATGTGTAACATAAAAATAAAAGTGGATCTTTCCTTGAAAAGGCATGCCAGTTATATTTTAAAACTGATACATGTTGAATAAATTACTCATAATTTTAAAAGAAAATGTGTATTTTAATAGATAACCTCAAAAATTAAACCATAACTACATGTAAATCTAACCTCAAAAATTAAACCATAACTACATCTAAATCTTTGGATAAAATTCAGCAATTTGTTCCAATATCTTTTGAAACAAACAATCCTTCTCATTCATCCTTATGAATTCGCTGAGATAGTACTTCAACATATTCCTCCTAGCCCCTCATGATTTCTAGTTTTGTCATTTTACTGTAACCCACAGGAATTCGATCCTCTGGGCGTGAGTGCCCATGGACACGTGGACAGACAAATCTATTAATAATAGCAAATGACACAAGATAAACATGCTAATTTTACCCATTGCTTGAGATATTAGATCTCAATAAAGCAAAAATATAACTTTTAAAAATTTTAAATTTCAGATGAAAGGGCTTAAAATCTCACCACTTATCACCCTGACATCCCTATCATATCCATTATTACAGATTAAAGGATTAAACACTATAAAGTAAAACAAAATATTCTGCAATACATACTGTTTCGAATTAGACCAAAGAGTTTTTTTTTTTTTTTAAATGATAACCGGGGTCACCTGTGGTATAATGGATAGCATGTCAACCTACAATACTAAAGGTCGCAGGTTCACGCCAAGCGATGGTCCTAGGATTTTTTATCCTATGTCGTCCCTCGGATAGGACATAAAATGGAGTTCCCGAACCTGTACGATGTCAGGCACTTGTTAAAGATCCCTATCCTAATTATACCTAGATAGGCAAAATTTAGGACTCCCACTGTAGCATCGTCCGATTAGCTTTAGTGGCATAAAGTGATGTTAAACAAGCAAATATGATAACCTTATTGGTCAGAGAATAAGAAAGGTTTGAAGTAAGATCACTATAGCAGATGATAAAGAACTGTGAAGTATCAATGAAATGGATGTACATTGTAGGATTTTAGAATCTCTGTCAGTCGGTTTCTTTTTGTGGGGTTTCCGTGGACTGTTGGATTTATTGGAATAGTCCAGATTATCATTTTAATCTAGGAAATTCTCTCTCTATTTCATTTTCAGTCAACTATAGTTGTTTTTCTTGGTATATAGATTATAATTCAGTTAAATCAAAAATTGAAAATCTAAAGAAATTTAGCATAGTGGGATTTCAGAAGTGTTAGTTAAATTGCTCTATCTTCCATGAGTATAATTATTCATTTTGTTCGGTATTTTTATTTTATTTCATAATAAATAATCCTTTTTATTTTTCAAATTGAATTTGCCACCTCAACTGTCACAGAGATAGCAATCGCTGGGCCAACAATTGGTTATCAGTGGCATCACGATGGCATTTGTAAGCATTTTTGCCCACTTGCCTTTTGAATGTGGAATGGTAAGCAGCATCGTCGTTGTGTGTGTGTGTTTCTCATTCAGAGTCCGCCGCCAATTGTTTTTTTGATACCTCTTGGGTGCCAATTTATTTCGATTTCCTGCCTCCTGGGTATGAAATACATAATTGTTTTGAAGTTTTCTCTTCAATCATCATTGTTTGCCGCTGGCCGCAAAATTCAAGAAGGACGAGCAATAGGTGAAAATTTCCTTTATCCTAGAATCTCCTTTCAATGCCTTTTACCCGATTATTCTCCTTCTTTCACCCTTGCCCGAAATTCAAATTCAGCGTACAGTGCAAGCTGGGTAAGTCTTATTAAAGATTCATTTCATTTTTCTTATTTTACAGTCCATATTATTGTATTAACTGCTTTTCCGAGCTCACCAGAGCGCAATAATTTTTTTATCTATTTTTTTTCGTTAGTGATATTGATCAGATTAAGTGTATTTTTTTCCCTTTTTTCATTTTTACTTAAATTATCGTAAACATTTCAGCAACAATTTTTGGGTGCCTGCATAAAGTTATTTTAATTTTCTTTATGTGATTACTGCTGAAGCCACAAAGAGGTTGC
This sequence comes from Aelia acuminata, assembly GCA_911387785.2. Lineage (NCBI taxonomy): Eukaryota > Metazoa > Arthropoda > Insecta > Hemiptera > Pentatomidae > Aelia > Aelia acuminata. The sequence goes on from OU426978.1 coordinate 123,824,287, forward strand.
GTAACATGAGTGTTTGTTGGTTAACAAAATAAAAATCCATGTTATATTCGAAATTCTTAAGAGATAAACACTATATAATAATTTTTTAAGAAAAAAGTTTCTCTTATATTTCTGTTGTTACATTTTTGTTTTTGAAATTTTTAATGTTGTCTTATCAGTATTATGTTGTTTTTGGTGTACAATGTGTCAATCATGTTTCATTCTAGACAAGAATTTTTGAATTTTTTGAAACTTTGGATTATGTCTTCTTATGGCGTATCAATAATTTTCTCTTAAGAAACAACATTTGACTATATGAATATATAACTTCTAGAGGTGTTTTATTTTTTCAGATACGGGAACGGACACGTTCTTTAACTCCAACAAGACGAGAGAGGTCATCTTCAGTATACAGAGAAACATTATTTAATGGGTCTAGTTGTCTCTCACTGTCATATCTTTAATTTGATAAATTTTGTTAAAAAAAGAAGAAAAAAAAGAATCTTGCTTCAAGGGGGTAGCCATATATTTTTTTAAATAGCAAAAATATTTAAAACCAAACAAAAAAAAAATTGAAAAGTATAGCAGAAAACCTTTTATAAAAAAACAAAAAAAAAAAGCATTTGTGAACGATGGACTTTTAAAGTATTGAAAATAGATTTGTAGATGAGAAGGAATGAAAGAAATCCATACTTTATTTTAAATGGGTATATATTTGTACTGTTTTATCGATCTATCTTGGTATGGTAGTTTTTTATTTTATTTTAAACATTATTAAATTTGTTAAAGAATGGCTGTTAATAATTGTATATATTTTAATTGAAACAAAAGAGAGGTTAAAACGAAGGGTTATGTATATATTGTAGAATGCAAATTAGATAATATACCCAATGGATTTACTGGTATTATCTTCATTTATTAATTAGTGTTCATAACAGGGTTCTTTGTGATAAGCGCTATGTAATTTTATAAAAATTAAAAATTTTATTCTTATTGAAATATTTATTTACATTTGTCACACAAATAATTAGAACTGAGCGATTCCCTTTATTAAAAGATATTTGTTATTAAAAATTTTCACGATTTGAACTCATGTGTTTAACACGTTGAGCGCCAGGGAAAAGATGATGTACTTTTGCCTGGGGCCAAAGCAATTTTTCCTAATTTTTAACTTTAATATGATTAGAATGATACAAAAATTGCAAAAGAAATAAATAAAAAGTTTAATTTTGGCAATTAAACAATAATTTTGTGAGCGGTACGTATGTACCGCCCGGCCCCAGGGTAAAGCCCGCTACCTATAGTAGTATGGGGGCTGCCCGGTTATGACAGCGACGTCAACCCTTGTCCCTTTAAAATATGTTATTTTAATAAATAAGATATTTTGTTTTGTAAAAAAATAAATAAAATTAATTTATTTTATTTATTTATTTATTTATACCCCCCAAATTAAAAAAAAAAAAAAAAAAAAAAAAACATTTGGGCCAATTGCATTGGCGAATTGTTCGGGGCCGGAGCGGTCCAATATGCCTTGAAATCACGCTCGGCAGGCGGTCCCCTGGCCCAGAACAATCTTTTAGCTGGCGGGAGCGGGCGGTACCTGGGGACCGCCTCGGCCCCAGCCAATAGTCCAACAGCGGTACGATCGTACCGCTTGGCGCTCAACGTGTTAATGAATGTGCGATGGATATCATTAGTGCGAGTTTATAAATAAAAATTAGAAATATAGATTTGTTAACTTTTATAATTGTCAATCCCCAAAAAGCTCTGCTTGTATATTATAATCGCTCCTCAAAAACTTTTATTTTATTATCAGATGTCTCTATCTGAGCTACCTATCCTGCCCAACTGAACCTTCTCTACTCTTTCATTTTAACAAAATTAGGATCATTTTACAGCTCATAGATTTATCTGTTCTTCTGAAGTCTCCAAGCTAGGCCTCCTTCACTGGGTCCAATATTTTTTGGAGCATTTTCCTTTCAAACATATTTTAATTTAATGGACCTTTTTAATAGACCAAAAAAGTAGATTGCTTAATTCAATATGTATTTTTTTCTATGCATGTTTACTGATTACTTTGAGATGGATGGATCAATTGAAATGAAACCTTATTGTCCCAAGCTGGTAGCACTTACCGTATTTGCTATAGTAAAACCGTGAGACATATAGCGTTTGTGATATCTGTTGGAGTCTAGATTCAAATATCTTCAAGATGGACACTAACTCCTGATTCCATTACATTGGCGATGGAATGATTTCCATCATTCATTTTCCAATTATTTATTTATTTATTTATTTTTATTTTTATTTATTTATTTTTTTTTTTGACACTTTTACTCTTTCCCACATTTTAGCGTTTTTTCAACCTCGATTGTGTGCTGTAATAGTTTCTTATGTATCAAATGAAACAAAGTGAAATGAATAATTAAAGTATATGTTGTCAGATTATTACGATTCCAGTTGGAGCATAATAATAATTAAATTGTCACAAGATACATTACAATATTTAAAAAAAATTAAAATTTCAATGTTTGCCAATGTTCATTCATTAATAAAAACTGCAAAAATGAAGTGATATCTCCCAAAAAAGAACCTCATTATAAAAACGTCATTTATATTACGAAGGATATTATTCTCAGTCATTCAGTCAAAAGGAATGATGAACATAATTGACTCCTCCAAGAAGTTCAAGAAATTTCCTCTGTTATCTTCCTATGTCAGCTGAGATATTAGGAGCATCAGGATTAAGTAGCTCCTGGAAATGGTTTTTCCATCTTTAGAAATTTCAGATTCCCATTGAGCAGCTTTCCATTCGGGGCCTTCCTCAGCACTTAATCTCAAGCATTTCTTCTGTCTTTGATACCATTTTTTTCAGTGGAGGGACTTCTCCTCTCTTTGATATTCACAATGAAAAGTTTTCTTGAAATATATGAATTTAAAAAAATTAAAGAATTAAAAAAAAATTATAGAATTAAAAAGAATTTTTATTTCATGATATAATTTATCCAAAATTTGTTGGCACCCTTGCTATCTTCGTAAATCTTCAGTTTACTAAACAATTTTTTTTTTCATATGTCAATGCAATTTTAGCACTTACTGATTGTTGAAGATATAACTGAATCTGTGTCTGAAACCAATTTTTTTTTTTATATATATAACGGGTCAGGTTTAGACATCCCTAGCATACAGTACAACTTTATTGGATATTTTTTATTTGTTCTACTTGTTTTTTTACATGAATTAAGTTAAGGATGAATTTATTTTTGTTTCCCCTTAACAAAAATATAAAATTCAAATTCAAATTTAAAAATGTATGTTAGTAAATTTATCATTCATTTATAATTATTAGCAAAATAAATTTGTGTTGTTGAGAACTTTAAAAATAATTAATAAAAACCAACATAAAAATACTTTTTGTGTGATTGGAAAGAAAGTACTAATTTATCTCAATATTGCATGGTAAAATAATGAAGAATTAAAGGGCCCTCTGCCATCCCTTGGTCAATAAAGATTGATTTGTAAATCATATGGAATAATAATTCTTTGGAATATTATATGGTTGTGACTCAACATAAGAATAAATAGAAGACCTTGTTCTCTAAGGCTGTTCTGAGCTGATGCAGAGTACTAATAATAGTCGTCTTGGACAGAGTATATATAGGTCACCTGAGTCAAAACATTTATATCTTCTAATGCGAAGTTAATGCTGTTTTTAACATTTGCCAAGTAACTACATATTTGGTGTAACAATATGTGTGAGATACTATGTGGGTGTAATTTAAAAATTCCTATAAAGTTTGGTTTATATGACAATTTATCATCGGTAATTCTTACTTGAAATTAATTTTATGATTGCGATTTCTTTATATAATTTTATTTTTACTTTCACTTACCTATCTATGGAATATATAGTAAGGTAAAGTATTGCGATTGTGAAAAATTTCGACTTCCGGTTTTCAATGGAAATACACGTTTTGGGGTCCCCTGAGTCCAAATAACCATATGCCCATGATGTGGCAGGAAAAATTTCATCAAAATTGGTGAAACAGAGGGGGTACTTTATTTAATGAATTTTGTCTAATTTTTATGTTTTTTTTTTCGATTTTCTCAAAAAAGGCTCTAACGATTTTGATTAAATTCGGTATATCATGTATTTATATGCCCGCGATGTGACAGTCAAAATTTCATCAAAATTGGTCAACGGATGGGGCACTTTATTTCTACTTTTTTCTTCCCATTTTTTTCGATTTGCTCAAAAATAGCTTTTACGATTTTGATTAAACTTGTCATGTTTTATGAGAATCAAGTATTCTTTAATATCAGTTATGCATATCATTATTAAAATGTTCTGAGGGGGCCTAAATGGTGAAGTGGCCTATTTTGTTTATATGGAGAAATTATCTTTCTCTCGTTTTGCATAAAAATAAGAAATGGCAAAATATGAAATATGAAAAAATCAAGTAAATATACACAGGAGAACAAAAGAAAAATATTCCGTCAACGCATAAAACAAGTTAACCTCACGTATGCGCAGTACGCCTTTAATGACAGACCAATGTTTTACAATTAAAGATTTTCTGCTGATATAATCGAAATTATTTGTTTCATGAGAACAATATGAAGCTTTCAACAACTATATAGAGAATTATAAAATCAGACGAATTGGAATATTATGCTTGCATTGCAGAATTATCACAAGTAAAAACTTGTATTTATTAATAAAAAAAATAGTGTACTTTAAAGAGCAAATACAAACAAAAATAAATAAACGAATTTGGAAAAATGTGCGACTTTGCGAAATGACATTTAACAAAACATGTTAATTTCTAATAAGAGTATGTTGGTAAGTGAAAGTTGTGTGTCTCGCACATCGCACCAGATTTTTATATTATATTGTGCTAGCCTAAGTTTTATTACTGTAAACTGGGACAATTTTGGCTCTTTGTTTTTTCTCCACTCCTGATATTTTAACTTTTAATCTATGAATTCTTTGAAACTGCCACAATTTATTGGTCATGTTCTCTAGTTTAAAATTATGTGAAAGATTTACAGTTAAGGTTATTATTTAAATGTTAAAAGTTAAATGCTGCATTGCCATACTCTGGAATTGGGGCAACTTTACCAACTGTGTTAAAGTGGGTTTAAATTGAAATTTGATACACAGGGAATTAAATTCCATTTAAAAAAAACATTACCATTTGTCATTAATTCTATATTTTCCAAAAACAATTGCCTAAATACTTCCTTATTTTTAATTTCAAACTTTAAAGAAAATGATAACATTTTCATCAGCACAAGTGAATTAGCCTCGTTGTTACTACAAGGGTAGTCTTTATCTAAACCATATCTTCCCTTTTGAGCAAAGTTTCATCAGGCAAAGCAACCTACCTATCTTCAGATACAATACTGCTTGAATGCTATTTCTTGTTCAAGCTTTTCAGTTGGCCTGAGTCTTGCTCAGCCTTAAAATAAAAGACATTCTATTTGAAAAGCATCCAGCATCCATAAGAGAAACAAACGAAATTGCCTTGACTTTGAAGTTGTCAAAGTTGCCACTTTACATTTAGCTTCCTGTTGTGACTATTCAAACTTATCATATGAAATCAAAATACAAGATAAACTTCGCATTTAAAACCTAGCCTCAAAGAGAATTAATTACAGAATAAGTAAGTAAAAGATAATTTTTAATTATGTTTTAAAAGAAAGCAGTCTTATAGACTACAAATCAAAGTGTTATATAATTAGGAAATAGAAACACTGATGTTTTAAAAAAAAATAAAGGTCAGGAGTAAAAAGAGCGTAAAACATTTATTATGTTGGTATTTTCTATGCTATGCTAACATAGAGTCCCTAGTGGTTAAATTGGGAATACCTTCTCAGGAACCATACTAAACAATGTTTCAAAAACTTTAAAAATTCCTATCTTTCCAACGCTTTACTGTACGTATATATATAACTAATCTTATTATATCTCATGGTTTTTGAGAAATCGTAAAAATGTGTAAAGTATTTGAGATAAAGTGCCTCCTACGTTAAATCGATTTTGACGAAACCTTTGCTATCATTCGCGGGCGCAAGCGACGGTGCTGCTTCTTGACTGAAACAAGAGAAGCACATTGACCACCCATCAAATATCAATTAAGAAAAAAAGGGTACCCAAGGAACTTATACAATTTAGTGGTTAATTACTTTGAGGAGAGGTGTGCATCTATTTCAAGTAACACCTGTACGGTGATCCGTAAACAAGAAAAAGGTTGTCCTCAAGGTTCTAGTGGAGGTCCCGGGTTATGGAATATTTGGTATGATGCTGCATTGCAAATAGATTACCCAGATGGTATTCAGGCCTATGCCTTAGCGGACGACTACTTATTAGTAGTTTGTGCGGAGGAGGATTGGAAGCTCCATTATCTAGCAAATGTGGCTATGACTTTGCTGGAAAAATGGGCAAGTTCTGTTAGAATTTCCTTTAACCCCGAAAAGACAAAGGTACTTAAGATCAGCAGGAAATTAAGAAAACAACTATCTCCTATGAGGCAACTTGTGTGCTTGCAAAGTCCATTCCGATAGATATATTAGTCAATGAGGTGACAGAAAATATGAAACAAAGTCTATGAGTTACGAAGGTCAATTTGGACCTCAATTGACAATAGATAAAATTCCAAACCCAGCTTACACGATACCCCCAGGATTATCGATGTTTTGCACCCTAGAAAGCTCTCCGATTGATTACAATATACAATACAGGATATATACAGATGGGAGTAAAATGGGAGAAGATACCGGCTGCGCATTTGTAGTTTACAAAGATGGAATGGAACTTCTTCATACTGAACAATTCAAACTTGCAGACTGGTGCACCAATAATCAAGCTGAATTACTGGCAATCAAAGAATCATTACGGTGGCTATTAGAAAAGGAAGAGCAAGGTAACCCGACTGCAACTAGTGTGACAGCCAAGTGTCGGTAGATATAATTAGAGGTGGAAGAGCAATAAGTGACACAGTGCATGATATTATTTGCTTATTGAATCAACTCACCTTGAATCAATGGAAAGTTAAAATGGACCAAGGAATATGTAGGAAATATAGGCAACGAGGAAGCGGATAGACTAGCAAAAGAAGCAGCTAACAACCCATTATTAGAGGTGAAATATGCAAAGGCTCCGATGTCTTATATTCAACAGTTAATAAGACAAGCTACCATAAATAATTGGGAAAATATGTGGAAAACGTCTACTAACGGTAGTCATACCAAAAACATTTTCCCCTCTATTGAAGATAGATGCAGAACGGATCTTCGAATAGCTTACAAAACCACGCAGGTGTACAGTGGGCATGGGAAGAATGGGCCCTACCTATATGGATTTGGCCTAAAGGTCACTGTGGATACGAAGATCAGACTTGGGAACAAATAATATATGACTATCCCACTTTCAAAGCAAAAAGAATCAGGTTAATAAGGGAAGTTTTAATATCCGGAGTCGTTTGGCCACCTGATCTTCACCAACTACTTACTGATGGATTCAACTCCTTTATCTCGTCGATGGACTTTAGTGAGATATATGACTAGATAATATTGTAGATATTGTGATTCTAAATAGTTAATTGTAATTGTAAATAAGTAAATATTGTATTTATGCATAAGTAAATAACATTGATTGTCAAGTGATGAAATGCTGCTATCTTGAACTGCATATTATTAATTTTTATTTATTATTATTTTATTTTTTCATTGATATCTTTGTATATGGTAAGAAAAAAATCTGGTGCGTGCGCGCAACACACAACTTTCACTTACCAACTTATTTAGATTAGAAATTGACGTGTTTTGTTAATTGCAACATCACAAAGTTACAATTTTTTCCATATTCATTTCTTACTTTTGGCGTTTATGAGTAAATGAAAAACACGCGTGAAAATGATACAAAATTTATTAAGTAAAGTACCCCCTCTATTTGATCAATGTTGATGAAATTTTTACCGTCACATCGCGGGCACATACATACATCAAATACCAAGTTTGATCAAAATAGTTAAGCCCGTTTTCGAGTAAATAAAAAACACACGTGAAAATGTGACAACATTTATTCAGTAAAGTGCCCACTCCAATTGATCAATTTTGATGAAATTTATACTGTCACATCGCAGGCACATACATATACTAAATACCAAGTTTGATCAAAATCGTTAAAGCCGTTTTTGGGTAAATAAAAAAAAACACGGAAGAGTGGGGAAAGATGCAAAAAGGTGGTATGGCGCTCTGGGGCCAGACGGAGAGGAAAGTATCAATGACAACGGTAAAAGGATTTTAAACTTCTGCCTTGCGAACGACGTGTTTGTAGGAAACAGCTTCTTCCCTCACAAAATGATCCACAAAAACTCAAGGGAAGAACCAAGGAGGAACGAGAGGTCTATAATAGATTACTTTCTAATACCTAGAGACCAAAGGAAGCACATAAGGGACATAAGGATCAAAAGAGGTTATGAGATAGGTAGTGACCACAGGCTACTAATAATGGATATAACCCTTAATGAAAACAACAGTACCCCAAGATCAACAAACCGGACACCTAGTTTTAAAATTAAATACTTTAAACTCAGGGAACCGGAAGTGGCCCAAGCATACCAGGACCTTATAGAAGAAAAGCAAGCAACAGAAGATATAGATGGGACAGCGATGAGGGGGAGGAGTCTTGGACAGCGATTAAGAAAATAATCCTAGACACGGCAGAAACAACGTGTGGAAAGAGTAGACTGGGCCAGAGGATTAAGAAAACTCCTTGGTGGTCAGATGAAATCAAAGAGAAGATAAAACTCAAAAAAACCTTCTGGAAGCAATACTTGCAAAACAAGTTAGCTGTGGCATACTCTGCTTATAAGGAACAAAGAAAGAAAGTAAAAACGGCTGTGATCGAAGGAAAGAGAAAATCCTGGGAAGAGTTCGGAAAAAAGCTAGAAACAAGCTACAAGGAAAACCAGAAACTTTTCTATCGAAGCCTAAGGAGCATGAGGAAGCAGAAAGAGCCGGTTCTGAAGCACATTAAAGATAAAGACGGAACAGTCCTAAGCAGGCCAGAAAATATTATGGACAGATGGGCAGAATACTTTAGGGAACTGTTGGCGCATAATGGACCGGAACAGGAAGAGAATCAACAGCCTAGAAGCACAGAAGACGGCTGGGAAGAAGAGGACTTCATCGGCGAAGAGGAAGTTGCTGAGGCTATAGATTCTCTAAAGCTAGGAAAAGCTGTTGGCATAGACGGCATTTCACCAGAAATGTTGAAATATATCGGCCCAAAGGGACTAGAAATGCTCCAACACCTTCTTAACATTATTTGGAAGAGGAAAGTGATCCCAAAGGACTGGGAAGTATCAACAATAATCCCTGTCTTCAAAAAAGGTGACAATCGTGAATGTCAGAATCATCGAGGCATATCTCTACTCAGTGTCCCCTATAAAGTCTACTCTAAGATACTAGAAAAGAGACTGAGGAGACTTATCGAACCAAAATTAGGGGAAGAACAATATGGTTTCAGACCGAATAGAAGCACTCAAGACCTGATATTCACGATGAGACAAATATCCGAGAGGATCAACGAAAAGAGCAGAGAGGTATTCGCCTGTTTCAAAGATCTAGATAAAGCATTTGACAGGGTGCAGAAAAGAGACATTTCTACAGCACTAGAAGAATACGGAGTGGACATAGGGCTAAAAAAGGCCATCTTAAGTCTGTACGAAGTGCAGAGAAACGTAGTTAGGACCTGTAACCACACATCAAGGGAATTCCCATCAGAGCAGGGAATAAGACAAGGATGCAGCCTTAGCCCGCTCCTGTTTATCTTGGTGCTAAATTCTGCCCTCAACAGAGCAAAACAGAAAATGAGGCCATACCATCTCGGATATAGAAACCTCGGAAGTGTTCAGTACACAGTTCTTGCCTTCGCTGACGACATGGTGGTGTTCGGAAACAATTGCCGCAACCTCCAGTTTAACCTGAAGATCCTTCAAGGAGACCTTAGAAACATAAACATGGAAATAAATGTCTCCAAAACCAAATTCATTAGAATCGGAAAAAGGAATGACCATGGAGACCGAATCGTCAGGCTTAACGGAATCCGTTTGGAACAGGTTGCGGACTTGAAGTACCTGGGGGCCCACCTCAATGAATACGGAAGGGTCAGCGGAGACATTAGAGAAAGGCTAAAAACGGCAGGAAGGTGCTTTTACTCCCTCAGGAATGGCTTCCTAGACAAGAAGGAAGTCTCAAAGGATACTAAAAAGGTAGTCTTTAAAAACACATTCCTCCCTATTTTAACTTATGCCAGCGAATCTTGGACCCTTACTACCAAACACAAGAGCCAAATCCAAGCTATGGAAATGCGCTATTTAAGGAATATAGGGGGGAAAACAAGAAGGGATAGAGTGAGGAACTCTACAATAAGAGCAAACCTGGATCTGAGGCTAGCTGAGGAAGTTATCGAGGAGAACCAGCTTAGGTGGTTTGGACACGTCTCGCGAATGGCTGAGGACAGAATCGCCAGGGCTACCCATGAGGTTAAAGTGGACGGGAGGAGGCCACGGGGAAGACCTAGAAAAACCTGGGAAGAAGGAGTGAAAGAGGCCTTCAACAGGAGAGGAATGGAATGGAGTAGGAGAAGGCAGCTGGCACAGAATAGAGATCTTTGGATCAGGCTCTACAGGAAAGCACCTCACACCGCCCAGCGGTAAAAGAGGTCTCGATTAAATAAGTAAGTAAAAAAAACACGTAAAAGTGGGACACAATTTATTAAGTAAAGTATCCCCTCAGGTTGATCAATTTTGATGAAATTTTTGCAGTCGAATCTCAAGCATATTAATGCATCAAATACTCAGTTTAATCAAAATCGTTAGAGCCGTTTTCGAGAAAATCGATAAAAACGTAAAAAGTTATTAAATAAAGTACCCCCTCCGTTTGACCAATTTCGATGAAATTTTTGCTGTCACATCGCGGGCATATACATACACTAAATATCCAATTTCAGATACGCACGGCTTACAGTTTTTGAGCTAGTCTGTTCACACACACACACACACACACACACACACACACACACACACACACACACACACACCCACACCCACACACACACACACACACACACACACACACACACACACACACACACACACACACACACAGACCCTTTCGCGGGACTTGGTTCGCGGGGACGCGCAACACATGTAATCATTTAATGGAAAAATGTGGTTAATAAACTGCCTCTCTTATAGGGTTACTAGGGAGAGGGAAAAAAAACACACACACAGACCATTTCGCGGGACTTAGTTATTTGGATCAGGGGACCCCAAAACGTGCAATTCCGTTGAAAACCAGAAGTTGAAATTTTTCACAATCTCAATACTTTCCCTTACTACAGATTGCATATATAGGTAAGTGAAAGTAAAAAAACATGCAAATAATTATTAAATTATCGTTCAAAATGTTTAATTTAGTGGAAAAACATATGACATTTATAACATAAGGTAGGCTCCAACAAGCTATTAAAATACTTTGATAACTAGCACACTGCGCATGTCCTTCCCCCATTTTTTATATTCTAAATTTGATTGGGTAATTTTAAACAATGCTCAATAATGTTTTAATCCTTAACTACTCACGTCGGGTCATATTGACCCGTACCAAGTTTCATTTCATTCTATTTATACCTCTTTGGCATTGAATGATCATGTGTGTATATATATATATATACACATATATACGTATATGTATAATTATATTAATAAATAATTATATAAATTAGTTAGTTGTTGTTAGTGTTATCAAAAGTTAAAACTATCAGAGATGCATGCATTAGTACTCAAAAAGCTTTCTGCTGCATTGATCTTAATCACTTGGATGATCCGTGAATACGTGCTACCCCAGATGAAACGGGGTCACTAGTGGATAAGGTTACGAAATTCCGCTTGGTGTAACACCTGTGGAAAATCGATTACGTTCAGACGGGGAGAGTGAAATCCGCAGAAAATGTCCATAGACAACGAGCAGGGAAAGTAGTTGAAACGTTCGATTTTATTAACGCCAGTACTTGGGCCTCTGCAGGGGGTGGCAGCTGTCCGCTTGAAATTATGAGAAACAAATACTACAAATTAAATAAATTCGTATTCCTTCTTATATCAACGATATCGCACCCTCTATTCAAGACTACCTTATCAAATAGAAAATTTATAAGATTTTTCATTGTATTTTTTATATTGAAACCACTGCAACTGGTCTACAAACTGGGAAACCGACTTACTCTAAAATATAACTTAAATTTAAGATGTTTTAGTTGACTTTCATTTTTTATAAAGTTTTAATGCTACAGTAACACATATAAAAATATTTGGTTCGAAAATTGATTCTATCATTTATTGCAATATTAAATATATTTTGAGTTGTGTTTGTATTGAATTAACAGAGGAGAGAGGATTGGCGGATTTATGAGATTTAATTGAAAACTAGAAATGTCATTATCTCTGTTTAGGTTATATGGAGCTATGGTAGACTTTCATTGAAGGTGCAATGTAGAAATCCAAACATTTTTAATTCAAACATAGACAAGCTGTTTACGGTGAAATATAGAATTGCTAAGGGAGCGGGTCCACTAACTTGAATATTGAAAAAAAAAAATGAATTTAAGTATGAAACCAAAAACTTATTTACAGTTTATATGTTATAATCATCACTGCGATTAGAAAAGATTGAGATTCTTTGCATAATAATATATAGAAAATTAAAATATTTACGAATTTCTTTAATAATTATGACTGGGAAAAACACCTTATTGAATCAAATATAACTTTTAACGTTTTTATTTAATACTATTGTATCATAAAATCAAGATGTAATCCATTGAACTGTATATCGCAGACCAGGGGTTGATTACGCTTTACCAGATAAATATCCTACCCAAAAGTCTTGACATATCATCACTTCAAGAACTTGTAGAACCTTAAAATTTGAGGCTTAAATATGTTCACAGATTAATGTGAATTAATCTTGATTCTTAAATTAAATTAAAATTTTCTTAAAAATTCATAAAATTTTATGGCAGTCCGAAAATGAAGGTCATGGGATACGGTCTACGAACAATTCTGAGGTTTGTTTTAAGTAAACATTTTAAATCTAACTTGATTACTACTTATTGTTGCAGTGAAAATAAACAGCCCTTTGTTTTAGTTATTTTTTGTTTTATAAATAAATCCTTATTGTATAAATAGGTTCAAGGATATAGTTTAAGAATTATATCACTAAACAATCTTTTGTTCGTTACTTTCAAAAGAACGTTCACTTAACCCTAGAACCACTAAGGTCCGGAGTGGTCCCGAGTACCACTAAGGAGGGGGCTCCTCGAGCCCACGCATATTTTTTTTTTATTTTAATGAAATACTCAACTATTTTTAGTTTTTACTACATTAGTAAGTATTACCTACTTGAGTAGGTGTGTTATAAAAATCTTAGTGCAATTAACTATCTGAGAATGGTTCAATATTTCTGCTTCTGGCAAAGTTATTTGTATGAGTTAAAATTAAATTCCTTATTTCTATAGGAAAAAAATGTAAAAAAGGTGTAACTAGTTTCGAATCATTTAACATTACAGTATTGCTAAGTTCAGCTTGCTCAGGGCCTCTATAAATATTCTGTATGGCTCTTTTTATTATATAATTCTTTATTTCCAGATCGGCTCAGAGAGCCATACATGGTTTTTGTAAAAACATATACAATTTTTGTAACATTTGACAAAGAACGGGTACAGACTCATACAAGAGACACCCTAACGACTTACAAATTTGTAAATTTTGAATTAATTATTACAAATAATTTCATAATAATAATTATTAAAAAAAAAAAAATAAATAAATAAATTAAATTAAAAATTAAAAAAAAAAAAATAATAAATAAATAAATAAATAAAAAAAAAATAAATAAAAAAAAAAAAAAAAAAAAAAAAAAAAAAAAAAAAAAAAAAAAAAAAAAAAAAAAAAAAAAACCAACTATTTACAAGTGAAATAAAGTTGAAAGAATAGTAACATAATTATGAGGAAATTAATAGTTATACAGATAAAGTTATTATGAGTCTCACAGTAGTAAGTCTTGCATTAACCGGGGTTTCAGCCTTCGGGATGAAACGGGAGCTCCTATCTTGTAAGTTATTGCACCTTTCACAGCCGGTAACTGAGTATGGTATTTCAAAAAACGTTTTTTTATGAATTCGTCTATCGTTCCTATTTTAAGCTCGCGATGAAGTTGACTGTTTCTAACGAACCAGGGGGCATTTACTGCTATTCTTAGAACTTTATTTTGAAATGTTTGTACTTTTTTCCGTTTTGTGCAGGATGCAGCACCCCATACTTCACATCCATACATCAAAAGTGGTCGCAGAATTGTTTTATAAATCAAGATGGTTACTTCAGGTTTAAGACTAGATTTCCTGTTAACTATGGGGTATAGCATTGCGAGTCTTGCATAGGCTTGCGTTAATTTAATATTGAGATGGTGGTTCCAGGTTAATCGACGATCTAGATGCACTCCAAGATATTTTACTGTTTCGCTTGAAGAGTTCCACGGTAGAGAGTTTCCGCTGAGGATTAATGACGGGGGATCTTCAGGACGTCGCAGAGTGAAGATCTTCGCGTTGCATTTTTGTACATTTAAATTTATTTTCCATTTTTTGAAATATTGTTCTAAAATATCTAAGTGAGCTTGCAGTACATGTCTTGCTGTTATTATGTCTTCGTTTTGAGAAATAACCGCCGTGTCATCCGCAAACATAGCAATAGAAGTAACTGGAGACTGGGTGATATCATGGAGGTAAAGGTTGAAGAGGGTCGGAGAAAGAACTGAACCTTGTGGGGTACCAGCTCGAATTGGTCTTACGGTTGAGTTGCTTCTATTTATTCTTACAGTGAATGTCCTGTTGGTGAGAAATGAATGGAGAATGTTGAGCAAATATTTCGGGGTATCTATTTTCTTCAATTTGTATAAAAGACCTTGATGCCAAACTTTGTCAAATGCTTGCTGAAAATCCAGGAAAGCTACTAAAGTATGTTTTTTCTTTTCGAACCCGTTCACTATTAATTCAGATAATCTTGCGAGTTGGTGTGACGTGGAATGTCTTTGCTGAAAACCGAATTGGAAGTCTGGAATGATGTTAGTTGCTTGAAGATGGGATGAAAGGCGTCGTTTTATCACAGATTCCAGCAATTTTCCTAAAATGGGCAATAGACTTATGGGCCTATAGTTGTTGATTTGCTTGGGGCTTTTACCGGGTTTATGTATCACAACTAGTTCAGCTTTCTTCCATGTATCAGGAAAATGACCAATTCGTAGGCAACTATTGAAAATTGACGTAATTAATAGGATAGCTTTTCTGGGCAACTTCTTGATGGCAATTACCGGGATCAGATCATGACCAGGACTTTTCTTTGTCTTAAGGTTTCTGATTAATTCTTGAATTTCCTTCGGGGAAGTGAATTCTAGCGGTGGTTGGACAGTTGTTAAAGGGACTTCTAGCGTATTTACATCCTCATTTACTCTGCTTGTCGTGTCTCTTCCGTCTTCTGAATTTGAGAAAGTTTTCTCAAAATAATCAGCAAAAGCTTCAGCTTTTTCCTGGTCACCAGATATGAATTCGTCGTTTTCGATAATAGTGGGAATTCCTTCATGTTTATTTAAAATCCTTTTGGTAGCCTTCCATAATGAGTAATCTCTTGAATCTAGGTTTGAGACATAATTCTTGTATTGAGATATTGTGAACTGTTCTAATTCCTTTTTAGTTATTCTCTTCAAACGATTCCATTTTATTTTGTGCATAGGATTTCGAGTGGTCATCCACAATCTTCTTACTTTATTTTTGTCTCTTATTAATTGAAGAATACTATTTGGAAGACAATTTAAAACATTTTTTCTTTTAATACTGAACGTTTTTACAGTTGAGTCGCTTATACATTTAGATATGACTACCGACAGGTTATTTATAACGTCATCGATTTCATGAGGCTGTGGAAAACTTTTTTTTATAAAGATATTTTGGTGTATTAAATTTTTGTACATGTTCCAATCAATTATTCCATTTATTAAAGATTTACGGGAGGGAATTTGATGAATTTCTGTAGAGAACTGTATTAACACAGGGACATGATCGGAATTTAGAGCAGATATTGTCTGGGCCGAAATAGGCGCATTAATATTTTTGCTTAACACAATATCCAATACATCAGGCGCACACCCCCGTCTGAAAAATGTCGGTTCAGTTGGCGTTGTTATTTGAATATTATGTTTAGAACATATTTCTAAAAGTTTATTTCCGTTTTGATTAGATTTGTGACAGCCCCAGTAAATATGTTTGCTATTCATATCACCCAAAATTAACGTACGCTCGTTAGATGGCATTAACTTGTCAATTTCTTCTTCTAATATTCTCTTATTTGGTGGTTTGTAGGCAGATGTAATGATTACGCTGGGATTAGATTTTAAACGAATTGAGATTGCTTCGATGTTTGATATGGGTGGAAAACATTTTTCTTCAAAATTTAAATTATTTCTAATGAAAATGGCTACACCTCCGGACGGTGACAAGCTGTCTCTGTCTTTTCTCAATGTTTTATAACCAGGTATATTAAATTTCGTATTTGCTGAAAAATGTGTTTCAGAAACGCATGCTACGTCAATGGAGTTTGATTCAAGAAAAATTCTGAATTCACTCTTCTGTGAAGAAACACCGTTGGCATTCCAGTTTAAAAGTTTTAATTTTCTTAATTCAGGAGGCATATGATAAAAATAAAATTTTAAAATTACGTTTTATAATAGATTTATAAAATAGAATTGAAAAGGTAGTAAACACGTATATTGTTATGGACTGCGAAGGTATTATAACAGTAGATAGCCCATTGTTTACATTAAGGCCCATTTGTGAAAAAGGAGGTAACGAGGGAACTTAAATAAGTCATTATTTGTGAAAAATATGGTCTAATGGCATCAATGATAATTTTTGTGATTGTGGTTAGAATGCTTTCACTGTTAACTTCGGTATTATTTTTTTGTTCTGGGACATGATCTGATGATACAGCTGAGGAATATGTGAATTTTGGTGTAGTTCTTTTGAATTGCCTGCGATTAGATACATTTTCTTCAGTTATATTGTTATTTTGTGCTTCGACAGGTGAGTTCATTTTATTTTTCATAGTTTGGTAATAGGGACAACCTCTGTAGCTAGCTGCATGTGCTTGATTACAATTTACACAGAACGGTTTGTCGGTAAATTTAAGGGGGCATTTTGAAAAATGGTGTTTATCTTTACATTTAACACACCTTGGTTCCAATCGACAATAATTTTTGGTATGACCATATCTTTGACAGTTGGTACACATGGGTATATCATTGTTTCGGTGTTTAGGTTCTACTGAGATAATGGCGTAAAATAAATTAGTCAATTGAAAAATCTCAATGGCCTTTTCATTATTAACAAGTGACACTAAACAGAGTGGTGTTGGTTTTTTTTCCTTATTTAAAATTCTGGCAACGTGTGAAACTTGAAAATTTTTAGATTTTAGTTCAGTTTTTAACTCCTCTTCGGTAATAGAATAAGGAACATTTCTTATAACTACATTTAAAGTTTTGTTTTTTTCTAATGAATATGTGTGATATTCTATTTTTTCCTCATCGTAATATTTTGTAATTCTTCTATAATCTTCTATAGACGATAACATTATTTTAGTATTATTACCAGCTACTTTGGTTGTAAATGAATTTAAGCATAATGAGTTAAGATCATTTAATATTAATTGATAATTATTAGCGTTATGTAAATATATAGGAGGAATTTTAATCGTATCTGTATTGCTATTAATTTTATCACTGTTTTGACTAGCATTTTGTTTTGAAGAAGATGGATTATCACTATCTAGGTCGGTTTCATTAAGTTCCTGGAATTTGTTGGTTAGTTTAATAGGCGATATTTCACTGTAATATTTACCCATTTTTTTAACGGGAGACTGGTTTTGTGGAGATCCCTCGTGATACCTTTTCTTTGAGTTGGGTTCTTCTA
The DNA here is from genome assembly GCA_911387785.2 of Aelia acuminata. Classification (NCBI taxonomy): domain Eukaryota; kingdom Metazoa; phylum Arthropoda; class Insecta; order Hemiptera; family Pentatomidae; genus Aelia; species Aelia acuminata. The sequence continues at coordinate 123,842,348 of OU426978.1, forward strand.
AACATTTGTTTTCCTCTGGTTTAGCAGTAGGATGTTGGCAGTTATTGAAAATAGGTGGATCACCTACCTCTTCACTTAAGTTCATTAATTATGAACAGAAAAGAAGAAAAAAAAACATAAAACCGATAAATACATGTGAAAGTAAACAAAAAAAAAAAAAATTATGAAATCACCACACAGTACAACCGCACTCTATGAAAGTCAGAGGCCAACTGCCGGATTTGCTTATTACAATATTATTTTCAGATTCTTCTGCCTCACTGAAACTATTCTCTTCGTCTTCTTCATCATAACAGTCACCGTCATTTATTATTTCAACCACATTTTCTTCAGAAAAAGTGCTGTCATTATCACTATCCGCTTCCACTTCAGAATCACAATCAATAAGTCCCTGAATAAACTCTGCCGTAACAGTTTTACGAGTGCCATCGCTTTCTATAAGAATAATTTCATCCATTGTTTCACAAAGTGCACGAGAAATAAATAAATCAAGCCGTAGGTACAAAACAAACCAAGCTGAAACCTCAACAGGTCAGGAAAAATCCGGCATGGAGCTTGCCTTTTACAGGTAGCGTGGACCACTAAGGAGGGGGTCCCGCGAGCCCACGGGCTGTTTTTTCTCATATTACTTTTATTTTTCAGTTAAATAGTTGCATAATGGCAGAATTATTTGCATAAATGTGAATTAGGATATTTTTCAGACAGCTACTGAATTTATGGAATGTTCATAACTTAAATTAATTGACATAGAGAGGAAAATACAAAAAATGGGCTCCGCAAGCCCCCTCCTTAGTGGTTCTAGGGTTAATATTAAAAGTAACTTTTTTTCAATTTAAATTTCAGTTAACTAAAAACAAACAACGTACCTCTTATTTATAGACAAATCAGTTTATCTAGTTTCCCCTCTCCTATGTTCACCTAAACATATAAACTAATGTTGAATTGTCATTTCATTTCGCGTTAGAACCTTTCTAGTTAATATACAAAGATACAACAAACGCAGAACTTTCATTTCAAATACATAATTATTAAGTTTATGTAAAATTTTGTATTTGGCGAGTACGAGGTTTTGTAAAGGCTAGATATTATTTTTTTTATTATCAAAAAGAAGTAGATATGGCCGTTATTAAGCTTAACAGAAAAGTTCTGTAAAAGTTTCAGATTTATCTATCCGCTACTTCTGGAGTTTTTGAGGTAACGAATATACAGTCCTTGCGATTTTGTATATAAGATTTTTTTAGTGACCTTGTAGTGGTAGTGACCGGTAGTTCCCCCTAGTAAATTAGAATACTGAAATTAATTGATACACATATGTAGATATTCCTGCGGTATTTGGTTAAGGAAATTATGTCAAAATTTTTGGTGTGAAATTGATGATGTTCCTACTTAATAAAAAAATCTCGGTTCGTCATTGAAGTGAATTAATTGCAGAATTCCACATTAAGTATATATATTTAACTCCGAATTCTATACTCAATAAATAATAGACAAGCACCCTCTTTACTAAAAGAGTGAAACAGAATTAAAATTAATAAAAAAAACAAAGTTAGATGCCATTTTAGTTTCTATATTTCTTACCATTCCGAACTATTTAGGCTAAATGAAGAGGAATAATAAGGTCAGTTTGTCTAATCTTATTTTATTTGTGCCAATGGTTTTTATTACTCATTAACTAAAATGAATGATAATTGTGAGGATCCCTAACTCACGTACGGGACGTTCTATCGCGGCCTGGATGGCGTGGCTGGAATGGTATCACTCCTTCACTAACGCCGACGAGGTAACAGTTGTTCGATCTAGCCCGTTTGTCTCTTGGTGCTCTATTAGTCTTGTTATCGTTTGAGAAAGTTCCGAAAGAGGAAATATGACAGAACCAGGAACTAAAATAGGTAAGTTATTTTATCATACTTTTTCCTTAACGTTTATTTTTGAATTCCTCGAATTTTGGTCTCTTTGGTCTAAAATGTGATTACTAAAATTATGCCACACATTATTATTTTAGTTCGTAATTATTTTCAATGAAAATTTTATTTTACTTTATGTAAACAAAAACAACTATTTGAGCTTTGCTTTTATCAATTGTTTGTTTTTGGTTGTTAAAAAGCAATTTCATTATAGAGTATGTTGGATACATCCAGGGCCAGATAAAAAAATCAGATTTTTATGTAATTTCATATTTTGTTTGCATATTTTTAACAAACAGCTGACCAATTATGTTTACGAATTAAGGGACTCAGATCTAATTGGCCAAATTTGATTCTGGGTATATGGCGATATAGAATATGTTTGCATATTTTGAAAGTCCAATAAAGTCAAAAATGAAGTAGGAAAGATAAAAAAAAAAATAGAAGCGGTCCCGCGAAAAAAAAATCTGGAGAGAGGACAGTAGCGGATCCAGGGAAGCCCCCCCCCCCCTGAGTGGTGAGGAAACTAGTAAAGTATTACTATTTCTATATGAAATGAGCTGTATTTAGTCATTTTTCAAGTGCAATAGTTGAAAATGGATTGAATTTAAACATTTATAGTAATTTACAACGTAATTATGTATTTTAATTTACGGTCTTCATTACTCATGAAAAGTAAAAAAAAAAAGTGCGCCCCCCCTAAAAAAAATTCTGGATCCGCTACTGGTAAAGGAGAATGGGCGGTAGGGAAAAAAAATACACATTAGTTAATTTTGGCAGAGGTTGATGCTGGAGATATGAGAATAAGGGGATATGGGTTTCTTAGGCTCCTCTACATGTTCGTAAGTTGGCAGCCACAAATCGCTCTGAAAGTATTGCGATCGTGAAAAATTTCGACTTCCGGTTTTCAACGAAAATACACGTTTTGGGGTTCCCTGAGTCCAAATAACCAAGTCCCGCGAAGTGGTTTGTGTGTGTGTGTATGTGTGTGGGAGAGCGCGAGCGTGTGTGCGTGCACGAGTGCGTGCGTAAGTGCGTGCGAGCTAGCGTGCGTGCGAGTGTGCATGCGTGTGTGTGTGCGCGCGCGCGCGAACAGAGTTGCTCAAAAACTTTAAACAGTATGAACCTGAAATTGGCCATTTGATGTTGGTATAAGGCGTTCTGTTCATGGCAAAAAGTTGTCCACGTATTTTGGAACATACGTATTTAATGGAGATAATTTGTTTCCATAGTAACCAAATAAATTTTTCAACAACTAAATAGAGATTCAACTAGCAATAATCGCAGCAATAGCAATAGCAATTTTTTTTTTTTTTAAATAGAGAAGTATAAAATCTGAGGCTATGGAGTATTATGCTTGCAATACCGTAATATAACTAATAAAAACTTTTATTTAACAATAACAAAATTGTGATGTATAAATCGCTTATAATTGTTATGCTTAAATTATTGAAAGCAGTTTACGGTGTGAAAAAAAATATAAATGATAAAGGTACAAGATAATCTTTTATTTACAAACTTTAGTTCCATAATAGATTTTTGGAATGCAATATAAGGTGGTTTTAGAGGAACATCAATCGTTATCGTTTTCCGGAAAGACATAAGAGACAAACATTTTAAAATTAAGTTTTAATTTACTATGAGCCGTAAATAAAAATTCTATCGATTCATCTTCATTATATTTATTTATAAAAAGCAACTCACAATAGAAAACATGCTACCCGTAAAAACTCTGGACTGTTGACTAGGATTTGTTTAGGCCACCTAAATTTAACAATAATGAAAGTTTACAGCAATGAATGGAAGAGTTCTGAGAATTTTCAATACAAATTACAATACCCTGTAACTTATGGAGACAAACAAAAATAAGTAAATAAATGTGGAAAAATGCGTGAAGTTGAGGAATGGCTTTTACATATGTATCAAAAAACGCCGATTTGTAATATAAGTAAGTTGGTAAGTAAAAGTTGTGTGTTGTTCGCATCACACCTGATTTTTCAAGGGATTCAGGAGGTTCAAGAGGTTTTGATTTTCATGAGGCGTGGGGTACATTCAAAAGAATAGCTGTTTTGATTTAAGGTCCATTCTCAATTATATATGATGTAGATAATGACTTTATAGTGGAGACTATATTGTCTTGCATAATATTAAAATTTTTGTTGGCGTAAAAGATAAAAAAAACAAAAACGTTTGCTCAGCCTATTTTCTCATTCAAGGTGAATAGTCTTTTTTAGTGCAAGGTAAAACAAGTTGAGAAACTTGTGGTAAAACAAACAATGGTAGTAGAGATCATCACATTTGGGCCTCTCGTTTATTGAAACTATGCTATTGACCACCTCATGATATGGAACTATATTTTTCTGCGCTTTGAGAATTAGTTCCGTGTTCATAAAATAACACCCAAACACTGCAACTTTTTTTTTCTAGTGCACCACCATATGGGTGGATGACTATAACAGTCTAACGCCAATAAATCAAAACAATTACCTCCATCCACCATATAGAAGTAATTAATAATCTCTCTCCACTTACTTATCAAAGCATATGTGATAATTAAGAAAATCCAGAATGAACTATTTACCCATTTGATTTCTCTTTATTCAAACTTATGGGCATTTAATGTACCAATGCACTACGATAAAATAAATGAACTGCCCTTAGGGCCCTATACGCTTAAAATTTTTTATCTGAACCAACTGTAATGTAGTTCTTTCTTTTACAACTTCAGATCATATAACTGGATCTGAATAAAGAAAAAAAGAAATGACTAAAAAAATGTTCAACTTAACCAAAAATTAAGAAAAAAGACTTATTTCTCATTGTAATTTGGAAAGGGTCTTGATATTATTACTTTCACTTACCTATATGTGAAATATGTAGTAAGGGAAAGTATTGCGATAATGAAATATTTCGACTTCCGGTTTTCAACGGAAATACATGTTTTGGGTTCCCTTAAGTCCAAATAACCAAGTCCCGCGGAATGTTCTGTGTGTTTGTGTCTGTGTATGAACAGACTAGCTCAAAAACTATAAACCGTGCGAACCTGAAATTGGGTATTTAGTGTATGTACCTATATGCCCGCGATGTGACAGCAAAAATTTCATCGAAAATGGTCAAAAGGAGAGGGTACTTTATTTAATAACTTTTTACGTTTTTTTCTTTTGAAAAAAAGAAAAATATTCCGTCAACTCATAAAACACGTTGAGCTCACGTACACATGCGCAGTACGCCTTTAATGACAGACCAATGCTTTATAATTAGAGATGTTATGTTCATGAAAAATTTTTGTTTCCTGGGAACTGTTTTACTTTTTTAACAACTACTTGGAGTAATAAGCTTGCATTGCCGAATCTACACAAGTAAAAACTTCTTCACCATACTACGATGTAATCATCTGTTTTACACACCTAATTTGCGGTCCGAAAGCTACACTTCGCCGCCCTAGGGCCGAAAATGAATATTTCGCCCTAGGGCCGCAAAATCAGCTGTTTATTATTTTAATTCATTCATTTCATTATATACATTACATAAGTTTGTTTTGCTCGTATTATTGTTTAGTTATTTAGTAATTATGGCTAATAATATATCAGAATCTATAAATAGAAGAGCAAAGTTGTATTAAATGAAACACACATATGTTCATCTCTCTTTATTAACTTACATAATAACTTAACGTAAAACAAGCCATACATTAAACATTCATCATGTCCCCAAAACCACAAGATAACCTTCTAACAAAGAGGTACACTTAACCAAAAGAAAATCTTGTTTTTGATTAATGTTATATCGTATTAATATTTATTGTAGTATGGTGAAAAATAGCGTTCGTGCCTCGGGCCAAAGTGTTTTTGCAGGCCCTCGAACTTTTCATGACCTCGACTACGTCTCGGTCAAAAAATATCTCGGGCCGGCAAACGCCCACTTTCGGCCCTTGGTACGAAATATACTATTATTTAATAATAAAAAAATTGAGTATACTTAAAAGAGCAAATACAAACAAAAATAAGTTGATGGGTGTGGAAAAATGCGTGACTTTGAGAAATAGCATTTAACAAAGCACTTCTATTTCTAATGAAAGTAATTTGGTAAGTGAAAGTTGTGTGCGCGTCGCCCGTCGAAAAGAATAGTGTTTTTTGGTTTTTATGTTTTAACCATTCCAGTAAACCAGGGCAATGGGGGAGATTATTGTTACAATAGAAGCCTTGCTCGTTCCATCTTATGACACTGCGTGCAGGAAAAATAATTTAAATTAATATTTATCACAAAATTACAATAAAAAAATAACAAATATTAATAAATTAACAAGGAATAAAATAAAATAATACAAAAAAATAGAATGAAAAAATGCATTATTAATCATGATGTTTAATGTGATGTCACCTGTCCCATCTATTTCTAATATAGCATAATCTGTTCCTTCCACAAATTCCTTACATTCTTTGCCAAAATGAAAAAGCAGCTCTTTTTACTATAAGGCCAATTTTTAATAGATCTCTGTGCGTCAAGTAAGTTGCAATCAAATATCAAGTTTGTTTGTCGCACAAGCATTCGTCGTGTTCTATTATATTAAATCTGTAACTTCTTGTTGATCCGTTTCCAGTCAGTAACTGCGTAAGTCGACTGTTGGTTTAATAATGTATCTGTATAAATCTCTAAATGCCATCTGTTTTTCTTATAGCTATACTTTCCCTTACTATATAAATATTTCATGTATAGATTAGTGAAGGTAAAAATAAATCAGTATAAACAATTTAAAGCAATCGCCTCCTTTGCACTCCTTACCTTAGCTCCGGCTCAGTGTGAATGAGAAGGCAGGTTACTTTCGTTGAAGTATGCCTATTTCATCCCTTTCTTTTCGTTTGGTTTTTTAAAAATACTTCTCCTATCGAAGTGTATTAACCCGCCGGGTTTACTACCTGTCACCGAATACAAGGATTGGACGGTAGTGGGCGAAATAAAAATATTGTGCGGTGGTAGGGGAGCTGCTAGTGCCGCAGATAGTCGCGAGCAGTGGAGCGATGGAGGTGGCGCCTCCCAGGGCCTGGAGGCCGGACACTCTACCCGTTAGCGAGTTCATCACGTCTCTAAAGAACTTCCACAGTGAGTGTCGTTTTTTAAAAGTATTTTTTTATTCCGATGGAATTGACGAAAACGTTATAATAATTATTTTTTAAACTTTCAGGACTCAAAAGAAATATGTAACGTATAAAGAAAAGAAAATATAAAGTGCTTCTAGATTCACAATTCATTTTTATATGTTATTAATAGTCGCTTATTATTATTAGTTAAAAATCATACGTACCAAATTTTATTTTTAAATAGTGACTAGATAGAAAGAATCCAATACTATTTTCAAAGCAATCATGAGTTTCTTTAATTCAGTTTCGTTTAAATCTTAATTATCTTCCAAATAAGCATCTGCAACATACAGCAAACGGTTTAATTACGGGACATTCACATTACAGATATAAATCATAGCTACTACAGCGTATAAGCACGAGCGTCACCAACACCAAATTATTGGGGGGGACGAATCAATATTCTCATAGATAGGTAAAAACTCGAGAGGGTCAAAGTTGAAATACCAACCCCTAAAAACAACTGTTTGGACATTTAGTCCTCCTCCAATGATTTATATTAAAGGTATTTATATAAGTTGCCAATTTATGTCACAGTTAGAGTGCAAGTTGTTGCCTCCTTTCAAAATATTGGGGGGAGACGCGTCCCCCCGTCCTCCCTCCTGCGGTGTCGCCCATACTACTAAGTCCCATCCTTTGCATCTTTGCAAACAACGGTACAATAAGATAGTATAACACAATATAAAACGAAGCACTAGGTTATTGCATTAGGTTTATCAAATATTAAATATAATATTTATATAAAAATAAAAAATATAGAAACATATTAAGCAAACTTTTCTAATTTAATGAATTAACTATTAATTTATAAAACGATTGTTATTCGGTGCTAAGGGATTAATTAATTTTTTTGGTTTTTATATGTATCTAGCTAAACACCCCCCCCCCCCCCTTGTCGTGTCTTACTTAAGTATCAGGTAAATAAATAAATACATTCGGGTGACATTCGCCCAAAAACATCGTTACACATAATGTACTATTGAAACTTTGGTAGAATAGGAAGGGATTGTAAAAAGATCACTGGGTATTTTTTTAAAATTTTTATACATACGATATTTATACTCGTATTTAGATAGTTGCACTCCTGTGCTGAACAGGAACTGTTATAAGAACGTTTTGTATTCCTTATAACAGGTATTTCTTTTCCGATCAGGGATATAACGGATATAAAAACAAAAATATAACAAGCAAATGTGATTGAAAATAAAAAAGACCGTGACTATTATTAATTTTCCTATTTCCGTGATTTCTTTTTAAGATAGAATCGAAAATAATATTTTTCTATTAATTACTATTTGAGTTCTATGGTGACAAACATCCGGCCCTTGCATTGCTATCTATAAGATTTCAAGCATTCAAAAGATCTGTGTGATCAGCCGGATTAGGAAAAATGCCTCTTAGTTCAGTATTTTTTATTGTAATTTTTTTTTTTTGCTTACAACTACTAGGTACGAAAAAGTATTTTAACTCGGTCATATAATCAATGAGTTGTCATCGACGGAACCAAATCAGAGCTGGTTTTGTTTTGCATGGTTTTAGGATTCTGCTTACTGCGTGTTCAATTTGGTATACCTAACGCAATAGTCTAGTGCTGTTGTTTACTATCTTATTGTATGTTTTACTGTATGTTATAAACTTGTAGGTATGTTATACTATCTTATTGTACCGTTGTTGGCAAAGCTGCAGAAGATGAGACTTAATTGATATGGCTATGATTTACATGTGTAATTTGAATGACCCGCAATTGTTGCAGATTCTTATTAGGAGGATAATTAAGGTTTATACGAGAATGAATTAAAGAAAATCTTGATTGCGTTGAAAATAGTGTTGGATTCTTTCGATCTAGGCACTATTTAAAAACATAAGTTTGGCATGTGGGATCTATTATAAAAATGAATTAACATATAAAAGTGAATTGTGAATCTAGAAGCACTCTCTATAGGTGAAACCTATCAATTCACAGATTACATCGTTACTCTCAATAGTGTTGTGTTTAGTCAGGTTTTCTAATAGTGTACTTCAGTTTAAGAAGGACTCTAATGAAAATAGAATCTCCCAACGTTCAAGGCGGTGAAATAAGAAGCATATATTAAAATGATTAAATAAAAAAACGATAATTATTATAAAAGTACAAAAAATATTAAAAAATGTATTCGACCCAAAAACATTTTAATTGATTCTAAATCTGCATTAAAGTCGTAATATGCGAGTGCCCTGGAGGTAAAAAACACCGAGCTTTTTTTATTGAACTAAATTCATTTAAATACCACGATAAATACAGTCAAAAACAATGTGAGAAAAGTGAATTAAACTGTCTCTAATGGTAACAAAAACATATTTTTTAATATCGCTAGGTTCAGGAAAGTTGGCTCCTCTGAACAAATTCAAAAATGTGACAAGGTGGTGGTACCGATAGATAAATATTTTTTCCAATCATCAATTTCTAGGTAATTCATTCAAGTTAAACAGTCATTGCTAGTAGCGTGAGAAGGGGGGGGGGAGCAAGGGGGCCTCCGATATTTGACCCCCCCCTACTGGTCATCAAATCTGTTAAGGCTATCTTGCTACCTGGAACTCGGAGATAAGTGCTCTGTATAACATAGTGCGTACCTACAGAACAAACATAGTGTGAATTAAAGTTATTAGTAGAATTATACATAGAGTTAAAGATTACTGAATTATATAGCCCTATGTGGGCACTCTCCATTGTTTACCTTTCATTTCGGTTAGTCTGCACTACTTATGTGAATATTTACTAACGGAGTGCAATTTTAAGTTTAGTTGGAAGTTCAATTAGTAGAAACAAGGGAAAACAAGATTAGTTACATTTTTGTTTACGGGATTTGGCACTCGTCTATTTTCTCTAAGGACAAAAACCATTTGAAAAAAAGTGACCCTGTACAATGCCATTGTATGCCAAGAAGATATATTCAACCTTCAATGATGAACATAGCTAGGAATTCATTAAACACTGTTCCTCTCAGAGTAGAAAAATGTAACAAAAATGTAATAAAAAAAAAAAAAAAAAATCCGATTTTAAAGGCCGATGGAATAAAAGTGAACAAGTTTCATTCTTTCATTTTTCCACCCCTGAATGGGATGCCATGCTTTCTGTCCTCCGTCGAGTTGAAAGGAATTAAGCTACTTTAAATATCTTTAACATTCTTTATATTTGCAAATGTATCTTTAAAAAAATCAATAGATCAATGGCCAAGTCTAAAATACTGAAGCCAGCGTTGAATATTTTATTCCCTTCAGGCAGGCCAATGTTTCTCGAATGTTATTCGTTGAGTACCGAATATGACTGAAAAATAATTGAAAGGAGCAATCCACCGCATCGAAAATCCAATAGCAACTCTATAAGAACATATCAAAATGATCAAATAAATGGAAAAAAAAAGTGTTAAGGGTTATATTTGGATTGACTCTAGATTACTTCTTGAAATCAACTATTCCACTTAACATGCATAAAATAAATAAATAAATAACATGCATTTTCACATTTTTCTCTTTATACTCATAAACTAATTTATGAGTTTAAAAAGAAAGTTATGAGTTTAAATTAAAAAACTTTTTAATGAGTTTAAAGAGAAAGTTATGAGTTTAAATTAAAAAACTCAAAATAAATGATGACTTTATAACTAAAAACTGGTTAAAAATCATATGATGCCTGAAAACAATCGTCAAAAAACCTTATTAAGGTCAGGCCACAAATGTCCGCACCGCATCCGCACCGCAGCACGGATCTGATTCATTTACGAAGGATAGATAGTAACCGTTCACACACGCGGATGCGGATGCGGTGCGGACATGTGTGGCCTCACCATTACACAGTTAATAAAGATACAGTCAGTGCAGAAAGTATTCGAACAGTCAGAGTAATATGAAATTTTAATCGTTTTTATAGGTTATGTCCAGAATATTTTTAATTTAACGTAAATATTACCTTTAGTTATGCCATAAGCGGATGCGGTGCGGACATGTGTGGCCTGACCTTTAGGCAAATACATATAATATTTGTGAACAATCATTGATTAAAAAAAAACAAAAAAAAAAACTGGTCATAGTTGTTTTAGAACCAATGGAATAAACCCCGAGTTTCATTCCAACTTTTTTCATGAATTAATGGGGTGCTCAACTAATTATGCTTTTTAAATAATAATATTTAAATTATCACGATTTCTTTTTTTTTTCTTTGTATTTAGAAATTGAACTATAAGTTTGGAACTAAAATCTAATTAATAATCCTAGGGATATCAGACAATTACTTTTTTTTAAATATTAGTATTACATATAACCAGACCTATAAACCGGTTCTCACAAACTATCAGGTTTCATGAAATTGCAAATTTCGCACTTTGTTTAGGTGATACTTTACTCAATTGTTTCAGAGGAATATTATAAAAACAGAATTTAACTTTACTAAAAGTAAGGGAATAAAATAATTTTCATAGCAATTGGCATGTCAGTTGTGGGAAAGGAAGGAACATGAAGGTAAAAAAGCTTTTCAATTCGGGTATTCCAGATCTCCCAGAAAGGCCTGCACCCCCTTCCGTAATTAAACCGGCTTGATCTGCCCAATCCATTTATCCAATAATATCCTCAACTATGCCAAAAATCAAAAGCATTCCGTAGAAATACAATTTCATAACACTAAATGTATAAATTATATGCAAACACCGTTAAAAAGAGACTGCTTCTGAAAAGAGATGCGGTAATGGAATGGCAAGGTTGTAACGGATTCAAAAATGTTCTGAGGGATTGGCCGCTATTTTTCTTAAATTTCATTACATTCTTCAGAATCTTTAAACCAACTCCTATTGATCGATTATAAACGGGAAAGCCACGAAAGAGTTTCATGAAAGCCATCAAACGAGGCTTGAAGTATCTAACTTAAAGAAAAGTACATAACAAACAACGTTTTAATCACATTTAAATGCGAAATCGATTCAATAACTTGAACTAATACTAAATAAATACACTTTCATGTAGAAATAGTAATGATAGTTTCTCTTCGGGTGTGGTGCAGTGTAGATATTACAAGAGTAGGTAGCAACGGTGAGCCCGTTTTTCATACTTCTGATGGAAGTTACGACTCAAACTACAAGGGTTCTGCGTGGATGGAGATTGGAAGCGGGGCAGCTCAGTGCATAACAACCTGAACTATAATGCTCAAGGACCTGTCTCTGGTGGGGTACTACTTTTCTACAGGAGGGAGGGATGGCCGAGTGGGCAAACGCGTAAGCCACTACCTGTTGCTCCTGATAACACGGTCAACGTGAAGATAGTTGGTGTGGGGGGAATTCAATAACTGTGCATTAATACCCCTGCCCTCCCTCCTTTTCCAGAAAAACCTCGTGAAGCAGAAAAGGCTCAGAAGAGGGGATGAAAATAAAATCGACTGAAAAGATAGAATATAAAAGTAGAGTGGTTATAGATATGTATATTCCACAAACATTCTATGTAGAATTTAACGAACTGTAAATCAGAGAAACCTACCGGTTATGCTGTAGGCATAATTTTTAAATACTCTCTCTCTTTTAATAATATGATTACTGTCAGTCTCATTCAAAAATTTATAACATTTGACTTTTCTGTATAAATATGAAAATTGTTAGCTTTGTTTTGAAAATTTTAAAACCTTTAATAGAAATACTTTAAAATATATACAAAAGCAATGCTCCCCCCTCCCAGTAGCTCCAATTACTTTTGTTAGGCGAAATGGATTCTAACCTCCTATGTCCAGTATTCGACATGCTCAATCGACTTCCTCCTATTTAAGTTCCTATCCGATTCCCAATTCAATTGATCACCATAGACAAATGAGAGAGTTTTCGAAGTTATTATGTTATATTTTTTCTACATCTGAAACTATTTTGTTATTTAATTATCTCTTTTTTTCCCTTAACATATTTATTTTCTATTTTTCCTCGTATCTTTCTTTTGTTTATTATATTTATGGATTAATTTTGGGTGTATGAATGCATCATTGTTTTCATTTTATACACTTGTACCCCTACCATTAATTACAATTTTTTAATTTTATTAGTATATATTAAATATAATATATGACCACACAGGCATTTTATCTTTATTATGTATCAACAAATATATCCTAAAGGAAAATCAGTTACTGGATAATAGCTTTATTTTTAATTTAATTTCAAATGGCCCTTCAATAGCGAACCGTAGTTCTTCACTTGGTTAAAAAAATAAATAGTTGATTTGTCTAACTTTTCTGAGCAGCAAATCCACAAGATGAATTTTAAGGGATAAGATATATTTCATCAGCCTATTGTCCCAACGTCTCGCTGAGTAAATGTTTTCTGACAAAGTAGGTAATACAGTTTTTCTTTTTAATTTAACCCTATCTGATAAAAGGAACTATTATGTGAAGAGATGGTTGTCTGGTTATGCCTTCATGATATGTTTTACGGTGAAACCTCAACGAATCATAAAGCAGGGAAAATTCATGAATGATTTATCTGGAAGATAGAGGAGACATGAATGACGCAAGCACAAGAGCTCATGTAACAAAGATGTCTGCTCCGAGATAATAACGTCGAGTACAAGAGTTGGCGCGCCTGCCCTTCGGCCTGAAATGATATAATTATAAAAGAATCTTCAAACTTGGCAAAGGTCCCCGACTTGGACTCGGCTTCCTCGTTTAAGATCTTGGCCGTTGACAATGTCCGCTGATCGACGCATTGGCAATGTTGGATGTTATTTATCCGTTGGCGCTAGGATGCCTTAAAAAGCGATACTTTACTTTCTGAAATATGTACACAAAAACTGTAATTATAATATTTGAAAAAGATATCCCATCCGTAAATATTTTTTACATATTCATAATGAAAATATTCTAAGGAAGTTATCTATTGCGGGCCTGGACAGGACTCTCCCCACCAAGTGCCACCTCTAATCTGCAGTTAGGTCAGTATTACAGCTGATTCTGTTTATTTACCTGTCATATTTATTCACAGTTATTTTCACGTAGTTAAACTACCATATAACTACCGGTTTTATTTATTATTTGTATTTTTTTTTTTCATATTTAACTTAAATTTGCTGTGTTATACAAATATTATATAATTAAAGGACTGTCAAAACTTATGAAATAATAATGGAACGCCTAAAAAATCTTGAAAAGTTCGATAGTATGAAAAATAAAATTAACAGTATTCATAAGAACCTGAATATGGACACGCATGCATTAAAGGGAAAAGTGGAATCACTTTCAAACAATTATCAATACAATAAAGGGAGGAAGGACAAATTTAAAAGAAAGAAAAGCTTGGTGTTATTTGGCATGGAATGTGATAACCCTGAGTCAATGTTAATAAAATTTATAGACCTGGGTTCTTGTATGGAGTTTGAAGTAAGGAAGAATGATGTAGACGGAATAGCATTCTTGAATAACAACAACAGATCTGAAGGTCCTGTTCTAATAACACTTACATCACTAGCCTCAAGAAATGGCATTTTAAGAATGAAGAAGAAGTTAAATAATAATTATAATTATAAAGGCATAAGGATAAAGGAGGATTTACCACCTGAAATGAGAACTAGGAATAAACGTATGGAGGTGAAACATGGACATTAAACAAGTCCGAAATGGTATAAATTGATAGACTTGATGAAAAATTCTTGGAAGGATCTTCGAATCAACAAAAGAGGCAGATGGTGGAGGATAAGAACAGATAACGAAGTTTATTGACTATTATAGCCTAATAGAGATCGTAAACCTCAATAATTAATCCAACATTTAATGAACTATGGAATATGAATATATTTTTGTTTGAAATTTTATTTTTCAATGTTTATCCATTTGTTGCAGTTAGAAGCAAATGCGCAGATATGCAGTTCTAACAATTAGATGAGTGAAAAGATAATAATAATGTAAAATAAATCGTGCTTGATGGGCTAGAGGAAGAGGAATAACATCCCTTCCTCAGCTCTAGCTAACATACACTATTGTGTAAATGTATTCCCTCGTCCAGGCCCTTTTTAAACCTTTTCATATATTCAACTAGAATTAACTGATATGCCCGTTAAACTTTTAATTAAACTGGAAAGAATAGTTGTTTAGCGTGTTACATACAAATCATATGAAAATTTTCTGGACACTTTTGGATATTCCAACGATACAGAAATATTGAGGTAAAGATGACCAGATTGCGGCCCTAACAGAATTCAAAGATTTGTTGTCACCGTGATGGATTAAGCAGGCTTTTGTTTAATTTTATTTGACAGAAGTGTGAGAAAAATATGTTACTTTTCGGATAACTCACAAGAGCTAGAAACAGCTCAAGTGAATCTGTGGAATCTCTGGGGAGTGTGGAAACTAGGGGAGTGTGGAATCTCTTCCACACGTGTAGAAGATTCCACATATGAATCATCTGATATATTAAACCACATCCATTTGCAATCTTAAGATAGCTCAAACGTCCTGGATTTCATTAAGGCTCAGGCAACCGTTTTGTTATATGGATCGAATCTCTTACCAATACGGTTGCCTAAATGAATAAAGTTTAAACCTTTTAAATGAAATAAGTTTCATCTAAAAGGTTTCATGAATTTCAAGATTTTTTTTTTTTTTTTTTTTTTTTTGAGATATCTAAACTATATTATGTTGTAAATAAGATGAATCGGAATTTATTTATTGAAAATTTATAAACAGTAGCTATTATAATACGCAAGTTACATAATAGTAAAACATTTAAATAATAATTGCCGAATAATTTTGGATTCCATATCTGTCTATTATATAAATCGGATCGCAATACTTTCCCTTGCTATAATTTAAATAACTTAAATGTTTTGTAAAATTGGTTTTTAGATCCATTTTACTTTTAAAGTTTTGATAATCTCAAAATTCATTGACTTGATTTTTGTAAATCGGCAAAAATGTTCTTATGATATTCGCCACCGAATCTATGGTCCATTCTATTCCGAATCGGAATTATTTTTCTTTTGCTTGTACAGTAAAATTTCAAAATATGCAGTTTTGTCTTAATACTTCCGGGGCTGCAGTATATTGTTAAGTGGAAGTAAAAAGATTTTTGATGGTGTAATATTTTATTTTACATTCGCGCATTTTTTGAAAGAGTAGGTGAAAATTAAAATGCTGGAATGAAATTTATTTATAACTTCAATGAATGAAATTGTAAAATGGTCCGGAGTTAGGCGTGCAGTGTGTAAAAAAGTGTAATATATCATGTTGCAAGTTTGTCAGACATGTAGCTGCTGCCTGGTAGACAAGCAAGTTACTACTGGTTGAGCTAAAGATTGCTTTGCATTAGGCTGGTTGGTCCTCAGGTGTTACTGATTTAAGCTTTCCCTGGCTGGGACTAGAATCTCTCGCATCGGTTCAAGAACAGTACGACAATTCAAGAGAGGAATTCCATCAATGACTTTCATGAAATCTACCAGAGACTGTTGAACATGTTAATGTGGATTGTGCTACCTATGAGTAACTGAGATCAAAACTGGCGAGGGAAACAGGACTTTATATTCTAGCAGAAATTGATTACCCTCAACTAATAAGCATCGAATATTACCAGCACACCTGTATGCTAATAATAAATAAAATAAATAAATAATAAAACTATAAAAATGTAGTTATAGTTTTACTACCAGCAGTTGGTTGTAACCCAGGAATGGCTGCTAAAACCTGTATATCTTGAAATTGGCAGGATTGAAAATAAATAAAACATTGTGATAGTAAATTAATTTAAAGTAAAAATTTAATATTTACTTATGCAATAAAAAGTTGTGTTTAAAATTGTCTGCTCTATTCCTGCTAAAGTACGCTCCTAGAAACCGAAAACAATATTACGAAAAGGTAAATTTTTGAAGAAAGGTTTATACGTGTAATGCACAAATAATTACATAATATTTTATCGAGAGCTTGACAGATAATCTATAGCACTTCGCTCCAATTTCAGGCTATTTATCCTCATTTTTAAACCCACACTTGAAACTATATAAATCATAAAAGAAATAAGGAAATATTGTTCACAAAAATTCTATATCAAATCTGTTTTGTTAAAAAAAATGTACTGTTTACCGTGCATTGTAAATCTCATCTCTCAGCGGGTCTATAGCATATAACATTTTTAATCCAATTAAAATTATTTTTGGATATTTTTGATCCTATAGAAAGTTTTAAATTCTATAGACCCGCTGAAAGACGAGATTACTATGTACAGTACACAAGATAAAATTTTAATAATATTATTATAATAACATTATTATGCATACTATAAAAAACATTATCAATAATGTTATCTCATTAGTGGTAGTGAAAATAGCCGCATCAACCTGCAACCACTAAACGGTTACAGTATAGGTTTTTATTTTTTTTATTCATTTTTAATTGGTGTAATTTTAATGGTGAATTAAACAGTATGAATGTAAAACTACAAATTTAAATATTATGTGGATAAGAGCAAAATATGTAGTATTTCCCAAATCTCTCATTCAGTTGAAATAACAATAAAATGGTATTTTTCCATCTTATAAATTGTCTGTTCCACATCAAGACTATTCATTAAATCAGGTTGATCATAAATTTATATTATTATCATTAATTGTTAAAAGCTTGATAATACTGGACCCTTAATAGCATTCCCTGTTAAACTATTGTTTTTGTCAATAGGGTTCCACGTCCAACTAGAATCTAAATAATGTTAAAGCAATGTGCGGTTTTCCTAAAATCAATATAACCGGAGCCTGTCTAGATTTTCTATAAGCCTTTTGTAATAATTAAACAATATTCGCCCTGAAATTGAATTTTTTTTTAAACGACCTGATTATTTTATCAAACTATTTTCCATTATTTATGAGAGTCATTGCACTGCGACGAAAGGTAATGCCAAAGGGAATTAGTTCTGAGTAAGTAGGTTACAGTAATTCATCTGGATCGCAATAAACGATCTTTGATTGCTGTTAGAAGCATTTTAATTATTGCTAATTGACTTACAATTCACGATTTACTGAAGAATAAACCTTACCATTCCTTGTATATGTTTGGATAGTTAGTCTATCAATATCAATTAATAAAAATAATTAAAACTAAAAGGGTTACGTTTTCATATCTTCTGGTATATTCATATATTCCCTGTCTTCATATAGTGACATTTTTTTCCTTTAACAGTGATGAAGATGAAATTTAAAGGATTTTTAAACTGCGGGTAGTTTCAGATGTTCAAAGGTCTGATTATTAACTAAGGAATTTTGAAATATTTTTTTTTAGTGATTTTTAGGTTATAATAGTTTATGATGTTATAGGTTTATGATGTGTCGTTTAACAAATCGATCACCATTTTTAGATAAAAGAAAATTTTATATATTCAACCCACAGTTGAAAATAAATTCTAATTATTTATTTCAAATAGCTGGTCGGACTGAGTAAAACAAAAGAAAGTACGTGACGAAATGGTTTTTGACAGAAATTGAGTTAAAGGTAACCACGATAATTACAAGCAAAATTGTATGCACCTGAGTAGTTTAATTACGTGTTGAATCATTTCCAACTAATCCCAGCCTTCAAGATCCCTCTGGATTTTAATTAGGTAAACCATTTCATAAGGAAGATCGTGCACTTTGAAAACAGAAAATCTCTTTTATTTATTTTTCTTTTTTGGCACGGTTATTTTTTCGGGAGGCTGACTCCTCGATTCGCTCCAAAAAATAATATATAAGCATAAAAATAATAAATGATTAAATTTCAACGTATCCTAATAAAACTTCTAGGGTGTGACGAAAGGTTGCTGAAGAATCTTTTTGGGATTCATTAATCTTTAAATTATTGAATCACTCATATATATATAATAACTAGCTAGGGTGCCCGGCTTCGCTCCGGTAGTTGTGTGGTAGTTTTAATAACAGAAAAACTTTAAAATTAAAGGAAATATAGAACAAAATTAGCACCTTCTTGAAAATTCGTTTGTAACTTGGTATCAATATTCTGCAGACTTGAGATCTACAGAGTCCGCCCAAATAAGGAGCCCTGTATAATTTACAGAGGGTCGAAAATGGTAAATGAACAATTAATTTTGCTGCAACTTAGTCGAGTTATGCATCGTTTTGATGGTTTCTGTGATTCTGAATCCTATAAGCCTATTCCAAGTAGTCAGAAGATAATAAGTTATTAGATTGTTGTTGAAAAATCTGGTATCTCAGTTAAAAAAATTATATTTCGAGTAAAACTTAATCACTGACTACTATGATGGTCCTATTTGATCCAGAAGTATAGAAACTACCGAAGATTTATAGATACTTTTTTTTAAGACCTTTCTTCCATTTCAACCTCCCTTACGATATCCCCCCGTAATTTGAACGGTTTCTGCATATCTAGAATCTTACTACTATTACAAAGTGAAATCCAAAATTTCTTGAAGGCATAATTTTTTCATCATATTTCTTTTTATCTTGAACTATGAGGGATGATAAAATCTGGAATGCTGTTATTGGATTTAGTCGTTTTGTCAACTGGAATGCTCATCATACGTAGTAACCAAACCAACTTCTTTTTCATAAATACAATAAGAACACTTCAAACTTTTTATTTTCGATTTATATTTAGTCACTTCATCTCTTTTTTTATGTCTAATTTTATTCGCTCACTGTACTACTACGAAATGTTCACTCATATTGCATTACATTTACTTCTTATGACAAAACTAATTTTTTAAAGAATCCAATTGGTTTTCCAATTGAGTACTGAGATGTAAAGTACTTATTTTATTTTGGAACGCAAACTAATTATTTTCTCTTAATTTTTTAGTAATTTAAAAAGAACAGCTGAAAAAATATAGAACGATTGCATACTATATGAATGGACAATAAACATTGAGAGAAACGCACCCTAGCGCTTCCTGGTAGCCTGGAGCTCGAACTAAATTTTTCATTCATAAACTCGTATCACAATCTCAGAGAGGCTAATTAAATGGTGCGAGAGGCTTAAAATTCCAGTCCTTTTCTCTTCAATTTTACACTCTTAAGAGAAAAAAGGAAACCTTCTTCTCCTTAAGTGGTCATATGGCTAAACGAAGACATAACCCCCTTAATCCTACGTGGAGTCGTTTTTGAGCCTTTTCGGCACGCACATTGTACACTTTGCTTTATAATATATATTGATTTTTAGCGTTCATCAGGGTATACTCGTAATTAGCATTCTATCATCATCATCATCTTAATCTTATTTTAGAACCATACTTTGCTGACACCGAAGAGCCGACATTGATATAAGATTTTTAAATTGTGTGATATTTTAATGAGTCATAAAATGATTGTTCCTCCAAGTGTCGTTTATTCTGCAGTATAGGTCTTTATGTCATATGTCACAGTAATTCTAAGAAAGAGGGTACTTTTCGATCTACTCTTGAGCTAAGATAACTGTAATTGGCAATTAAAGATTATTTATAGCAATGAAATAGAAAAAATAGAACTAGAACTGATTGACAGCCTTTAAAGCGTATTATCTTGAAGGAAGTTAACTCACACCGGCATGGCACGTCTCTCAGCTTCGAAGAGTTTCGTTCCAATTCAAAGCTCAAGGAAGAAAAATTACAACTACAGCTTGTTGTTGTCGGTTTTTATTTTTAATAAATACTCCTACTATCACTAATATATAGTAATAGACGATATTTAATCTTTTCTCAATCATAATAAAAAACATTTTATAAAAAAAATTAAACCGACTTCGCAACCTAGGAATCAGTAAAAATAAATGCACTAAAAAGTAGGGTCATTCCATATCAAGTGGTCCAAAGTGGTTGCTCGATCATTTTAGAAAATAATTATAATTTTACCACCAATTACGTATGGAATCAGTAGTTCAAATCAATTTTTTAAAAAATGTTAGGATCAACTGTTTCAAAATGAGAGCCATTTTTGTTTTACCTTTCAGGCCGATTTTCGAGTTTTGAAGCTTTCACAGAAAACTCATTTTCTCAAGACTGGTAAGTCATAGACTAATGATTCAAACACAATTGTTTTCCTTAAAGTCTGTTCTATATTTCGTGTTCTCTTTATTATTTGAACATTTTGAAGTCCAATACTTGAAAAGTGCTATTGAAAACAACTGCTTTAAATTCTCAAAACACCGTTTATGAGGTCAAGTTTTGGGTATAAGGGCATGTAGGCCAATACTGATTTTTGGCATGACAATAAACCTAACTATGTAGCTTTCATTAAAAGTATTCTTAACCCGTATATTCTTTACCTAATTTTTTTATGAATTTTTAAAGTTCACATTTTTTAATGTTTTGTTAACTTTAGGCTCTAATATCTCTTGTGGGCTAGTTGATAAAAATCTTTTTTTTTACATGTTATGCTTACATGCAACATAAAACAACTGTATGAAATTTTAACCTATATATTTGAGTACTTTGGTAGCTACGAATTTTTGAAACTGGCCATTTTCGTCCTCATTTAACAATGCGTAAACTTGATCATACTTCATTAAAATTTTACTATTTGTGAATTTTTTACTTTCAATAACCCTTATTAATTGTTTTGTTTTTTAATTTTATCTATGTCCAACGTAAAATATTTTTAATTACTTTTTCATTAAAAAAAAAAATTAATAGAGTAGATTTTAATTATAATTAGACCCAATGATTTTTGTTTTTTTTTTTGCATTGGGCATAGATAAAATTAAAAAACAAAACAATTAATAAGGGTTATTTAAAGTGAAAAATTCACAAATAGTAAAAACTCAAAAATCGGCCTGAAAGGAGAAACAAAAATGGCTGCCACGGTTGATCTTAAAATTTTTTAAAAAATTGATTTGAACTACTGATTCCATACGCAATCGGTGGTAAAATTATAATTTTTTTCTAAAATGATCGAGCAACCACTTTGGACCACTTGATATGGAATGACCCAGTATGAAATAATTACCTTCTGTTTTTATGAAATCGCAGCAAAATTGAAAATGATATGAAAAGCGGAAAATGCATTAAAAAGGATTTTTTTTTTCACCGCGACCTCTTGGGTCTATTGTGCGCCTGATTCTGCCTGATTTCTAAATGTCTATATTTAGAGTAACAGTGAATTTAAGCAGACTTGTCGGGTTGACTAGATCGTTGTTAGACCTTGGGTCAGGTATGTTCACCTTGCCAAAGGTACTGAATCTTAGTCTAGCAAGTCTTTCACACCAGCTCACAATGTGGTAAGCTGTTTCTTCCTCCCTGCCACAGAATCTACATATGGGCATGTCTGCGAGTTTAAGCTTATGCATGTGTTGGTTTAGCTTACAGTGTCCCGTATAGATCGCTGTAATTCTTTTGAGTGCTTTCCTGTCCAAGTTCAGTAGAGTATCACTTCTTTTGACAGAGTAGCCTTTTAGGAAAAATTCGGAGTGATGCTGTGTTTTATCATTCCAATTTTGTTTTTTAATTGCACCATATATCTCCCCAATCCTTCTTTTGGTATAGCTTAGACTTATGCCAATTACTGGTTCAGGGGTCATTGGTCTTTTTGCTGCACCTTTCCTTGCAAGGCCATCTGCTTTATCATTTCCTTGGATGCCAGAGTGTCCGGGCACCCATTCCACTCTGACTCTGTTGCTTTCTGCTAGTTTTTTGAGCGAGATTTTGCAGTCTTTGACGATCTGTGATTTAATGACATTATTGTTTAATGCTCCTATAGCTGCTTGGCTGTCTGTAAAGATGGTAATGTATCTATTTATTGTATTTTCCGCCAGCAGCTCCGAAGCGCACTGGTAAATTGCTAGCACTTCTGATTGAAAGACTGTAGCATATTTACCAAGTGAGATTGATATGCTTTTTGTGGGTTTATCCTCCCTCCAGATTCCCGCTCTGGATCCAATCTTGATGAGCGAGCCATCCGTATAGCAGTTGATTCCTTTATGTTTTTTTGTGTGGTTTCAACTTATTTATTATTGTTTGATAGTTTGTATCCAGGATTTCACGAATTTGTAGGTCAGAGTGCATGGACAGCACTAAATCTTTCTCGATTTTCCCGTATATCTCCCAATGGCCATCCCTAGAAATTGTTCTAGGTGAGTTGTTTTGTTTTACAATCCTATATGAGGATTTCATAGCCTGAACCTCCACTTCTATCTGCAGTGGTGCTAAATTTAGCATCGCTTCCATAGCAGCTGTTGGAGTACTTTTCATTGCTCCTGTTATCGTGAGGCATGCAAGCCTCTGTAGTTTGCTTAGCAGGATTTTGTTTTTTCCCCTACAAGCTTTGTGCCACCAAAGCATTGCTGAGTATAGAACCATTGGTCTTATTGCAGTTAGATATAGCCAATAGACCATTTTGGGTTTTAATCCCCATTTCTTGCCTATTGCTCTTTTGCAGGCCCATAGGCATTTTATGGCTTTGTTGGTCGTTGTTTCAACATGTTTTGTCCAGTTTAGTTTGTGGTCCAGTGTTACACCCAGATGTTTTACCTCTTTAGAGGGTGTATGCTGGTATCTATTTATTTCTGGCAGTTTAATGTTTATTTTTTTCCTTTGTGTAAAGATACAAGTATGAATTTTTTTTGGGTTTATGTTCAACCCATTCTCTTTACACCAATTTTGTAGTATTTTTGTTGCATTTATAAGCAAGTCAGATAGTACACTTTGATGTTTACCTTCAATTAAAATTGCCAGGTCATCAGCGTACCCTTGTGTATAAAAGCCTGCGTTGTTCAATCTCACTAGCAAGGAATCCACTACTAGGCACCACAGTAATGGCGAGATCACACCTCCTTGTGGACAACCTCCTTTTGGTTTTATCCACAGTTTGGCATGTTCCAATTCTGTGACCAGAATCCTTTTCTCCAGCATTCTTTCTATCCATCTGGAGGAGATTTTTTTTTTTCTATATTTCTGTTTCTTATAGCGTCCTTGATGACTTTATATGGTGTTTTATCAAATGCACCTTCGATGTTAACAAAGGTGCCAATTGTTATTTCTTTTTGGTTCAAAGATTTTTCAATCCTTAGCACCAAATTATGCAGTGCTACCTCACAGGATTTTCCTGCTTGGTAAGCAAATTGCCTTTCATGTATCGGGTTTGTTTCCGATATCTGTTTTCTCACATGTCTGTCTACTATCTTTTCTAGCGTCTTCATTAGAAATGACGACAGACATATGAGTCTAAAGGCTTTAGGATCATCATATGATTCTTTGCCTGGCTTTGGTATGTACCTTACCTTGGATATTTTCCATTCAGTGGGTATATATCCTAGTGCTAGGCTGCCTCTTAATAATTTTAAGAGGTGAGGTCTTATAATATTCATTCCCTTCTGAATTAGAGCAGGAAATATGCCATCCGCGCCAGCAGATTTGTATGGCTTCATTGTATTAACGGCCCATTCTAAGGCACTGCTGGTGACTATTTGCTTTGCTTCCCTCCACATCCTTTCGTCACTGGTTGACGTGGTATGTGTGGGGTTGTTAATGATTGTGTTTTTAATTTCACAGTTAGGAAATTGGGTTCTTGCCATAGCTTCCAGGGTTTCCATTTCGTTTACCGTGGATCCCCCTTCTACCTTTAGCGTGCCCAAGGTTTCCTGTTCTGTTTTATTTAATATTTTTTTAACTCTGCTTACCTCTGGAATGTCGCTCACATCTGAGCAGAATTTACTCCAGGCCTCTCTTTTTGCTCTCCTGACAGATTTATGATATTTGGTGAGTGCTTCTTTGTAGATATCTCATCTGCCAGAGTTTTTTGCAGCGTTGAACAATTTTCTAGTTTTTGTTCTAAGCTTATTTAGTTCATTGTTCCACCAGGGAACATTCCTATTGGATTTTTTTGTTTTGAGTTTGTTGCTATGATGGTAAGATTCCATCATGGCTTTTATCATTGTAGAGCTGAGACAATCCAGTTGCCATTCATTTTCTACATCTATTGGGCATTGTCTCATTAATTCAGTTAGTATAGAGGAGTAAGTTTCCCAGTCTGTATTCTTAGGATTCCTGTACTCCTCGTTATAGTTTAGTTTGTCCGGTAAGTCAAATCGTATGTATTTATGGTCCGAGCATGTTTCCTCGTTGGAGACATGCCAGTTTACGATTTGCCTACTGAGTGTTTGTGTTGCCAATGTTATGTCTATTATCTCCGATCTTAGTCTGTTCAGAAATGTGGGTTTGTTGCCACTATTCAATATTTCAAGATCGTATTTTATGATAAATTCAAGCAATTGCTCACCTCTTAGATTGGTGTTGCTGCTTCCCCAGATTTCATGATGGGAGTTACTATCTAGTGCAGCAATAATGTTATTTCCATTTATTTCCCCCAGTATTTTTTCCATCATTGAGGTGGGGTCCTTGTCCTCGAACGGGAGGTATCCCGCCAGCAAAATGGTGGGACTACCCTCTTTCGGGGTGTACTTCACTGCTGCTGAGTCTCTGGAACAAAGTTGCCAAAGAGGCAGCAGTTTTAGTTCATTTTTATATAATATGCAGGCTCTGGGGCTGTCCCTCGCAGATACTATGTTGTATCCCGGAAGTTTCAGCCCCATGAGCTCGCCTATTAGTAGGTAAGGTTCTTGTATCAAGACAATATCTATATTCTTACCTATTATAAATTGATGCAAAACACCATTAGCTGCTATGCATGGTGGAGATTTATTTGGAGCAGTGTCATTTTTTTTTTTTTTTCCTTCCTTCTACTCTTTTCCACCTGATGGCTCACTAGGTGGCAATGGTGTCAGAGTTCTACCTTCCGTGCTGGCTTTCGCTAGAACTTTGGGTATGGCTCCTCCTCCCATCGCCTCCCTAGAGATTAATTCTGTGTCACTTTTACTTACGTCCGGTGATGCAACTGGTTCGGGTTTTTTCTTAGAATCGGCTTTGGCCTCCTCTTTTGATTAACCCTCCTTTGCAGGCATCACTGTGGTCATTTCTGAGTGGCATTCCGACACTTCAGCTGCCTCCTCAGATGTCTCCATCCTTCCCTCCTCTCCATGGTTTAGGTCGCTTGGAAGTTGTACTCTATTTGGCCCTTTTATATGCCTAAAGGTAATCATCTTCATCCCGCAGTCCACCTTCATGTCTCTATTCCTGAGGCATTCCAGGCTGGGCTCCGAGATTTTAAATATGGCAAAGAAGCCTTTTTCCGTCTCTTTTATGTAATGCAGCCTCCATGTTTTCATGTCCGTGACTGCTTTATTTTGGACTCTGATTCTTTTGAGCAGTGTTTCTTCAGATGGTGCTTTTCCTGGAAAGAAAGCACAAATCTTAGCCACTTTCATTAGGTCCCTCGTGTCGCAGACTCGGAGGCGCACGACCTCTTTCATCTTCACACTAGGGATAATTTTTTTGAGCCACTGAATAGTGTGGTCATCCAGACAAGAGACGATACAGCCTCCTCTATTGAGACTAGCTCCATTAAAGAGTGGCTGTTCGTCACTTTCCTCATCAATTTCATCCACATTTTCAGTGATATTTTCCTGCAGCTCCCCACATTGCTCCCAGGTCAGTTGTGTATTTGGGTAGTCCACTGGGACCACCGCAACCAGCTGTCCTCTCGCAGCGAGGGCGTAGTTTGTTGTTTGTCCTGTGATTTCTCTGGGTTTCTTAGGCACAGGTGCTGAGGTTCCCGGAGAAGATCTAGGTCTCTTACCAGTATTGCGAGGTCCAGTGGGCTGCCTCTGAGGCCTCGCAGCATAACCTGCTGGCCTAGTTTGCCGCCCTCCTGTTTCCCGCCCATGTCTATGATAGTAACGTGGGGGTCCACTTTTGGGCGCCTCGGCTTTGTTTGCCGGGCCTTGTGGGGCTCTTGCATCCTTGGCCTGGCGCCCTTGG
This sequence comes from Aelia acuminata, assembly GCA_911387785.2. Lineage (NCBI taxonomy): Eukaryota > Metazoa > Arthropoda > Insecta > Hemiptera > Pentatomidae > Aelia > Aelia acuminata. The sequence continues at coordinate 123,869,165 of OU426978.1, forward strand.
GTGGTTTCCCCTTTTTCAGTGTTTTGGCCCAGCTTTGGAGCACTTCCCTTGGTCAGGGCAACTTTGTCTGCCGGGCCTGGAAGGGCCCTTGCATCCTCAGCTGCCCCTCCTTGGGTTGGCTCCATATCAGCTGGTGTATTTGCCAGGAGTAAGGCTTTCGCTTTTCTCCTGTTACGCATTTTTACGTTCTTGGTAGACCCCGTCGTGGCAGGGACCTCCGACTGGTCCACTCTGTGACGTGCAAGGCTATGTTCAGAATGTGTTTTAGTTGTCAGTGGGGCCTGTGAAGCAGCGACTACAAGAGCTGCATGCTCCTCCAGCACACCCATTCTGTTGAATTCGACCCTAAGTCCTTGTACTTCGTCTGTCAGTGCCTCTAGTATTGGTTCGACAGACGATTCGTCTAGGGTGTCATTGTAGAAATCTTCGAGGTTTATTCGCCCCGACTGGTTTGAGTCCTCGTCGGGTGTAATTGGACTTTCGTCCATAAAGTAAAGTTTGTCAGTATTTCTGTTCATGGTTTTAGTCCCACTCCACGCATGGCTATCCCCCGGGGTACACCCCCATCTCAGCGCTATCAACGCTGAGAGTCCCAGAGTTCCGTCTGGGAGCCGGAATATATGCTCTCAATGCGGGGAGGATACTCAACCCGCGTTTAGCATTCCATGGTCCTACCACATCCGCCTCAGACCTCCCATGCTCCGATACATGGGTACCAATATGCCCGCTTGCCAGGCGGGGTGCTCCACGGCACATGTAGGATGGAATCCACAGCCTTGCCATCCCCATCCATGCCGCTTCACAGGCTCGTTATTGTCATGTTATTTCGTCTGTGTATTTGCTGTGGTACACAGTGCATTGTAAGTCCGGACAGGCCAGGTCATTAGTGTGTAGCGGGTCACGCTTCACCTTATATTAGTACTTTCCTTTTGAGATTCACCTAGTGGCTCTTATCGAGCCGCCTAGATAAACCCCGCCTCTGTCGTTCGCGAGTTATGACTAACTCCCCAGGGGGCACCACGAGAAGGTGACAGTAGGCGTTGATGGGGATTGGGTCAGCGGGGAAAACTAAACAGTGAGTAGGGCACTATGGTTTAGTGTTCCCTCTTGAAGTGAGTAAGACTCGCGCACTCGTCTAACGCTTCAGCTTCCCCTTTGCCCCACCCATTTACCCCCCATTAAAAAGGATAATTTCGTTTTGTTTTTTTTAGTACGAATACATATTAACTGTTAATAAAAATCATTAAATAAAATATTAAAGGCCATGTTCAGTACAACACAATCTTTTTGGAGGCGGCACAAAATAGAAAATCTATTGAGAATTTTAAGATTTTCCTAATTTCTAGTGTTAACAATTTTAAATTTTGCGCCGCCTCCGAAAAGATTGTGTTGAACTGAACATGGTCTTTAATATTTTATTTAATAATTTTTATTAACAGTTAATTTGTATTCGTACTAATAAAAAAAAGAAATTATCCGTTTTAATGCATTTTCCGCTTTTCATATCATTTTCAATTTCGCTGCGTATTCATAAAAACAGAAGGTAATTATTTCATACTTTTTGGTGCATTTATTTTTACTGATTCCTAGGTTTCGAAGTCGGTTTAATTTTTTTTATAAAATGTTTTTTATTTCATATTTTTTAGTGGCGGAAGATAATTTATATCAAGCAATATTCTTATTCTTAAAAAAATTCGAAGTGCTTTTTTTTTTTTATACAGATTTTAAGTGTATTTTGTACAGGTTTCTGGTTTACGAAGTCGTTTTTTTTTTATTTGATACACTAATCTTGTTCTTCGTACACTACAAGTGAGTTAAGTTCATTAGTAGGTTGTTATATCTATGGTGAGAAGGACGAGATCTATTCAGTGGGTCCCTCGCGAAATCAAAGCCAACTCGCCGAGGTAGTGCTATACCACGTTCGTCTATCCCAGGCCTTTATATTACAATTATATCAATTTTAATCAACTTTATATTATAATAGTCACCTTTTCAATTTTATGAATAGGCACAGAAAATTGAAAATCGATTGCGGTGCGTGCAGTACACACCTTCAACACCCTGCCTACTTTGGTTTTTTGTAAAGACCAATGTTCCATCGGGAAGACACATTAAACTTTTTTTTTCATAATGACAAAATCTTTTTCCTTTGCGGAATATTGTCTTCGGTACTTGTTATTTACATACATACATCACTTTTCCGAGAGGAGGTGTTCAGTTTGGCTCCAATGTATCATAAATCGGGTCACTTCAAGAAGCCGTAGGTGCGCCACTGAATAGTTGAGAGTTTGGCTGTTTTTCGACGTTTTATTGGGAAATATTATACACACATATACGTTTGTTAGTTCGGTACCTGAGAATATGACTGCCTCGAAGTGAAAACAATTCCTGATGAAAGACAACCTTTAAGATTTTCGTTTCTAGACTGCCTCATCGACAATAGCAAATCCTGTGAGTGCCACAAGTTAGGGATGTTATCGTAGCTTAAAGAAAAAAAAATGAGACAATTAACCATCATAGATGGAATTGGAGATGGAAGAAAATAATATTGAAATTTTTTAGCAGGACGTATTTATTTCATGACCGGACATATCCATTTAAAACCACATTTAAGCTTAGTAAATAGATTTTTGTTTTCTCAAAATCAATAATTTGGCACTTACAGCCATCTATCTATCACATTTCATTGCCTTTTCACTAAAAACATTTCATGGCATTTCATCTAAACACTTCACTAGTTGCAGGAACAAAATTAAAAACCGATAATAGTAATCCGGATAACATAACAGAAGTGTCACTCCAGAGTGAAGAATCCGCACCCGATTTTATGATTACGTAGCAGAGGTGCCTGAATCCTTTATTAAGGCCCCTAAATCAACTGAAAATGAGCTTTTCCAGGAAGTATTGAATTCCTTTTAATGTGCATAGCGAGTGGAAGTCGGAAATCAAAATCTAATTTAAAACAATAATGGCTAGGATTTTAGGAATCTGCTTTGAAAAGAGTTATCAATGCTCAGCCTTTCTTTTAATTTTATGAATTTTGTGGTTTTATAATTATGCTCTCCATCCATAATTATGGATTTTTTTCTGTTATCGGTGTTTAATGTGCTCTAATCTTCTTAAATCTATAAAAATAATCTTTTAAACAACCCAAAAAAATGTTCTTGAGTTTTATTTCTTCGCAAAATTTTCCAGGAACAACAATAACTTCGCCGGAACCATAAAAAAGTATTTCATTTTTCAGAAAACGACAGCGATATTATATTCTACTGATATTATATATCTTTATTTCGATATATTGTTAATAAAAAAAATTATTTAAGGTTATGTATAAGGTTTGTTCCAATAAGCACTTAAAACACGGCAATAACTAACAAACTGCGCATGTTTCCCCCACTCTTTTAATTTCGAATTTGATTGGTTGGTTATCCCAACCGATTCATCGACCATTAAAACATTTCTGGGCATAGCTTAAAATCAACCAATCAAATTCAGAATAAAAAAGAGGAGACAGTTTATGAGTAGTATGTTAGTTATCAACGTGTTTTAAGAGTTGGTTGCATCATATCTTATGATATATATGCCACATGTTTTTCTAATAAGTAAATATTTTGAGCGATAATTAAATAATTATTTTCATGTTTTTTCCCAATAACTTCTTAAATAAATTAAGAACCCAAAAAAGGATTTAATGGGACCACCTTGGGAAAATACTCTAAGAGATGCAAAAGGTGTCGTTCCAATTGGTCCATCCATCTCGGAGTAATCGGTGAACATACATAGAAACATCCGCCCTGGGATTGTTGACTTTTATTTCGTGGAGGTCCCACAAATCTCGACCTACCCACCATGGTTAGGATAGGTTGGTTACACCTGCAGAGTAACCCCCCGTATGCCACACATGGCCAGGTAGGGGTACCAAAAAAAAAAAAAAAAAAAAAAAAAAAAAAAAAAAAAAAAAAAAGGCACATACGTATCGAATTGAGTTACCTCCTCTTGCGAAATCGGTTAAAAAAACAGACGTTTTTAAAAGTTTAGTTATTCGTTACCCGAGTTTAATTTAATTTAATTTCATTTTTTAAAAGGTTATCCGTTTTTCCTGCGGTTATTCTTGTGATCTAGACATTATCCACCCCCATTCTCTACAAAGAGTTGACTTCGAATCTGGCGTTTTTACAAAAATTAATTCTTTTCTCCATTTCTGTTAACTGCAGCTCACATTTTCCAGTATACAAAATATTTATAGTACAGATAGTTGTATACTACTTATTCTTTTTATGACAAACCAAAAATGTATGGTGTACACAATTTCCTAAATGTACAGTGGAATATGCGAAATCTGTGTACACAAAGTATATATGCATATTTATATCTACTAAAAGAAAATTTTAAAATAAGCACATAAAAAGGAAAGGTGACAGGTGCGGGATGACCCCACTAATAGTTGTCAAGATTCTTACCATGCTTGAAATTTTGCCAAATTCTTGATTAGATAGGTTGAAGGTGTTCCTTACGTCACGACCTCGTCCAAGTACACCAACTGCAAGTTCATTGCTGAAATATAAGTATTTCGCTATCAGAGAAACCGTTTCTTTTATTTATCCCCACCCCCCAATCTTTTACTTGTATAATAATTGGACAATTTTTAAATAAATAAAAACGTTTAGATAAAAATATATGTTAATCCAATAAATCAGTACCTACTCATTACCTCAATAGTCTAATAAATAAAAATACCGACTTTGAAACTATATTTTAAAAAATATGTTTCAAGATATTCATTACTTTTTAAAATAAATTTGCAAGGTTTCAAACAAATGCTGAAAAGATTTTGCCGCTTCTCAGTTGATAATTTTATTTATTCGATCACTATACAGAACCTAATCTTACAACACTTACCTAAAATAGCACAAACTAATTCATTTTTTACTTAAGGTATCTCTTTCAATCATACTGAATCCGGCCGGTCGTAAAGGGGGATGCTTAATGCCATTCCGGGAGTTAGTGGGCGAATTAACAAGCTCTTTACCTTAATGTTTCCCAGAGCTGATATGCTTCTTGATCTGCATATTATTTGTTCTTTACACTACTCCCTTAATTTTAGTAAAATTAAATTTCGTCTTTAAATAAGAAAAAAATGCACAAACGGGGCTGCAGTACCCACAGCCCTTCCCTTGGATCCATGGTTTCAATGAAAAGTATTTGATTTTTTTTTTCATTAGAAGAATTTGTGTGGTTCAGTATTTCATATTAATTTCATTACTTACTATAAAAAAGATATAATGAATCTTTTTCTAATACTTTATTCATTTATGAACTATCGATTCGTTAGATATCAATTACTGTATACTTTAATTTTACGAAGGTCTTAATAATATAGATCCTTCTATCAATACTTTCATAAAATAGTTCCAGTAGTTCTAGTTTCAGACTGGAACAAAATGTTGTTGAAAACTGAAATGTCAATATATCTCCTTGTTTAGTTAATTATAATAAAATTCTATCAAAGTTAGTACTTATCCATTTTTATCAACACCGAGAACGATAGAGAGGTAATAGTTTAAAAAAATCGGAATCTTCCGGGAGGTTGAAAAAAAAAATATATATAGGTAAGGATTTTTGGCTTTTACCTAACTTAAATAAGGAATATTAATTCAGTACAATACTGTTTTCGAGATGTGCTATTAACGTTCACATGCAAAAGAACACTCTTCCATCAAAATTTTACGACTCTTTTATTCGGTCTTAGGGAACTTACAGTTGTTCTCCATTAAACAGTGGCATTTCGAAATTTTCAGAAGTGGCTCAGGATTTATGAAATCTCGAGACCCGTGTTGAACAGAGATATTCCCTTGTATACTAAGTATTATTCCCGCACAATTAGGTCTCTTGGAAAGTTATTTTGAGGTACAGAGGCCTTTGAAACTGTTTCACCAAAGACACTTTAGGTACTTGTTACATCAGAGAGGCGAACCAAAGGAACCGCTACTAGAGAATCCTTTCACTATTGGGGACGCCGCGACCCAGGTGTCAACAGAAATAGTTTTCTAGGTCAAGACCATTCTTTGTTGGGTTCCCTCCTCACGATTCCTCTACCTCAGCTCCTAATTGGCTCCCGCTACTCTTTATCAGGCCGAGCTAATTAGCCTTAGCTGCTATATAACCATTTTATTAGGATAGCTTTCCGGGAAGAGTATTTGAGTTTTCTAATTGTATGTTTTAATGTTCTGAAAATTATTAGGTGGGTCTTTGACCTCAAATATCCCTTTAGAGATCTATAGTTATTTTTGTTAGACAATTACCTCTCAGTCGTTTTTTTTAAATTTGGCTAGTCATCAGATAAATTCTAATGTCTTCTGTAGTTTATAAAAAAGAGTTCCATTCTATAAAATAGATTTTAAAAAATCATAATTGTTAAGTTGCTAACAATTACCTTTTACCAAACCATCATCACTTTAAGAACCAGTTGTTTTCCAGCTATTTCCAACATTGCTATTTTCAGAGACAACTATATAAATGATTCACTCCCCAGTAAGAGTTTCTCTGATTTAGTTTAGCATAGCATTTAAATCAAGGGAGTTGAAAGATCGTGAATCACTGAAAAGAAACATTTAAACTAAAATTTCTTTTTCATTTTTGAATCGATCTCTATTCTATTCTAGGATCTCTCATAATAAATTACTTTAACGGATTATAAATTCTAACAGAAGGTTTTAGAGAGTGACTATTAATGTTCTTTCAAATTTTTTTTTTTTTGTTTTTGGTTAATTTTAATATCACGGATATTTTTAATGTTTAAAGGAAATAGTGATATGTCAGATATCTGTATCTTTAGAGATCCATATCTATTACCTTCAAGGGCGAATCCAGAGGAGGGTCACAAGGGTCATGATCCCCAAATATTTTGGTGTTCTACATTTTTTTTGTATGTAGAAGTGAATAATTAATTAGGTAATTACTAATAAATAAGTAATTAGATAATTACTTATGTAAACACAACACTTTAGGTGGTTTAGATCAGTCCTTCTTAACACAAGATAATAATCTCATTAAAAAAACCGATGCTGTCAGCTAAGTGACTATGATAAAGGAGGGTCATGACCCCCAAATTTCGTGCTGAACCGCCCCTGATTACCTTTCGGTGGATCTTGAATGGATCTTTTACACAATTGAATTTCATAGTATATTTGAAATTCTAATATAGGTAGCAATGAAGTACCATTAATATCCATTGAAATAGTTTTTACAAGTTAAGATCACATATTTGACACATTTATTGAAGTCTGTTACCCCTACTTAATAATAAAGTTCGTAAAGATTCTCTAACTATAATCTTAAGTAAGTAAAATATATTTCCAAACCGTTACCCAATCAGGTTTCATGTCTTCAGTGTAACTGCGACAAATTGGAAATGATGCTAGGGTGTAACACCATTGCCGTGACTATTCCCATACCCTATAGAATAAAAATAGATATGGATTTTGGAAGTAATAATTTTTGTATATGATTTTTTTTTTTAATATTATTATTCTTTTTGGATTCAGATATGTGATAATATAGTTTTTTATTTATTTATTTTAGACTATGCAACAAAGGTCACATTCTGGTCCTTATCACGCAATTTCTCCTGAAGTCCCTGTCCCCGCTGTCCTCCTCAGTGAGGCCTCTGGCTGCCATGTTTTCTCTGACATGTTTGTGTGGTCTTCCACGTTTTTTTTCATTTCTCAGGATAATATTTTAGCAATCGAAGAGACCAATGTGATTTATCCATTCGCAAGAGATGCCCATACCACATCAGTCTTCTTTCACTGATATCGTTGAGAATGTTCAATTCTGCCCCTACTTTACAACTGATCACCTTGTTTGGTATATTTTGCATTCTGGATATGGCACAGCTCCTTCTCCAATAGTCCATCTCTAGAGTCAGTAATTTGTTTGCATGCGCTGTCCATGACCCTGCCCCATACAAAGTTGTGGCAATGAGGAAAGAGTGTAGTATAGAGAGTATATTCTTTTCTTTATGTGGAGAGACACTTTTTTATTCCACAATATGCCATTTAATATACCAATAATTTTCTTTCTAATGGTGATTTTCTTTTCAATGTCCCTTTCTACAGTGCCATAGGTGGCTATGGTGACACCAAGGTACTTAAAATTATATTGTAAGATTTTTTAAAAAAAAAAATATTGTATTGTAAATGGATTTTGGAAATGATAATTTTTTTATATGATTTCTTCTTTTTTTAATATTAATAAATTCTTTCTAGATTCAGATATGTGATTATATAGTAAGATATAAAAAAAAAATTTAATGTATGGATTATATCCAAATGGATTTTGGAAATGATAATTTTAGCATATAATTTTTATTTTATTTTAAAACATTTATTATATCTGGTAACTAAGTGAACATATAAAAAAAAATCTATTGGATATCACATACTAGGACAAAGAATTTTTTAGAAAATTGTTAGCAAACAACATTTTTAAGATGTTAATTTTAGGAGAAAAGAAAATACTTTTTTATGTCATTCCACTATTTATTAATCAACCATGTTTCTTTAGTTATTAATTATGATTAAGTTATTGTTTCATATAAACATATAGCTCATCCAATGTAAGACTGGTCTTTCTAAAAAAAAAGAAAGTGATTTTTCAGACTAAAATTTCCTCTTTTCCCTCCCTTTGAATTCGATCGCCTGTTTATCCGGTTGTTAAAATGTTTAAGGATCGTCACTATCACAGTCTATAAGAGGTCTATCTATAAGATCTGTAACCAGTCTTGACCATAGACCATAGAGGACAATTGGAAGAAAATTCATGAAAAAATCTAGAAAAAATGTAATTTAGAGTTAGATCAGTCTTGCATTGTACGAGTTATATTACAAAAGAGTATATTTTACTTTTACATTGAATAATAAAAAAATATTTAATTTTTAGGAGGTCCAAGTATTTGCTCTGGCATCAGACTTATAGATGAAGGTCGAAATTGTGTTACCATTGGTTGGGATAGACCTAGTGATCCAGGAAGTTCTGCTATTGCAGTGTACAGAGTAGAAGTGCTTGAGGAAAATGGCGAGTGGAAAGAGGTGATTGCTTTAATTCATTGATGTATGAAAAACTGTATTTGTTTCAACAAATTCGCTGAGCACTGTCCAAACAACATTTCTATCCTCTCCCATTCCTATCTTCTTCATATTTTAAGTCTCTTAAGATGGCTAGTGTTTTTTTTTTTTTTTTTTTTTTTTTTTTTTTTTAATGTTGGATAATACAGCTGCTTAACATTATCCTGATTGCCATGTAGCCAATCAGTCCTCATTAATTCAGGGTTAGCCAAAAATTCATTTCCTATTAAAATTTAACTATATTTGGCAACCAAGATCAAAACTGGGTGGGGGGAGGTCAAACCATGGTCTTTCAGGTTGTAACATTTTTGGACGGAAAAGACAAATGAAACCAACATTTTAATAAAATGAATAAATCTTTATTGCTTCTACAAATTCTTATTTTAAGAAGTTGGCCAAAATTAATATTTACGTCACATATTTACAAATTTAGTCTTGTAAAATGAACATCTCAATGTTAACGTTTAGATACAATTTCTAAGACTCTATTTTTGTTTTATTTTATATTTTATCAGAATTAATATTTATTTATTTTTTAATAATAACCATTTAGCATGGTAGCTGTTTGGTAAGGCATTGAGTTGCTGTGCTCAAGGTCCCGAATTCGAATCTGGCTTGGGATGGTATTTTTAATATTCTGCCTCTTCTGGCCGAGAGACCCTCTTGGGGCAAACCGAGCCCCTAACGTGGGTATCCTTAATTGAAAAATTAAAGGGGGAAAACCTGGCAGTTAAGCATGATCCCGGTCAAATCACCTCCTTTCACGACCGCTAACCAATAAATAGTACTTCCTCACACAGTACTACACCCAAGATCGTACATGGGTTGTTGTGCAAGTTTTTTTTTTTTTTTTTTTTTTTTTTTTAAATGAACATTATTCTGTAATAATGATAGTAGTAATGGTAATAATCATTACAGTGTACTGCTAGGTACTATGTAAAGATAATGTAATTATTGCAATAGTAAGATAGATATACAAATAATATTTTTGTTCATTTTATAAATGTTACAAACCATGATTTTTTTGTTTGTCGAGATTGGTTCCATTAGTCTTGATTTTTTCTTCTTTAATTCCATCTGCTATTGTAAGAGAGTTGGCAAGATTTACAGAGATAGAGAGATTTTCTGTGATGATTTGGTTAAGATATTTTTTCCTGAAGTTTTGTATAATTGGGAATTGAAGTAGCATCTGAGCAATTATGTTCTCATCTGTTTTGCAAAGTGGACATTCCTTATCTTTGCTAAACATTGTTACATATCTGTGGTTGTAAGTTCTCCTATTTTGTATGATGGTCAGACAGAGCTGTACTATTATTCTCAAGTTACTGATGTGGGTCTTAGTGAGTAAATATGGTTCTGTAGTTCCTTTTAAGAAAATTACATTGAATTGTAGCAGTGCTTTATTAGTTATAACAATTATTTGCTTGAATTTGTTTTTAAATTTTTATTATGGCTACATGTATTATTTTTATTTTTGGGGGAGGGTGCCCCCCCCTCCTGCTACTAGCTATAATCCGTGTAGAGTTAACTCTTTTCATGGATTGTTGCTTGGACAAAAGCTGTTTTTCTTTATCTTGTTTTCATTCATTTGACAATGGTAATGTTAAAAAATTATACAGTTCCTAAACTTATTTTTTTAAAAAGACAGATGCTTTTTATTAAATACATTATGAAATTAGTCTACTGATTTAGTATTAAATACTATGTCAAAATTGAAAAAAAAAAAAAAAAAGAGTTTATTATTTATTTCTCAACATATTACTTAAAATTAAATGAATTCCATTTAATGCTGAAGTAACAACCGATATCTAAGGGTTCATTTTTGACAATATCCTAAAAAGTGAGTAGTTTGAATTAATTTAGTTTTAAGTGATTTTCTTTGAAATGCTTTTTTTTTTTTTTTTTTTTTTTTTTTTTTTTTTTTTTTTTTTTTTTTTTTTTTTTTTTTTTAATTTAGATCGGGAGCGGGGTAGCCCACTGGTAAGGCAGTGGACTGCTGTGCTTAAGGTCCCGAGTTCGAATCTGACATGGCTTATGATATCTTTATTATTCGCCACAGTTCGTCTCGTGGGCCAAGAGACCCTCCTGGGGCAAACCCAGCCTCTATAAAGTGGGTACCCTTAATTGAAAAATTAAGGGGAAAAAACCTGGCGGTTGAGCGTGATCACGGTCAAATCACCTCCTTGCACGACCGCAGACCAAGAAACAGTACTCTTCCTTACATAGTACTGAACCCAAGACCCTTTATGGGTTGTAGTGGTACAGGTTTTTTTTTTTTTTTTTTTTTTTTTTTTTTAATTTAGATCACTTTCATTATTATCGGTTTTTAGTGAACAAAACAAATCACTACATTTACTTTCTTATTATAATGATATAAGGTATTCATTTCATTATTATATATTATTTCAATTCAATTTTACATTTATTAAGACTACTCAAAAACAAAATTTACTAACTAATACGTATGTTTCTAGCCCGCTAACTATTCCCTCCAATGATATTGGCACGGAACCTAACTTTCACCACTCACTCAGAGCGATTATGGTACACTGCCTGTAGCTGAGTCTGTTCTGCTTCAAGGTCATTCGGTGGGTTGGTTGGCCTTTCTGCCGGCACATCAATTTGACAGTTGTTTCATTTATTGTCCTCTTCTTTCCCTGGTAGGAGGTGAGCCACCTTTGGATGATTCACAAAGACATTTTTTGCTCCTGATCGCAGATGAACTCAGAATGTTTTCTCTTCCTGCAATATTACCTTGAATGGGCCAAAGAACTGCGGTGTCAAGGGCTTCCTCACCACTTGTTCCTCAGGACTACACTTAACGGACTTAGCCTCCCTGATCCACGAAGGTCTTAGCACAGGTGCTGCAACATGGTGCATGGTTGAGACCCTTCATCGCATCCCGCAATTCCTTCGGAGTTTCATCAGCGTCTTCTTGGCATCCTGAAGATTCAAAAAATTCTTCTGGCAGGCGAAGAGGCTGTGTAAAGACCATTTCTCCAGTGCTGACTCCTGTGTCCTCCATTACTTCTGAGCAAAGGCTCAGTCTAGTATAACAGTAGGCAACTTTTTAACTGCCATGTCAAATGTTTCCACTAGGGATGACTTAAGGGATCTGTCCCACCTTTCCATACTACTGTTGGACTGAGGATTGTGCCCGATGTCCTGTTTCTTTTTATACTAAGGATTCAAGTGAGATTTATGAAGAGGTCAGACTGGAACTGGCGTCTGTCGACAGAGGGCACATCTGTCAACTTCAACAGTAGCCCATTCCATTGGAGGGTGTTAAAGGTCCAATTAGGTCGACGTTCAAATGTTCAAATGTTGAGCTGGGGAACCAACTGTGTGCTGGACGACCTTCTACAGTAGACAGAATATAAAACAGCAAGTTCATCTCACTAGCTCAGCGTTCATACCTGGCCAGAAAAGACGTTGGGTGACTAACCACCTGCTTTTAACTAACCAGCTGCAGTTTAATCCCTGGGTGGCGAGCCAAAGAATTCCCGAGGCCATGAAAATGATGGAATATCTCTTCTCATAAGGATGAAAGGCCATGCATTAGAGTTAGATGTTGATCTAATCCGTTACAGTCTCCTACTTAAGAAAATTATACCCTTAAAATTATAGTAAATATAGTCATTGTCAATTTGGTAACAATGGATGAACTATAAAATTATTTAAGTATAATAATATTATTAGTTTATTAAAGTATAAAAATCTGGTGCGATGCGCGCAACACACAACTTTCACTACCAACTTACTTAGATTAGATATTGACGTGTTTGGATAAATGTGTAAACGCCACTCCTCAAATTCACAAATTTTTTAACATTCATTTATTTTTTTTTGTTCTCTTAAGTACACTAAATTTGTTTATTATTAAGTAAAAGTTTTTACTTGTGATAATTCGGCAATGCTGCCAGAATACTCCAAGTCGTCTGATTTTATAATTCTCTATGTAGATGTTGAAAACTTCATATAGTTACCATGAAACAAAATAATTTCCATTAAATGAACAGAACATCTTTAATTATAAACAATGATCTCTCATTAAAGGCGTAGTGCGCATGCGTGGGCTTAAGGTGTTTTATGAGTTGACAGAATATTTTTCTTTTTTCCTCCTGTATATGTTTACTTGATTTTTTTCATGTTTCATATTTAGCCATTTCTTATTTTTTGGCGAAACGAGAGACTGATAATTTCTCCATATATACAAAACCAAAAGTACTTTATAGATAGACAAAAAAGCCCCCTTAAATGGGGAAAATCCATTTAAGCCCCCTCAGAACATTTTAATAATGATAAAGCTTACCTGATATTAAAGAAGATTTGATTATCATTAAACATGACGAATTTGATCTAAATCATTAAAGCCGTTTTTGAGAAATGGAAAAAAAAAACGTAAAAATTGGGAAAAAAAATTATGAAATAAAGTGCCTCCTCCGTTTGATCAATTTTGATGAAATTCTTGCTGTCACATCGGGGGCATCTACCTATATCAAATACCCAGTTTTTATTAAAACCGTAAGAGCGGTTTTTGAGAAAATCCAAAAAAAACAACTTAATTTATGAATTAAAGTACCCCCTCCGTTTGACTAATTTTGATGAAATATTTGTTGTCACATCGCGGGTATATAGGGGAAGGTTGGGTAAGATGACGGATGGGGAAAGATGACGAATTTAGTAGTTCTTGCAGTCAATTCAAAAAATAGGTGAGGTTTCCACTTCCGAGCCAGTTGTCCAAGAGCTCTCAGCAGGTAGCCGCGACCCGTTTCTTGTTTACATTGTGATAAACAGAAATTTCCACCCGCTGAAGAGGCGTGCTCTGTCACAAGTCTAAGGAAAGATTTTTAAGTTATTCTCCTCTATATTATGAAAGTACACTAAAGGACCTACAAATTCATGTAGGATCTTTCTTTCTATCTAGACTCTTAGTCGGTAGTAAACTAGTTCTCAATAAAAATGGCGAGTCGGGGAAAGATGACGAATTCACAATGGGGTAAGATGACGAACAGACCCATCCCCTCAGCCCCAGTCTCTACCGCCCGAAACTCTTGTTGAGGCGACAGAGCTTACTACATCTACTTCTTCAGCGCTTCCTTCACTTCCAGTAATTAAAAAAAAAGACTGCTAGAAAACCAAAGAAGAAACTGCCATCCCTCCTATTATCGGGAACTCCTGTAAAACAAGCGTTAGAACAGAAAAGGAATGTGCAAGAAGTCATTTTAATGAGCAGAAAAGAAGTCATAAGATAAAGAGCAGAAAAGAGAGAAAACGTTGGCAGAGAAAGGAAAGAAAAAGAAAGGAACCAAAATCAAGACCAGTCGTCTGTTTGTCTGCTCTTCATCTTATGATGACGAGTCTCTATGTAGACACTGATGACGACATGGATTTCGATTAGGATAATTTCTGAATCATATGTGAGGAAGAGGGAAAACATGAAGTATGGTACAACTGTTTTAAGTGCCTCAAATGGGCTCACGCCGAATGCTCAGATTGGGATCAGAAGCAACACCGCCTAAACACCTTACAATTGTGACTTTTGTGTTAATAAATAATTTTTTTATAATTAATGTTTAAAATAAAATTTGATGTTTCAATGTTTCATTTCTAAATAAAGATAGTTTTCAATGTGTTCATAAAACATTTTTATTCGTCATCTTACCATGACCGGGGTAAGATGACGAATAATAACTTTTTCAAAAAAAAAGTTTGGATCTCCTCATTGAACTTTAATAACACAATTTTAAACAAGGTTTACATCAGATAATATATTGACAAACTTTTCATAACATTTTCAGTTCTCTCATTCATTCAGAGTGGTCAGAAAAAAACTTGAAAGTTTAACCTCGTCATCCTACCCCACCTTCCCCTACATACACTAAATACCCAATTTCATATTCGTACGGTTTATATTTTTCTGACTAGTCTGTTCACACACACACACACACACACACGCGCGCGCATGCACAGACCATTTTGCCGGACTTGGTTGTCTGGACTCAGGGGACCCCTAAACTTGTATTTCCATTGCAAACCGGAAGTCGAAATTTTTCACGATCGCAATACTTTCACTTACTATACATTTCATATATAAGTAAGTAAAAGTAAAAATAAAATGTAATGAGTTCTGCCTAATTATACATTATTTCAAGTTGGATTTCATGTACTTTCTAACAAATAAACATGTCATTTGATTACTTATTTCCATAAATCATTTGATTTTGTTTTTTCTATTTCTTTTCAGTCAAACTATTGCAATAGTTCCATCATCTATAATATATTTTCATGGTTTATAATATATGCACTTTGAATAGTGAGATACTTATTACCATGCCATTTATCATTGAATAATATATTTTATAATTATAATTCCAAATAAATTTTTAATATTATCTTTGCTTAAACTGGTGGTTTTGTTGTTTAGTTGGGGTTGTCACCCAGGACAGAAATTGATATATATGGACTGAAAGGAACTAAAACAGTCAGAGTAACAGCTGCAAACAACCATGGTTGGGGAGAATCAGTTCAAGAAACACTGGAAATACCTGACACTAATTTTTCTCTTCCATATTTTTCTACAGAATTAGAAGGGCAGATAAATGTAGCTCCTAATGAGGGGGTTACATTGTCCTGCAAAGTATGTATGAGACAAATATTATTTTAATTATTTATGTATTTTCTTATTTCCTTCCCTAATTGGTGTTAATTTGATTTTGTTGTTTGTTTTAACGTCACTTTATGCTACTAATCAGACGATGCTGTAGTGGGAGTCCTAAATTTTACCTAACGAGTACCTGACATTGTACAGACTCGGGACCTCCACTTTATGTCCTATCCGAGGGACAGCATAGCCAAGGGTTTTTTACTCCCATTAAAAAATCCTAGGGCAACCTTGGGACACGAACCCGCGACCTTCAGTGTTGTATGCTAAGCACGTTGCTATGCTAAGCACAACACCACAGGTGACCCCATTAATTTGATTTTGAACTACACTTGAAATCATAGAATGGGATTTGAAATTTCTCTCTGGAGAAATAATTTTTCAATGCAAAAAATATATAACTTATTTTCTTAGTTCAATAAAACCAAGGATAATAAGTGATATATGTTTTTTTATCCAAAGATAAATATTGAATATTCCATAAATATTTAATGGAAGGTAGTGCTAAGTTTATAATTCTGACGTTTATAGTTGTTTTTAAAATAAAAGATTATTTTTCAGAGACATAAGTGAAATTAATGCATTAATTATTAGTGTGCTGATAGCATTGATCTTATTGCCTGTTGAAAAAAAAATTGAATTCACTGATTCGTTGCTAACCATGATTTTTGTTTCAAAAGATATTTTTTTTTTTTTCAGAATTTTATCCATTCAATAATAATCCATTAATTCCTTAAAAGAAGATTGGAAATAATTTCAGGGGATCATAATATTGTTAGCGTTCTCATAAAGTAATAAGGGAAAAGTTTTTAAAAATAAATCACTAATTAATTTGATGTTTTCTTCTTCAGTAAAATCAAAATATTTTAGATGTCACAAACAGTAGCTCACCAATTTTAACTCAATTTTTTTTTGGGTTGTTTATTCAAATATATTGGAAATGTGTCCCAGTTTTCATTCCAAAGGTCCCATTGGTTTAAATGGTGTTTTTAAATAAAGTTTTTCTCCATCATGATTCATGAAAAAAATATCATGATGTATGAAAAACATATAAACATGAATTATTTTTTTCCAGGTGAATAAAAAGAAAAAATACATTCTAAAAAATAAAACTAAAAAAACAAAAACAAATACATTCAGGGATTAATATGAGTTTTGGTGCTGAAATGATAAAAAAAGTTGCTTGTACCTTCTAGTGGAACCTATTGGAATCTTGTGATTTTAAGAGCATTTTAAAAATTATTAAATTCCAGTTTTCAAAAAATAAAAAGGCAAAATAAAAAAGGGCTCCTACCTAAAATCTTCAAAATAAATTTTAACTCCTAGGAAACTCAATGGAACAACTTCAATTTTTCTGGGCATCAAAAGATATACAAAATGTCAGGAGTATTCTCAAGGGTCACATGCAAATATATGAGGGAACAAATTTCCCCGGAATTTCAAAGAAAAAAATCAGTGGAATAAATTTAATTTTTTTTATATTGTACAAAATTGTAAAATGTTTACAAATTGTCTAGAATAGTAGTATGTATCTAGGTAAATGAATTCAACCAAGTCCTCACCCTTTTTGTAAATAAATAAGTGTGCTGTTTTGTCCTGGCACCATGAATCTGCTGGATAAATTAAGAATATTTATAAAAAAAAATTTATGAATGTTTTATTTTATTTTTTTCCTGAAAACCAAGCGATTTACTCCAGAAGGAGGAGGCATCTAATTAGGGTTTTCGAGGTGCTTAACAGAAAGATGAACTTGTTTTAATGAAATTATTTAATACCTAAATATATTTCTATTATCCAAATTTATTATATTTATTAATTAATTATATTTAATTATTGAACTTTATATTAAAAATAATTACATGTATTTTGATATTTTCACTAGCCAAATCTCATGTAAACTCCTAATGCGTATGTTTTTTTATACATAAAATTAATACATGCAAATGTATGTTTTTTATGATAATGGGCTATAATAGAAGAATCAATTATTAAAACTTCATTTTAAAACATATAATACATTTATATTTTTTTTTATTCCTGTGGCTAATTGCAATGATCACAGAGGTAGGTATTTAATATTTAATATTTTTGGACGTAGAATAGCCCAAATTAGCCATTGATTATTAGCTCTTCATATTAATGATTTTTTCTTTATTTCTTGTGCTGTTTTTTTATTGCCACTCTGACTATATTCTTCCAAATGAAAATAACTCATGTGTCTAATAACTCAGCACATAATCAAATTTTAAAACATTGTTATTTATAGGTATTGTTTTCTATTTATTATGTAATTAATCTGAGTTAAATTACTTCGGTAGATTTATTAAATATTATATTTTTAGGCTGAAGGACATCCTGAACCAGAGATACATTGGTTTAAAAATGGAGAACTTCTTAAAGATAGCGGGAATGAGTTGGTCCTTGTGGAGCTTAAAGAAGGAGGCCTTTATGTCTGTGAAGCTAGGAATTATCTTGGAAAGGCTAGTACACATTGCTATATATCCATTGATGCACCTGGGTTTCATGTTCCAGAGAAGCATAAAATCAGGTAATATACATTTTTTATTAATCTTGGTTATATAAAAATTTTGATAACCCGACATTTGTTCATCTGAAATGCTCTTTTATCTAAAGATGATCATGTTTAATGGGTTATAGTTATGACAGAGAAGAGGAGAGGATTAGTTTTCTGTTACGTGTTCATTGTTTATCATAAAGACCCTCATTTTTCTCACCAAATACAAACAAAAATTAATATTGACAGGCTAAATATCTTGGTGGGTGCTATTTGATATTGCTAATATAAAAATTATATTTTTAAATTTAATAATTATAAATACAGTTTTTAATTGCCTTTAGCAACCATAGGCGGCTTATATTACAGTTTAATAATACTCAGCATTAATCCCCTATCCTCTACCCTGGCCCTGGAAACTCCATATAGCCCAATTGGAGGCCAAAAAAAAAGTGCCAAATATTTTCATTTTTAGTTGTTAGAAATTACATTAGATTTTTTTTTTTTTTTTTTTTTTTGATGGCATCCATATCAAGCAATAAGTGTAAACATACAACATATGGATACCAATGGACCATAAATGGGACATGATTTCATGGCACAAGTGTTGTGAAGAGCTGATGTTTTGAGAGTAGGCTATTGTTTTTGACATATTGAAAAATAAATACAAAATTAAAATAACCATTTATGCAACATTCATTTCAACTTGTAATTTATATATTGTATATTAAAAATTGCTTTTTAAATTGTCTATGATATTTTCTTAATAAAGCCAAATCAAAAAAACAATCTTAGCTCTGCAGTAATTGACCTTATTTCTTATTTTCCATTTTTCATAACCCCCTTGCTAAGAATACTACAGAATACCGACTAATTCCCATATTTGTCAGATTATCAAGATTGCCTATAGTTTGAAATTCTGTAAAAAGGAAGAACTCGGAGACAAACATATTCTTTTTGACTATTAGGCATTGGTTCATGACGAAATATCCCTCACTGCTGATTTGCTGTTTCTTAAATTATATAATATATAAGCTGTAAGGTTCAATTGTAATCTGCTGTGGCACAGAACCATGTATTAAAAGAAAAGCTATTCTAAAAGGTTGGTAATGTGTGTAGGAGAGACAATAGAAAGGCAAGATGGCTAATTAAAGTTTGTATTTACTGGTTAAAATTTGATGTTAGGCTGACGAATGATGGATAGATAATCAGATTTTTTCTTTTTTCCCGCAGTAGTAACAAATCTTCAGTCTTTTGACATTAATATAATATAAATTTTTTAGGTTGCTTCCTCCTGCAGGTGAATATGGACCTGAGATAAAATATCCCTTAAGAGATAGAGAAGTAGATTTAGGAGAAACAGTCCGACTTACACTTGAAGTCATTGGAGAACCAAAACCTATAGTTGAATGGCAGAGAGATGGCGAGACAGTTAAAAATGAAAGTAAGTTAGTATTTTTTGTTGTTTGTCTTTCCTACTTAATAACTTAATGAAATGGTTTGTAATTTAATGAACTGTTTCAGATTATCATATATTTTCGGAGGGAAATTTCCATACTCTAGAATTAGTTGCTAAGCCAGAAACTGAGGGATTGTATACTGCACGGGCCAAAGGCTTAGGGGTTGCAGTTACATCGGCTTTAGTGCATATCAATACGCACTCTCCATGTCACTTTACTCTCCCTCTCGAGCCTTATGCAAGAGTAGGACTAGGTGGCAATATAAGGCTCATTGCTACATTGGCACCACATTTAAGACTGGCTAAAGTTGTATGGTATTCATAATATTTATTTCATACTTTTTATTAAAAAATTTTAACAGTGTATTTTTTTAAATATTATATTTGATGAGTATGAACTATTTAAAAATCAAATAGTTCAAACAAATCTGAAACTGAAGAATAATATTGGTTTCCTTATTTCCTATTGATGGCCGGAAATAGAACCCAGCCATGGCTGTGGAATTTTATATTAATATTAATATTTAATATTTAATGAATTATTGTTAACAATGGATGTCATTCTGTTAGATCCTATCATTTGGACAATTGTCTCACCTCTGTTTACATTGCTTCAAAGTGGGGGTAATGCTGGTGGGTCGGAACTTTGAAGTTTCTATGGTTAGCTCAATGGTTAAGATTGCTGCAAAAGTGATGGTTTCTCATCAGATAGCTAACTTTTTAAAAAAAAATCTAAATACGGAAGTTATTGGAATAAGAAGATATTAGTAACTTCAATTTTTTCCAACTTTCATACTAGATCAATTTTTAAATTAGTTGATATTATCAATATACCTGTAAACTAATTCTTGAGCATATTTATTTCCCCTCACTTTCCACAACAGGTTCTAGTCTTTCTTGTTTAAGGTGGAAAATGGAAAACTGTTAATCGGTTTCTTTTAACACATTCAACACCAAGTACATCCAGGGACGTACCACTCGGCGATCCCAGGTGGCCAACTACGTCTCAGGGGCATACTCAGGTATCTTCTGTCCTATCCCCTTAAAAGCGATGGCCGGATAGGAAGGTTTTGAATTTAGTTAGTCAGCCATCTGCACTGGTTAATTATGTTCATCTCGGCGTCTTTGGTTTCCTCCTAGCTGCTTTATAGCCAAAGTTGTGAAGTTTTCACTCAATTTTTGTCTAATTTTAAAATTATTCTCACTACTTATATTATATTTTATTATTATATTACATTATACAGTTACAGTGGATTAGTAAAAGAACGAAAAACTATATATACAAATTTTTAGGGACAACAACGAGGAGATTTGTTGATGCTGAAACTGCCCTTGGGCAACCACAAACTGAATATTCTTTTTTCGTTTTGTATAAACTAATTTATTTGAATTTCATGTCACAAACCAATTGTAAATAGTGTTAATTATAGTTAGTGTTAAAATAATTAGGTATAGGATTACAATTGTGTAATTAATTAAAATCTTGTAAATAATCTCAATAGTTAATATTATCTGTTGTTTTTTGTTATACCTGCTTTTTAAAAATAAAATTTATAAAGAAAAAAAGATGTATTACAGTAATTTGATAATGATTTTTTAACGGAAAATTCACATACCCACAATTAGTTTCACTTTCAAAGGAATTACGCTTCATTTTTTTTACTTCAAATTCATTCAGAATTGTATGATTATAAATTTACTAGATCATTCTAACGAATTCTTAATTTATTTTTATAGCAGTAATATGAAACATAAAAAACATAATAACGAAAATGAAAGGTAACAGCGCTTTTTAATGGTGTATTGGGGGTTAACAAACTCTTTGGCGACTCTGATGGCCAACTACGTCTTGGGGACGTGCCGGCTCAATGATGACCCAAAACCCTCCGGCTACCTGGCTCAGCTAGAGAATATGGGATTAGCGTTGAATGTGTTAAGTTTATCTCCTTTGTCTCTTCCAACAAGACATTTCACTTCCAGAAAGAAAGTACCCTTATAATTCTTTTAAGACTTATTCTCTTCTGTTTGGACAAAAAAGACATATAAAGATAAAGAAATGCAAACTATTTATAACTGTTACTATTAAATGTATAGATTAATGTATGCTATTGAATACAGGGTTAATGTGAAATATTAATGGGATCGAAAATAAATAATCTATGAATATATAGAATTATATATTTGTTGATGTAATTTGTTACTATTGTATAAATTTAGGAATACACCATAGTTAATTGTAAATAAAGTTTTATTTGTAAATACTAATTTAAGGATAATTTAATTTGTTCAATTTAGTGCGCTAGTCTGGAAGTGCAATTTATATATAATCCTAGCTGTTCATTTAATAATTTATTTTTTTTACGCCTCATTGTCAGTTCCAATAAATGATTATGATAATAAATTCTTCTTTAATTTGAATCACACTAACCTTTTATTCAATTTATTATATTATTTGATTTAATTAAAGAATTTACCATATAATAGATAGATTGACATTCACCAATCTATTTATTATATAATATTCATGATCTTCCTGTATAATAATTATACTTGTGATTATATAGAGAATTTACCATAAATCATTTCTATACTCATATGTTGGGTCTTCTTCTGATCGTAAACATTTTTTATTCATTGTAAATTTGAAATTGACTATCTCTAAATCCTTCCATTAATAGATAAAAGAATTAAAACTAGATAACTAGATGAAAGTTCACTCCCTTCCTCCAATCAAAATCATTCGCCAAATATTGATTTTATATTTTCAAAGAATATCAATATCTGAACATTAAAAAATGAAAAGTAGGAAGAGTCTGTGTTAATTAGAATATTTAATGAAAAACCTTAGAATGTTTACCTACAACATGATTCAATAATCTTCAAAAATATGAAATGATCAATAGAATTTGACCTATTGAAAAATAGCTAAGACAATGTGATGAGTTAGTGTAAATATACTTGAGTACATGATAATATGCTTTTGATTTCAACATTTTCTTCAGAAACTTATGATCTATCCAATTTCAAAATTTGAGATAGGACAGCTTATTGCATGATGTCAAATCATATCAAAGCCAATCAAGAAAGTAATGAGGCCAACAGTGCACGGGGAAGAAGAAAGAATGCGGAATTATATATGTTATATTGTGATAGCTTATCATCTTTTAACAGGTTACATTATTTAATATACTTAAAATGAATGATAGTATGGCAAGGAGCAAAAAAAAGTCCTGATAGAATTAGGACAAGAGGAAGGCTAGAGGGGAGGTGAAGTGATAAAGTCTTTGAAAATCACAGTTTACTGAGAATAATTGTCACACATCTGAGGAACCGAAATTGATGGGACATGGAGATTGAGCAGGCCTGGGATCACTTCAGTCACCTATTGCACCATTAAAAGAAATATAAGTCAAGTGTTACTCTTACCTAAGCCTTCAATTAAAAAGTTATGTTGGAATCTTTCAATGACTAATATACTCCTTGATAAGTAACTCCTTGATGTTATTTTGTGCTGACAGGCAACAGTACTTTTGACATTTAACACTTGTCTCGAATAAAGAGAAAAATTGAAACAAAATGATATAAGAAAAAACTGTAGAAACCCAAATTATTCATGTAACAAAAATAGAATAATTAAAACAAATATCAGAAGTTTTTATGATACTTTTGTATTATTAGATTTTTGTTTGTTTGTATAATGTCCCTTTATGCTACTAAAGCTAATCTGACGATGCTACAATGGGAGTCCTAAATTTTTCCTTTCCTGGTATATTAAGATAGGGATCGTTAACGAATACCTGACATCGTACAGGCACGGGACCTCCATTTTACTTCTTATCCGAACGACGGCATGGCCAAGGATTTTTTACACCCATTGAAAAATCCTAGAGCCACCTCGGGATGCGAACCCGCATTGTAGGTTACCATGCTAACCACTACACCACAGGTGACCCCAAATTATTAGATTTAAAAAGGGTTTTATAAACCAAAATATTTTTTTTATTTGATATTTATTACATTCTGTCTCAATTGAGACAGTGACATTGTTGATGTCATAGCATCCATACACTATTTACAATCAAGCTGGATAACCCTGAGGCAGGCTTACCCCATGGTTAATAGATATATATCTATTAACCATGGGCTTCTTTGAGGAGGGAAAAGCAGGGCTACAAAAGGTTCCCCTGCTTACCTCTCAGCGGCATTACTGGAATTAGAACCAGTAGAGGTGAGCGAGGACACTGTATCAAAATAGTTTGAACAAATTAGAATTCTAAATGTATGTAACTAAATTGAATCATCCTGAAAGAATTGTCACCACTATATTAATATATATATACAGTGTTTTAATTTGCATTTGTATTTAGTTTTTAATGAATTTATTTCTTATAAATATTGCTTTTTTACTGAGTATAGTTTTATCTAAACTTTAAGGTCACGTGATGGAGTTAATCTTGTACAGTCTCGAAACTGTGTAATGACTCATTCAGCTGGCGGAGAAGTGACACTTGAACTGGGTCATGTTACTCGAAGAGCCGCTGGTACTTATACATGCACTGTTTATGGCAAGGGAGGAATGAAGGCAGAATCAAAGTGTGAAATTGAAATAGTTGACTACATTTCCCCAACTACCCCTGCTCCAGCTACCCCCATACCGTTAGTAAATTATTTATTTAAATTAAAAAAACTAAAGCTAATTAAGAAAATTATATTTACTATCACTTTTTCAATTTATTATGATTCATTTATTATATCCTGGAATTAGGCCCTTATTATTGTTACACTCATCAGTATGGGCATTATAATTTATACATTGATATCTTCTTAATAAAATGTGCTTAGACCAACAAATTTCATTGAGTTTTATGGATCATTCTTTTTATTTTTTATTGTTTCCCTAGATATTCTAAGAAACCACTGTTCATTATGAAGCCAAGAAATGTAGAAGGACTGGAAGGAGATACGATAATTCTAAACTGTGAGGTAGTTGGTGATCCAAACCCTGCAATTACTTGGCTTCGGGATGATCTTAAGGTAGGCAATCTTACTTCAGCCATATTAAATTTTATTTTATAATTTGTTTGCTTATAATAGAGAAGTAGGGCCACTTCTATGTCATTTATAGTCCAGTTTTAGACCTCTTTTTGGTGCTATACAATTAAAAGGAATATATACGACAGTAAATTGAAAAACTTAAATTTTCGATTTTTTGATATCAATTCAGTTCAGACAAAGCCTGTTAATATTTTATCATGCCCTGGAAAAGGATTAGGGCGGGTTATGAAAACAAAAAACCCTGCACTCGTAATTTGAATTCACTCAATGGGATTCTAATGTGCAACGCGTTAGCGGTATCATCCACTCTACCATAAAGCTATTGAACTAAAATATATTTATTAAAAGTTACCAATTAACATATGTTTTTCTCAGGGGTGCCCACACCCTCCTGGGATGATGGATCAACCCTCCCCCTTTTAAGAACTCGATTGGTTTGATTGAAAATTGGGAATGATTCCAATAATAATTCCGAAGATCCTTTCTTGGTTTTTTTCATTTGTATATAATGGAAAAAAAAAAAAAAAAACTTCGCTTTGGTTTTAGCAACAAGAAAACTTAATACAGTATTTAAAAAAGTAAAAGAAAAGTAGTCTGTTGTAAAGCATCCACCCACAGCGAAATATAATAATTGTAAAAATATAATAATTAAAAAAAATACAGGAATCCTAAAAAGATGTGATATCATATCAGTAAAAGAAAGGCCCCAATGCTTTGTGCATTGATTAAGTTCAAGAATAATGATAGAGGAACAAGGATGTTAATAAAATTAGACAACTAAATAATTTTATTATATAGATTTATATTTTGTTGTGGGTAATTATCTTATTTAATTCTATATTAATTTTATATATTTTAGTTTTGGAGAGAAAAGATTGGTCTCGGCCGGGAGTCGAACCCGGGTCTTCCGCGTAACATGCCCGGTACGCTAACCACTGCGCCACCGAGCTCGCCCTAAGTAAAGCCAATCCCTCCTTTTCTCTTCAAAAATAAAATATTTAAAATTAAATAAGGTGGCTACCCACAAGATCTATATGAAAATATTTAAAATTGAAGATGTCAAGAGATTCCACAAATTGTACAAAAATTCATGTCAACCACTCCGTAAATATAGCAAAACACTGATCGGGGGAGAGGGAACAGTGAAGAGGAGAAATCTCTTCCAAAGCCAATCGGCTTTGGTTGGAAGAGAGTTCGGTGGCGAGCGTACCGCGCATGTCTCGCGGGAGACCCGGTTTCGACTCCCGGCCGAGACCAATCTTTTCTCTCCTAAAATAAAATATATTAAATAATTTTATAAAAAGATTCATTCGGTAACAATTGATATTGAACTGAAAATTATGCTGAAACCACAAGTATAACTAATCAGTATATTAATTATAAAATCTAATACGACATTAGATATCCGATCAATAAAGAACATTCCGTTAGACATTTTTTCTAAATTTTAAACATATCCTTTTAACTCCGGATACAGTTTTAAAAGAAAATGATTGCAATCTGGGATTAGCAAGAGGTCAATTCAAAATTCAGAAAACTAATTATTTAACGGTATAGCCACAATCATTTCAAATATTTAATCGCCTCATGGATTAAAAGCTTCATAACCTCTTATTATTCGTCAGATAAAACACATGTGAACCAGAGAGTTTCAAATTAGCTATATGTCCTGTAGGGGTTATGATAATAGCGATAATAACATTCTGCATTATCATTTGAAGTTCCTTGTTAAGTCATCTAGTACTTTAATGCCATACCTTGCTGCATTACATTAACGCCTGCAGTGAAGTTTAGTGTGGGAGGGTCGGCTGCTTTGGACTCGGCTATTTATTGAATAGTTCAGGAATATATTTTTGATGCAGGCGGTTCCCAGCATACCAAAGCGCCTCTT
>OU426978.1:123903373-123938373 GCA_911387785.2 Aelia acuminata
TCAGCTCTTGACAGTGTATCGGCAACAATATTCAGGGTGTCCGAAACATGTCGGATATCGTTTGTAAATTCGGAGATAAAAGAGAGTTGACGGGCTTGTCTTGGGCTCGGTTTATCGGACCGTTGACGTAAGGCGTAAATAAGGGGTTTATGGTCCGTGAAGCATGTGAAGTTTTGTCCCTCCAGTATGTGTTTAAAATGCTTTATGGAGCTGTAAATGGCCAAAAGCTCTTTGTCATATGCAGAATAAATGGTTTCGGCAGGAGAGAGCTTTCTAGAAAAAAATCCTAGGGGTTGGGTACCTCTTTTGGATATTTGATGAAGTACACCGCCGATGGCCGTATCAGAGGCGTCGGTATATAAATGAAGTTTACTGTTTGGATTCGGATGAGAGAGGGTCACAATTTGACGCAGAGCATTCTTAGTTTCATGGAATGCCTCTTCCAGGTTAGGCGTCCAGTTTATGGTGGAATGTCTCGGTCCTGTAATGGCGTTCAATGGGGCCTGGATACGAGCTGCATTTGGTATGAATCTTCGGTGAAAATTTACCATTCCCAGAAATCTTCTTAATTGCGAGACTGTTTTTTGAATCGGGAAATCTTGAATAATCTTCAGCTTCTCATCCAAAGGTTTAATTCCTCGTTCTGATATTTCGTGACCCAGAAATGAGACCTTGGATTGCGCGAAAACACATTTTGTTTGATTCAAGAATATCCCATAATCTTTAAGTCGCCCAAAAATAGTCTCTAAATGTTTTAAGTGTTCTTCTGAAGA
Source organism: Aelia acuminata (assembly GCA_911387785.2). Taxonomy (NCBI): domain Eukaryota; kingdom Metazoa; phylum Arthropoda; class Insecta; order Hemiptera; family Pentatomidae; genus Aelia; species Aelia acuminata. The sequence goes on from OU426978.1 coordinate 123,904,147, forward strand.
AGAGGAAGCTACTAGGATATCGTCTAGGTATTTAAAACAGAAGGGGAGACCGTGTAGTGCCTGGTTGATGAATCTCTGGAACGTTTACGTAGCCCGAAGGGCATAAAGGGGAATTCATAGAGTCCAAAAGGGGTACTGATAGCTGTTTTTTCTATGTGATCCTTGTGGACGGGGATTTGTTGGTATGCTAGCATTAGATCGATGGTTGAAAAGACGGTTTTTTTTGTATAAAAAATTAGAAACGTCTTGAATGTTTGGTAGAGGGTATCGGTCCGGTATGGTTACGGAATTTAACAGACGGTAGTCTCCACAAGGGCGCCATTCTCCATTCTTCTTGCGGACCATATGTAAAGGACTAGCCCAAGGACTACTAGATGGGCGGCATAGTCCTAGAGATTCCATCGTGTCGAATACGGCCTTGGCTATCTGGTGTTTTTCCGAAGATAGGCGTCTGGGTGCAACATAAACTGGGTTACCTTTAGTTTCGATTCGGTGCAGAGTTGTGTGTTTTACTTTTTTAACATCCTGGTAGGTAGGTGGTGTGTCGAGACCATATTTTTTTAGCAATATCTTAATGGGATCCGTATGTTCGACAGCGCTAAGCGAATGTGGGACAATTTCATCGCAACGGAAAATGGTCGTAGAAAGTGTTAAAAATGAAGCCCTGTCGATAATTCTTCGTCCGGGAAGATCAACCAAAAGATTAAAATGAGTTATAAAATCCGACCCTATTATGGGTTTGGAAACGTCAGCTACAAGAAAATTATAGTTGAACTTTTTTTTGAGGCCAAAGTCTAATTTCAGTAGTCGTGTACCGTACGCGGCTATTCGAGTATTATTTGCTGCATATAGATATTTAGTAATATTGGATCTCGCGTCACAAAATCTTGGAGGAATAAGTGATATGTCGGCTCCGGTATCCACTAAAAATGCTACTTTCGTAGACTTATCGGTCAAGAAAAGGCGGCTTGAATATCCATGGCAAGAGCACGCCGCTGATGTCTGCCTTATAGTTAGTTTTTTGGACCATAGGAACAAGGGGATCGGCACCTCTCGGCCTGTTCGCCAAATTTCGCGTGGTACCAGTACCGGTCAGATTGGTTTTGGGATGACGACTTTGAACGCTGGCGACGTTGATAGGAACCAGGACTACCATGGGTAGGGGATCTGCGATCTCGAAACCTAGATCTATGAGGTGAGGGTGATCTAGGATTTCGTAATTTGGTGGACAGGTTACGTACCTCATTCCTTAAGGCTTCTATTTCTAGCCTGAGCTCCGAACTTCCGTGCTCTCCGGTACAAGAAGTGGCGTAGACTGCCGCCTGGGGTCTGCTAACATCAGCAATTTTATCAGCTATGTCACTTAATTTTTCCAAGTCTTGTACCGAAGCCTGCAATATAGCCTGGGTTGCAATTGGCAGCCTTTGGAGAAATAATTGTTTTATTATATCTTCTGATGTTTGGGGCCCACAAAGAGCTTTCATCTCTCTCAAAAGCTGAGATGGTCTTTTATCACCTAGTTCCAGGCCCGAAAGTAACTTCCGGATTTTTTGCTCGTCTGTCTCGCAGCATCTTTTAATTATCGTATTTTTGAGGGAATTATAATCAGGTTCAGGGTCGTTTGTCCTGAATAAGTCCCCGACAGTTTTTAAGGTTTCACTATCTAAGGCAGAAACTAAGTAGTGGAATTTGGTTTGATTATTAGTTACTCCAGCTAATGCGAATTGCGATTCCATTTGCCGGAACCATAGATCTGCATTGGATCTCCAGAATGGGGGAATCTTAACAGAGATATGGCTCACCTGTGTTTTGGGCTCTTCCCTGGGTTGCTGAATATTTCCCAAAGCCGCTTCGAGTTGTACGATTTTTTCCTTCAATTCTTCCATCACCTCGGGGTCACCAATTTGGCCGTAAGGTTAAATTGATATACGTGTGACACAAGAGATTAAATTCTTTATTCTGAACGCAGGTAATTCATAAATAGAGAACAATCGATAACATATGATCACAACAATAATCGATAACATATTAATAGTATTTTGATTTGTAACAATGCACCACTACAGAGTTAAACGACAATTTCGCCATTTAAATCCCTTAGGGGTCACATTTTTGAAATTCCTTTCTTAGTGGTTACCTACATCGCGTTTAAAATCTAAATTCCGAACTTTTTTTAGCTGATTTTAATTGGTCTTTCCGTGTTGCATTGCTGTACCTGACATGTCGCTTTTTAACTTGCTTCTTCTCCTCAGAAAGTTCCGGTAGTAGAGCTTCACACACGCCAAAATGGCCATTACATAGCGTACCAGTAAAACGTAGTCTTTTCGTGGGATTAGAATTATTGCCAAATACCGCATAAAGCTCAACATTGCGATATACTTCAAATAGGTAAGGAAACAATTCCCCAGCTGCCGTTTAGTTCCACAAATCCGGCATGGGTTGAATGCTGAGACATGTGAGTGTAATAACTACTGAAATCAGAATAATTGTTACCGTAATCATTTTGAGTAAACGCAGAAAATTTGACCCAATTTGGATGACATGTTGTACTACAATTTGCCGAAAATGACATTTTTCTTGAGAATTCTCGATAATATATGATAGAGTTCGAAATAAACACGCACCATCCCCAATCATGGGAATCACAGTTTGCATAATTTGATTACCACTAATATTTAAATAATCAGTAGCCATATTCTATGTGAATGTTTATTTTAATGATATTGTCTATTTAATACATCAAAAAAAAACAAAAAAACATATGGGTTAAAATCTCAAAAATAGGTGTCCGTTAGAGTTAAACGACAATTTCGGCATTTAAACCCCTTAGAGGTTACATTTTTGAAATTCCTTTCTTAGCGGTTACCTAAAATCTAAATTCCGAACTTAAAGTTTCTATCATTAGTAGTTTTTGCTCTGCAGTCAGGACAAAGCCTGTTATATATATGGAGAAGAGATCGAAATAAACACGCACCATCCCCAATCATGGGAATCATAGTGTGTATAATTTCATTACCACTAATATTTAAATAATCAGTAGCCATATTTTATGTAAATGTCTATTTTAATAATATTGTAACGTTAAATCGATATTCAAATAAAAAACATATGGTTAATATCTCAACAATAGATTTCCGTTAGATTTAAACGACAATTTCGCCATTTAAGCCCCTTAGGGGTTCCATTTTTGAAATTCCTTTCTTAGTGGTTACCTACATCGCGTTTAAAATCTAAATTCCGAACTTCAAGTTTCTATCATTAGTATTTTTTGCTCTGCTTTGATTCTGTCAGTCAGGACAAAGCCTCTTATATATATAGAGATATGTTATAATATTTTAAATGTATTGAAAAAAATAATATATTCGATTTCACGCAGTTTTCACTACCAGCAAAACTATTTAATTTTTTTTTAATTAACTAGAATCTGAATAACGTACATTAAAATGTATCTTTGAAAAAAAAAAAAATATTATTTCACATTGTCTAAAAACAGGCTTTTCACCAAATAAAAAATCCTGTCGTGCTCAAAAGCCATAAATGTGGTATCTTTGATTCAAAATTTTACGAACGTTTGCGGTCTAATGTTTCTCATTTTATCAAAATTAATAAAATCGATTTATAGCAGGAATTATGGTAAATTAACGGACCGAAACGGGAAAAATTGCATTTTTATGGTTTCTACGCGGGCTTAATGATTCATATACGTTCCACATATATGGACCCTGCTATTTAAATCTCTGCTATTTAAATGTTCAGTAATCTATATAAATAAAGATAAAATTCTGTTTGTTTGTTTGTTTATTTGTTCTTTATAGAAATCCGTACCGTTTGTCCAAAATTCTCCAAATTTCGCTCAGTGGTTCTTTCAGACCAGGTGCGAACACCTGTCCATAATAAAATTGCATAACTTCAGCCGATTTTCAGCTGACATCAGCGGCGTTCTCTTGCCATGGATATTCAAGCCGCCTTTTCTTGACCGATAAGTCTACGAAAGTAGCATTTTTAGTGGATACCGGAGCCGACATATCACTTATTCCTCCAAGATTCCTCCAAAATCCGGAAGTTACTTTCGGGCCTGGAACTAGGTGATAAAAGACCATCTCAGCTTTTGAGAGAGATGAAAGCTCTTTGTGGGCCCCAAACATCAGAAGATATAATAAAACAATTATTTCTCCAAAGGCTGCCAATTGCAACCCAGGCTATATTGCAGGCTTCGGTACAAGACTTGGAAAAATTAAGTGACATAGCTGATAAAATTGCTGATGTTAGCAGACCCCAGGCGGCAGTCTACGCCACTTCTTGTACCGGAGAGCACGGAAGTTCGGAGCTCAGGCTAGAAATAGAAGCCTTAAGGAATGAGGTACGTAACCTGTCCACCAAATTACGAAATCCTAGATCACCCTCACCTCATAGATCTAGGTTTCGAGATCGCAGATCCCCTACCCATGGTAGTCCTGGTTCCTATCAACGTCGCCAGCGTTCAAAGTCGTCATCCCAAAACCAATCTGACCGGTACTGGTACCACGCGAAATTTGGCGAACAGGCCGAGAGGTGCCGATCCCCTTGTTCCTATGGTCCAAAAAACTAACTATAAGGCAGACATCAGCGGCGTGCTCTTGCCATGGATATTCAAGCCGCCTTTTCTTGACCGATAAGTCTACGAAAGTAGCATTTTTAGTGGATACCGGAGCCGACATATCACTTATTCCTCCAAGATTTTGTGACGCGAGATCCAATATTACTAAATATCTATATGCAGCAAATAATACTCGAATAGCCGCGTACGGTACACGACTACTGAAATTAGACTTTGGCCTCAAAAAAAAGTTCAACTATAATTTTCTTGTAGCTGACGTTTCCAAACCCATAATAGGGTCGGATTTTATAACTCATTTTAATCTTTTGGTTGATCTTCCCGGACGAAGAATTATCGACAGGGCTTCATTTTTAACACTTTCTACGACCATTTTCCGTTGCGATGAAATTGTCCCACATTCGCTTAGCGCTGTCGAACATACGGATCCCATTAAGATATTGCTAAAAAAATATGGTCTCGACACACCACCTACCTACCAGGATGTTAAAAAAGTAAAACACACAACTCTGCACCGAATCGAAACTAAAGGTAACCCAGTTTATGTTGCACCCAGACGCCTATCTTCGGAAAAACACCAGATAGCCAAGGCCGTATTCGACACGATGGAATCTCTAGGACTATGCCGCCCATCTAGTAGTCCTTGGGCTAGTCCTTTACATATGGTCCGCAAGAAGAATGGAGAATGGCGCCCTTGTGGAGACTACCGTCTGTTAAATTCCGTAACCATACCGGACCGATACCCTCTACCAAACATTCAAGACGTTTCTAATTTTTTATACAAAAAAAACCGTCTTTTCAACCATCGATCTAATGCTAGCATACCAACAAATCCCCGTCCACAAGGATCACATAGAAAAAACAGCTATCAGTACCCCTTTTGGACTCTATGAATTCCCCTTTATGCCCTTCGGGCTACGTAAACGTTCCAGAGATTCATCAACCAGGCACTACACGGTCTCCCCTTCTGTTTTAAATACCTAGACGATATCCTAGTAGCTTCCTCTTCTTCAGAAGAACACTTAAAACATTTAGAGACTATTTTTGGGCGACTTAAAGATTATGGGATATTCTTGAATCAAACAAAATGTGTTTTCGCGCAATCCAAGGTCTCATTTCTGGGTCACGAAATATCAGAACGAGGAATTAAACCTTTGGATGAGAAGCTGAAGATTATTCAAGATTTCCCGATTCAAAAAACAGTCTCGCAATTAAGAAGATTTCTGGGAATGGTAAATTTTCACCGAAGATTCATACCAAATGCAGCTCGTATCCAGGCCCCATTGAACGCCATTACAGGACCGAGACATTCCACCATAAACTGGACGCCTAACCTGGAAGAGGCATTCCATGAAACTAAGAATGCTCTGCGTCAAATTGTGACCCTCTCTCATCCGAATCCAAACAGTAAACTTCATTTATATACCGACGCCTCTGATACGGCCATCGGCGGTGTACTTCATCAAATATCCAAAAGAGGTACCCAACCCCTAGGATTTTTTTCTAGAAAGCTCTCTCCTGCCGAAACCATTTATTCTGCATATGACAAAGAGCTTTTGGCCATTTACAGCTCCATAAAGCATTTTAAACACATACTGGAGGGACAAAACTTCACATGCTTCACGGACCATAAACCCCTTATTTACGCCTTACGTCAACGGTCCGATAAACCGAGCCCAAGACAAGCCCGTCAACTCTCTTTTATCTCCGAATTTACAAACGATATCCGACATGTTTCGGGCACCCTGAATATTGTTGCCGATACACTGTCAAGAGCTGACTCCGTTTCGCTCACTATCCCCACCCCCACTGAACTGGCAATAGCTCAACAACAGGACGAACAATTATCACACCTCTTAGCGAGCCAGAAGTCTCCGAGCCTAACGGCAACCTTTGATGAAACTTAAAACTCCGGATCAACGTTTTGCTTGTGTCCACCTTGACATAGTCGGACCCTTACCCCCCGCTGGGGATAAACGATTCCTACTCACCTGCATTGATCGGTACACCAGGTGGCCCGAGGCCTACCCTATACCTGACCAGACGGCTCTCACCGTAGCAAATACTTTTTGGGAAAATTGGATAGCTCGATTCGGGTCTCCAGTACAAATTATTACCGACCAAGGAAGAAATTTTGAATCTAATCTCTTTCAAAATCTGTCGAAGCTGATTGGCTCTAAAGTACAACACACTACAGCATATCACCCGCAAAGTAACGGGCTTCTGGAAAGGTGGCACAGATCACTAAAAACAGCGCTCACTTGTCGTCTACAGGCTGCCGACGACCATGGACTGCCCACCTACCCGCTGTGCTCTTAGGCCTTAGAAGCTCCGTCAAAGAGGATTTCAATGCTAGCCCTGCCGAACTCGTTTATGGGACGAAGCTGCGTTTACCGGGTGATTTCTTTAGGTCCACAAACTTTGAGGCGCCACAATTTTACGCAGAGCAACTATCAAGCATCATGCGACAATGCCGACCAACAAAACCTGTGTGGCATGGAGAAAACAAGGTGTTCAGCCATACCGACCTGCAACACACACCTTACGTTTTCCTCCGAGACGATTCCTCCCACCCACCTCTACAGCCGGCCTATACAGGCCCACACAAAGTTATCTCCCGCTCACCCAAGACATTCAAGATACTCCTCAACGGGAACGCAGTCACAGTATCTAGAGACCGCCTGAAGCCCGCTCATTTTAGTGGAGCCGATACCTCACATCCTGCTCCCCAGAAGAAGAAGACAGTACGGTTCGCAGACCCTCTGGTTTCAAGATACATCCCACCGCCACCAGATTTGAACACAACGACGTTTTCAGGAAGAATCATCAGGCCTTCCAGAATTTCAGCTGATATTCTTTATTCTCCAAATTTCGCTCAGTGGTTCTTTCAGACCAGGTCCGAACACCTGTCAAAATTAAAATAGTATAACTTCAGCCGATTTTTCAGCTGATATTCTTTATTCTTCAAATTTCGCTCAGTGGTTCGTTCAGAACAAGTGCGAACACCTGTACATATTAAAATTGCATAACTTCAGCCGATCTTCATCTGATATTCTTTATTGTTTAAAACATCATAATGATCTCTCTTTACAATGTTTTATTTACGAAATCGACCGTTTCTTTAGAAAAATGAAATTCCCCGGGTGAAACCGGGATATACAGCTATAATCAATGTAAATAAAGATGAAATTCTGTTTTTCTTTATAGAAATCCATACCGTTTGTCCTAAATTCTCCAAATTTAGCTCAGTGGTTCTTTGATACCAGATGCGAACACCTGTCCATATTAAAATTGCATAACTTCAATCAATCTCTGTGTATATTCTTTATTGTTATAAAAATCGTATTAATCTTGCTTTACATTGGTTTTTACGAAATCGACCGTTTGAGTCGATACAAGTCTTTATAGATTTTATAGATTTAAAAAATGAAATTCTCCGGGTGAAACCGGTATGTACAGCTAGTACATCAATATATTTAAGTTAATATCAGAATGTAGAACGATTAACCCCCAAGGACTTTATTCTTAGTGATTTAATCGTACCAAGAAGATTACAGGAAACTGTTTTGAGGAGAAAGTAAAAAAATAAAGTCCTTCCTCAACTGTTAAAAACTGCCGTAGAAAATAATATCGCCGTAAGGTATGAAGATGGGGGGGGGGGGGTGGTGAACAGGCAAACAAATTTTTATGTCATATTTAACAGAGAAGTTAAAATCTTCGTGCGAAATGCTTCGCAGGGGTCCAGCTAGTTATATAAATCTCTCCAGGTTTATATTTCGACAGACATAAATAATTAGGAGTTATGAACAGTGAAAATAACACTTATGTGACGGAAGTGACTGATGAAAACGGCTTAATTCTTTGCGAGTTGCAGAATTTGGTAGCCAATGGAGTGAAAATTGGTAGCCAAGACATTGTCGGCTGTTGGCCCGCTTAGTTTAAATGACTTTATTTGCTCAGATATTTCGGATACTGAAAGCATAAAAATTTAGCTCCTAAGGACTTTGGACCTGCCGCTTCAACAATTGTAAAGAAACGGGATTATAAATTTGGTAAGCGTCCGTGCTTAGCCTTAACTTTCTGCTCGTAGTCGACTGGATCTAATAAAGCATGTCGGCTCTGGTTCCTACTTGACGCTCTCTCATATCTCGGGAGATAATTAGCGAGTGATCATATTTCATTAGATATCTAAATGCTACTTCCTCTGATCTTATTTTTGATAATAAATCAATGATATAGGGCTCTCGAGATAGCGATGGTATGCTGCTAAAGTGGCATTCTGTTATTTAATTAAGTGATTAATCAAATTAATTGTTTTTACGGATGAAGGAGATAAATCTGTTATGGATGAGATGCAATAAAAGCTAAGATAATGATGTAATGTAAAGACAAAGCAGTATTGAAATATTTTTAAAAAAGTATATTATTGATGAATAAAAAATTTGAATATATTAGTTATTAGGAAATTTATGTTACACCGTCTTCCTATCACTGCCCAAATCCAGCTCTGACAGATTAGCCTTAAAGCAATCTTCCCGTGTTTTAATCACTTTGTATCAAATTACATAGAGGCATTGAGGGGGTATGCTCAGTCCCTCCCACCCTCATGCTATTTACCTACCGTTGCACAGTGGGACGAATCGCCAATCTAGGTGGAAATAATTCTTGAAGCGACTTATTTAATTTTAATTTTTCTAAATGATTAAATTTAAGGATGAATTAATAAATAAAAGTCAACACAATGTTTCAGACGAAGGATTTAAAAAAATAAAATAAAATGTATAATTAAAAAAGAAAAAAATATATAATTATTTATGTAAATTGTATATAATGGAATAATTATATTGATAATTATTTTTAAAATGCTGTATTATTCTAAAATTGTAAATTAAAATAAAATATAAATTATAAAAAAACACAAAATAAATGAAAAAATTGAATATGTATTAAATTTAAAATTCTCAAAAACAAATAACCGAATATTTAATCGTTCTGATTCATTAAAATCTGTAATATCTTAATTCAGGTAACATTATTCTTCACAAATAATCAAGGTAATGCCGGCAGTCTCTTTTGAAAATAAAATAATTAAAGGTCTACAATATTGACTAAACAAAGTTACATGGTTGAACCAGGCTAAATTTGTATTGTTCCCCAACTCATGTAAGGCACTCGCTAATATACAGATTTACGCCTGAAATAAACCGCACACACACTTAAACAGGTAATAGCAATTAGTAAAGAAACATTTATTTTTTATTTAGAGTTGATTATACTCTATGAAATATCTGGGTGTAGGTTAGAGTAGATTTTAGGTAACCCCATTTTTTAAATAATAAAATAAGTAGCTTACCGACTACTGGAAATAAATGAGTGCACTACTCATTTTAAAAGCCAAACTGAGATATTAACTTCGTTGCCGAATCGCCTTTCGTAGCCGGGTATATAAATTAAGTGGTAATGGTATATAAATATATAAATTAGTTTCCAAAACAAAACATAATTCACTATCTGTTTTGACACACTTGCAATACGATGTGAAAATTAAGTGACGGATCGTCGGTATTAAACCTTTTTTTTATTTTTTGGCATTTGTTTCAAAGAATTTATGGTTTTTGAATGTTTGGGGTAGACTAGTGATTTCATGAAACCGGCATGATTTATTTCATTTTCATCTATTCTTTGTTTCTAAAAATAAAAGAAATCTCTTTCGGAAAAAAAATTGCAATTTGCTTTTAATTCTTGTACTTTTGGCCGACGAATCTCGTTTTACTATATCTTTGGAGATTTCCGTACTGTATTCTAATAAATCTGGATCAATATATTATTATAAATTTCATTTGTACCTCCGTACTGTCTCCGAATAAGATAAATATAGGCTCTCAACAAAGAGAGATTTTCACCTTTAAAATAACCGTACACCTTTATTAGCAGGTATTAGCAATTCATAATGAATAATTAATTTCTATATAGTGTGGATTATATTCTGTTAAAATATTTGGTTGTAGATCGGTGTAGATTTTTAGTAATCCTATTTTTTATAATAAAAAAATATAGCTTACCGACTATTGAAAATAAAAGTGGGTACTCTGTACTATATCCACATGTAAAGAACCAAGAACTTATATAAACTTAATTTCTGAACGGTCTTCTATTGCCTAGCATAAATTTTTTCCCAAAAAGCACAATCCACTCTTCGATTATATTTATTTTGTAATATAATTCGGAAATAAACTGACTGAGCAGTATGAGGGAACTACTGTGTTTAACCCCCCATTATTCTGTTAATATTTGCTTCAATCAATTAATAATTTGGAAATGACCTAGCTAGATTGTTGTTTTCATGAGACCGACATGTTTTTTTCATTTAGTTGATGTTAACTATTTCCACCTAGATTGGCGATTCGTCCCACTGTGCGTTGTCGTAATAGCTTACTTCCAATGTTTGTTAGGATATCAGTGAAAACGTAAAATAGAATTAAATTTAATGTTCATATTTACGTTCCCTATTAAATTAGTGGTAATCTTGCAAGGTTGGTAGCATTGGAAACAATGTTATACTAAGACGTTCGGACTCTACTTGAATATCGTTTTGTGATCTCAGGTACCTTCTTTGTTTGGTTTTACTTTAAGTGTTTTTTCTATATAATAAATAATTTTATTAACTCTTATTATAGGACTGTATTAACATTGCCTTGTCAGTTGCTTTTGTTGTAACAACAGAAATATCAAAGAATCCGATATGAGTGATAGTTCCTCAAAAATAACTTTCATCAATTTCATCGATAAGTTTTCTTATACACTTCTTTGATAATGTGTTCCCTCAAAGATATAAGTTTCATGGCAGACAATAATTTGTGTAAATTAATAAATAGAAAAATATGTGTTTGAAAAATTAGTTTGAACAAATTGAGTTATTCTTTATTGTTGTTTTAGGCTTCCCTGGTCTGAATCCATTGTATGCATTTCTTCTTCAGGGTTTGACCATCTAACAGGTTTTTCAACTGCCGAGCTTTCACCCATCTTGCTGTGGGCTTTTCAGGGCCAATACAAGAATGAGAGTGGAGAAGGGGATCAGTAACTTATAAACTTCCGTAGGGGGCGAAGTCTGTGTTCCCAATGGCTAGAGCCCGAGTTGGCGTGGTCAGGTGGAGGAGGGGGATGTCGTCAGCTCTCTGAGATATGTTGTGTTGTCTAACGTTGTTTAGTGCAGGGTACCAGTTTTTGCTAAGTCTGTATCCGTCTTCTTTGTTTATATTGTTTGGTTTTTATATAATTCCTATAGCCTCCCTGATGGATCTGTGGTGATAGTTGTCGATCCTAACTATGGCTTTGGTTTCTTCAAAGGCTATAGTGTATTGGGTATTGTGAAAGTGTTCTGCTATGACTGATTTATCTGTCTGTATTTTCTTAACTATATATGTTCTTTCAGTCGTGTGGAGATGTTCCTTCCTGTCTGTTACCGCATGAGCAAGGAATGCTGTTAAGACCAGGTTTGTTGAATCCTAGATTGTCCCTGGATCGGGCAGGATCTTTTTCTCCGTGCTCCCATATTATGGAGGTCTTCTTCTTCAAAATGTTCCATATATAGATCAGCTATGACAGGACTTAGTGGGTTGCCCCTGCTTGCTCCTTCTTTTTGCTCGTCATACTTCCTGTTGAAGAGGAAGTATGCTGGCTTCAGACAAATCTTGGCCAGGTCCTATTCCTCCGCTGTAAGTATCTTCTGTTGTAACGGCATAGTTTCAATAGGAACCTTAGTGAACAATGATTTTACATCAATGCTCACCAGGATGCTGTTTTCTGAAATTTTGAGCTCCTTAATTTTCTCGATGAAGTCTTTATAGTTCTTGATGTGGTGTCCTGAATTTCCTACGTGTGATTTGATGATTTGTGTGAGGTGTTTTGAAAGTAGTAAGTGGGTGATCGTATTGAACTGACTATGGGGCGCATAGGATATTTATCTTTGTGGATTTTAGGTAGTCCATAGAGTCTGGGTGGAACTGGGTCGGTTGTCGTAAGTTTCTTAAGAGACTGCTTGTTATCAGGCAATCTCTTCATTGTGCCTGTCAGTTGCTTGTTTACGTCTTTGGTGGGGTCCTTGTTTAGTTCTTAGTATGTCCCGTCAGTGAGAAGATTTAACATTTTAGAAATGTAATCTTCTTTAGACATTATAACTGTGGAATTTCCTTTGTCTGCAGGTAAAATACCAAGGTCTTCGCGGTTCTTGAGTTAGCTCTTCTTTCTTCTTTACGTAGGTTTGGTTTCGGTGGTCTGGCTATTCGCAGACATCTTGACGGATTGGTTCTGCTGTGAGTTCTTCCTAGTCCTTTACTACCGCTTCGACGCTGGTAGTATCAATTAAACAAAATCTCACTCACTGATTAATCATGATTTTCTCAACCGGTATGCGTTTGGGTTGAAACCTCTATGAAGAACTGAAACAGCTTCTGGAGGAAGTTCTTGTGACGTGAAGTTGATGACAGTATTCTTTATCGATTCTCGGTAGGAATCGAGTATGTTTCGCTTTGAGGCCAGCTTCACGAATTTCCGTTTCTGCATGGAAGTGTGGGTTCTTCTGATGTTACCTGCTTCAGACCAGATGGCTGGTCCAGTCTTTAGGGGCAAGTTTATTGCTCAAGAACAGTTGTTCCAGTAACAATGACCAACAATGTTGGTTCCTGTACCCACAATGGTGTTCCTATAACAATGTTCTGAGAATAATAATACCGCACCTGCCAGACGTTCTTTGCATCTTCTTGGATTTTTCTCTTCTAAGGATCTTGGAGCAATCAGGAATTATACTGTTGTCCCGGCAACGTTTCAGAAATGCTAATTGGCTCAGCATTATGACCTTCTTTGATCGGAGCTTCTCCATGATTCTCACTCTTCTAGCAACATCCTCCCCATACAGGTTTCATAATGTTGTTTTGTTACATGGTCTGAATCCATTGTATACATTTTTTCTTCAGGGTTATTCTATATGCATAAAAAAATTTATCCTATACTTAAAAAAAAAATAAATAGAAGTTTTTATGATACTTTTATTAGATTTTTGTTTGTTTGTTTAATGTCACTTTATGCCACTAAGGCTAATCGGACGATGCTCCAGTGGGAATCCTAAATTTTGCCTATCCAGGTATAATTAGGATTGGGATCTTTAACGAGTACCTGACATCCATTTTACGTCCTATCCGAGGGACGGCATAGCCAAGGATTTTTTAATCTCTTTAAAAATTCCTAGGGCCACGGGGGGACGCCAACCTGCAACCTTTAGTGTCGTACGTAGCCATGCTAACCACTATACCCCATAAAGTTAGTTTATAACCCACTTTAAAAATTAAAATATTTACATACTTTGGTGTAGCTTGCAAGCATCATGATAGTTATCAATGTCTATTAGTTATAAATAGTCAACAATTCTTTAGAGCCAAGTTAAAATTTTAAGGAGCTATTCATACAGTACAGAAGATATGTTTACAGGGATTGTACTAAATTTGTGAATATCGGATATTGAGGATAATTAAAAGATCTCTAGTTTCAACTATACTATTATAGAAATATTAGCTAAACAAAAGAGAAGTTAATTTAGATATCAGTTGAATGGATCCGCCGAAAAACGTTCTGAGTGAGAAATATGCAATGTTGAGTAATCAGTGAAATAAAATCATAGTCTAAAGTTATTGTTAGTTCTGTAGGTGAATTTTTTTTCTCATGTGATTTGATATGTATACATGTAAAATGACATAATGGAGTACTAGATCATACTATGACGTACTATTATACATTTTAATACATTCACCCAAAAGTGCCACTTCGGCAAATTTGTCGCTTAGAACGTTTTTCGGCGGACCCATTCAGTTAATATATTTCTAACTTCAAACCAACAACACTTGTTTTGGAACGGAAAAATTGCATTGCGCATGCGTCTAACAGTTTGCTGAACGTATTAAATTACGTCTGGGTCCTAAGAAAAGCTATGAAGATGCGCACCCACAAAAAAGAGTGGGGATAATGCAATTATCTTCTGAGGCGTGCAAATAGATGTTTCAAATAAAAATTCTAAGAAATTCCCTTATAATAAAGGGACAGTTTAAGGAGGGAAAAAGTTTTCAAAGAAACCATTTCTTTTTTGGTTTGAAATGAACCCCTAGTAATTCGTGTTTTACCAGTGCCATCATTCTTTTACCTAATTTTTTCCCATCAGAAACCAACAAGTGATTATATGTTACAAAAGTATTAAAATTTATAAAATAAAAAATAAAATATAACAATACTTCTACATTTATTTTACGCCGGAGGCTGGTAACATTCGCCTTTGCAAAGACCAGGAGCGTACTCCAAAGGCAGCATGAGCCAAAGAACGGCCTGGCTATGGAAGCAGGGGGCCCTAAGTGATCTTGCCGTAGCAGGAGTTGACATCGCATCTGATTATCCGTTATGGCAGGCTAAGGCCGAGTAATTGTGTTTTCTCTGTGCTCGATTCCTCTTTGGCGCCGGCACTGCCTTTGCCAGGGTCCAAGGTTTCTCTCTAGCACCCTTTCAGACTTTAGGTTCCTCTCATCTTGTCTTGTTGCGATTAAATTGGCACTTACAATTTGGCAATCGTCAGTGGAAAATTCGCAACGGAACGACGGAAGGGGCCATAAAAGTAGCTATTTATAAATATCAACCAGCCATATTACTTCTGTAGAAAAACAATTTTTTTTCTCCTAAAATGCCAACGCGTAAAAATGAATATAGGTGATTCGTTTTTGACCAAGAAAACAATAGCAAGCTTTTCTATATTGCATTAATGGCAATAGTCTACTTTGTTAAACATTATACATCAGGGAGTTACTAAAGGATTTTAATGTAAGATTTATTGGTACATAATGACGTTGTAAATTACTGTAAATGTTTTAATACTATTCATTTTCAATTAGTGGACTTGAAAAATGACTTAATACAGCCCATTTTATATAGAAATAGTAATACTTTATGAGTGTCCTCACCTTTCAGGAGGGGGGGGCGCCCCCCGCGCCCTGCCCCTGGATCCGCTACTGCCATTTTGGGTTTTTTTTATCTCCGAAGAGCGAGAATAGCGAGCGGGAGTGTAAAGCTAGGATCTATTAAAGGCCCCCTTAACAGAAAATCTGCCGCTGCACCATAGAGATGGAAAAAAAATGTGTGTGAGAAACACAGATATTAAGGAAATGTGTCGAATTAGATAAGTTGTTACCATAAAGAGATTTTATTATATAATAAAAACTACCATACAAAGATTGATGTTGTGAAATGTTACCTGAAACGTTTTTAATAGCAATGACCGCTAAGCTACTAATTTTAAGTTATTTTTCTAATGTGGTCACAAAATACTTCCATTTATCAGGTGATACTTAGATAAATCGGGAAAGAAATTATAGAAAACTTAACCTAGTTACTGGGGGCTACGGTGGAAGAACTATAAATTAATATTTTATACCACCTAATTGGAAAGGCAAGAGAAGTTTCGAGTATCGGTGGATGCGTGTGACAGGAAGTTGTTGGTTTGGCTTCTTATTTAGAGCTGAGAACCAGATTCCAGCTAATTCCACTCCTAACGAACAGGATTATCATTTATTACCTAATATTTATGGTTAAATGCGCTATCGTAAATTCTTTTTATGTCGTGTCACCTTTCATAATTATATATTATAAAACATAAAATTGTCGTTTATTTTTTATGTTTTTAATATTACTCCCTAATAATTAATCATCAAGTTAAAAAAACAAACAAAAAAAACAGGGTTTTAAATAAATATACCTATTTTTCGCGGTAATGCTTTAGAAAAGTGGAGGCTGGGGCGCCCTGTTTTTAGAGGTAATGTGACTGTGATATTATCGAACTCCTATCGCGTCTTTTCAGTTAAGGGGGCCTTTAATAGATCCTAGCTTTACACTGCCGCTCGCTATTCTCGCTCTTCGGAAATAAAAAAACCCTCAAAAAAGGGCAGTAGCGGATCCCGGGGAAGGGCGCAGGAGGCGCGCGCCCCCCCTGAAAGGTGAGGACACTCATTAAGTATTACTTTTTCTATATAAAATGGGCTGTATTAAGTCATTTTTCAAGTCCACTAATTGAAAATGAATAGTATTAAAACATTTACAACGTCATTATGTACCAATATGTATTTTAAATTCGGGCCTTCATTACTCATGAATTGTGAAATAAAAAGTGTGCCCCCCCCTCAGAAAATTTCTGGCTGCGCCACGGCAAAAGGGCCCTTTTCATTGCAGATCAGGACTTACTATGAAGGACGCCATACTGAACCTCAGCCGACCCCTTTTTCAGATGTTCTACTTTTTTCCCAATGCTCGTGAATAAATCTGTGGTCACAAGGCATAAATAGATACGTAAGTTAAAAAAATATTCTGCAACAGTTATATATTTTGAGATCTTTCCGAAGAAGTCGATAACTCTTGGCTGGCGGGATGGCCGAGTGGGAAAACGTGTTAGAAAATACGCGTTGCCCATGGCAACGTAGGATTGGGAACTCGAAGATAGCAAGTTCAAAACCCGGAGCCTGGGGACATTTAATAATACTCGGCATTAATCTCCCCCCTCATCCCTGGCCCGGGAAACCCTGTATAGCCTAAAAGGCGAGGAAAGGTAGGATCAATAAAGAAAAAAAAAAGTCGATACCTCATAGTTCTAATTTTTAAAGTTTTCTTCATAATTTCTGTATCGTTCAACATATATAATTTACATCTTTGTTTTCTTTTTTAATAGGTTCTTAAATTTTTTTCCTACTGTTTCATCATCAGTCAACTGCAACATTTCCTTCTGATAAAAATTAATAGGAAATACGGAACTTTAGTATATTACTAATATTTAACGATTCTAACAACTAGAAAAATTAGAAGTGGGTAATGAATTTCAAGGCAATAAAGCAATCAATAGTAAAGGGAAACTTTCCATTCGTAGCATTTTTGTTTAACGAAATTAAAACCAAATCAATATAATTTTAAATGAAGATTTATAGGTAAGTATATATTTTCATTTGATTCATGTCAACTTGATTAAGAGAACGAGTATTTAAAGATGTCATATAGGGAAGTAGATCCATTGTAATTCCTAAAACATTTGTGGCTCTAGATATAATCATCTCATAAAAATGTTTCTTGAATCAAATTAACATAATCCGGGACAGAAAAAGACTCGGGCTTCGTAGACTCGTATTTTACGTTATAAATATCTAGTGTATAATAATCGGCTTCCTGGAGTGTTGGTTATTAGCCTAGTGAAATCTCATATAAATATTATCATCTCAAAGGAAAAAAGTAGAAAAAAGAACTAAATCCGCTTAGCTGATGAAAGATTTGTGTTAGTGTTTTTGATAATCGTTGAACCAAATCTTAGAAATAACGATCGACAAAAAATTGATCTAAAATTAGCCTGTTGAAAAACAATGTTTTTTCTGTCATCTGGTAAAAAAAATTTTTTAAAAAGAAGGCTTCAAAATTTGATTTAACATGGAAATATAGATTTCGCTATTCATTCTTCCTTCACTTAAAAACATTTCTCCAACACATGAAGCCCCAAATCATTATATTTCCTCCACCGTGTTTCACTGTAGGGTTCGTTCGTCTTCCCTTCTTCCTTCGAAAACAGCACCAGGAATTCCAAAAGTCTGTACAAAATTCGATATTTTTATGTATTTTAATAAATAACTATATTCGTATAATCTACATTGATTTTAGGAAATTTTGACAATTTTTAATTTCAATTTACAAAAATTTATTTACCTGAAAGTTACCAAACCACCTTTGCCCAGTCTTGAGCAGTCCAGTTTTGGTGAAATTCTCCTTCATAAAATTGTTTCAACTGGAGGACCACCATCTCCAGGAAACCTTTCTTCCGGGTCATCACCACCTGATCATCCGCGAAGAATACTGTTAGGAGCTCTTCGTAATCCCGATATTGTCTCCTCTATTGCTTTACTACGTGAGCCAAATATTTTTTATCACCACTTCAATAAAAAATAAATCTTATGTTACTGCAATACTTATTTATCTACAATATTCTTAAGGGATAATATAAAAGGTAGGATACTTATTAACGTAGGATAATACTGAGTCAATCGATATCGATGTCGAAGAATTTTTAGAGTTTCAGTAATATAGATATAACAGAAATTATTCTCTAAATATCCTTCAAACGAACACAAATTTGTTTACCATGTATTCAATTATGTCTTGTCCCATTTATGTAACCCTATCCCAACTTTTCAATGCAAGGATTTACCTTAATTCCGACTGAAAACAATACTTAATTTAATGCGAGAGCAGTCAGTGGTAGTTTGTAATAATACATTATACCCTTGGATAATCAAATTGCTAATTACCTAAGTGAAGTACATTTATATTGAAGTATTTATGACCAATAATTTCGAACTGCTTGTGAACAGAAATACAAAGGGTATGGACACGGTTGGTAATATTTTATTACTATCATTGATTTAAGTTATATTTCTAAGTTTTACTCTATGCTATTTATTGGCATCAATAATCGGTTAAAAATGATAGTAAATTAAAGAGATTATAGAATAGGAGGACCGGTAGACATTCAAGTTTGTTTTCATCTGGCTATTGAACGGTCTCAAATAATAACCAATACGGGTACTGCATATTAATGATTCTCTGATTTACAACTTATCACTAACTAATCTGGTTGAATCATGCCTTCTTCCTATTTATAATGATCATGGTTAAAAAGTTATGATGGTACCTATTGGTACCTATCTTATAACTTCACTAAGGTACCTCTGGCTAGTCGTAAACCGAGCTGTTGTTGCCAAATGATGCCTTCTACGTTCTCGAATTTGGAATCCGATTTGTTGTTGATTTATACCGTTCGTTAAAAAAGATTAAATCACTGTTCTAAAATACTTTGCTTTCAAGTAATGGTAACACCGTAACACCGATCTTAGGGCTGGTAAAGATTAGAGGGAGGGGGAATTTACATACTATAGGGCGCCCCCCTTAATCTTTAATAAATTTTTTTACTCCTTAAATGAAAAATAGATTGTATTTAAACATTTAATACAAATATACTACAAATCAAATGTGCACTAATATTTTAAATTAGGTTCCTTTATGACTCAAAAATTTAAAAAATAAAAAAGTGGGCCCCCTTAGAAAATTTCTGGATCCGCTAGTGCTGAAGATGGTTTTAAAAGATCAAGCTGGACCACTCTTAAAAAAGAATAAAACTAAGGATCATTTCGTGATTCAATGAAGAGAGCCACTAATCTTCAAAATTAGCTCATCAATAGACTGTCCCTCTTCTCTATGTTTTGGTAAAAGCCTCCTTAGATAGCATTTTCCCCCTAACTCTGATAGTACCGTGAGTTAGACCCCGCTACCGTGCACCCACCCCCCTCACATCCCTATAAATTGCATACCGTTGTGTTCCTTGTGATAAAAGATTGAGAAAAAGAATGTTTCCAGAAAAAAGAAGTTGGCGCACTATCCAAAAATGATGTTCATACATGGCGGAATGACCAATTTTGTGTGGGTTCGTTTTATGATCACTGACATACACCATTATACTAATCCCGCCATAACTGGTCTTTTATTAAAGCTCGGTAGTTATAGATTCAGAATAAATGAAGAAATGAACAACAATAATTAGTCTAGACAACATAAATTACCTTTACAGTCATTTTTTTTCACGCCGCTCGCAAAACAGTTAAAATTCCAAGTTAATCCGTTAATGTGATTAAACGGTCAACATTAACGAAAAACATCCTTAAATAAAACATCTGGAGGGACTACTATTCTTATTTAAAACTCCCTAGTCAAATTTGAAAATATGTAAATTAGTTTCAGTATGATAAAATATTCACAGAACTAACTATTTCGGTGAGTAGGGGGTTTTGCGAAATCGATCTTTGATTTTTAAAATCGGAATAAATTGGATGATTTGTAGTTATTTGCATTATTTTTACTTCACAAAAATGTTTTAACAGGAAGTAAGCGCTATGAATACTCCCATGTTTTTATGTGTACATCTATTCAGGAATAAACTAAATACTGAAGGAAATGGTCTTATTTCATGTTACAAAACTTTTATATACAACCTTTTTCATTTGGATTTTGGAACAGGAGTTCCCACCAAAATGGTAAAAAATAAATGAATGAATAATGATCACTCTTAGTTCTATAAGAGACTAGCAGACCCGGCCACGCGTTGCTGTGGTTCAGTAGTTAAATCCTTATATTTTTAAACAAATACAGTAATATCAATATTCATTGATAAAGATGAAAACCTTTCAGCTAATCATCCAACGTGATTGAGAATAGAGCATTACACCATTTAAAAGTATTTGGTAAAGAATATAGGAAAGTTAAAGTTTTTATTTTTTACATCTCATATTTCAATGTAGTTTGATTAAAAAGGAGCTGATTGTGTTTACGACTCACAGAGCTGCCAACACTATCGCCCTTTTTTTATGGATCGGTATAAACTAACTCGAAATGGCTATATTTTTCCACTAATTTTAAAAAGGATGACTGTAAGTAGTAAGTAAAGTAAGTTTTGATAACCTCAGCCATTGATCTATTGATTATTGGCCTAACACTACTTCAACTTGGTATTGTTAGTTTAACAACGGGTTTAATTTTGCTCAGGGTCATGCCAATCTTGGTTAACGCGTCATATATGTCCTTTTGATAGGCGTTTTTCTCAATTTCTTTGAGACCTCGATTTCCCAACCCTTCGGCTAATAAGTGTTCGGTAGGAGGGTGGTGTGTTGAAGTTTTTAATTTAGCAATATATTTGAGTGATAGTAAATCTCTTCTTAAACAGGTTTTTACCTTTAAAGAATTTTTATTTATTCAAGTACTAATTTGTTCAAAATGTTTTGGGTTAACCTGTTTTGTTTTGTTTAACACTAACCAAAGATTTGATGATTTCCACACACGTGAGCAGGCGACACCCATTTCCCATGTGAGTTATGCCATTGCCCAAGGGAAAAACACGGATTTTCAAAGTCCAAGTGGACATTGTTTGCCCTTGGGATTTGTTTATGGTCATGGCAAAAGCCAAACGAATAGGATATTGAAGCCTTTTAAATTTTATTGAAAATTCTGTCGGTTCCAGGGGAATAGGTGGCAACAGGGCGATATCTCCTGTAAACCTTCCAACATGTAAACCTTCAATAACATTTCCTGTGATCCTTTTAATGACCAAACGTGTACCGTTGCACAATTGAGGTGGATTTAAGTTACGAAGAAGAATGATCGGTGAGCCAATCTTCAACTGGAGATTGTTTGGGTGTATATCCAGGGAATTAAAAAATTCAGATGGGAAATTTACGGCTTCGTTTACATCTAGAACATTGTCAATTGATTTTGGAAGTTTATTTCATCGAAATCAACATTTTTTGCTGCTAAAATAGCACGACTACCCATCCAATTATAGTCAAAATAATTGTTCAAAATATCAGGAAAGGCACTTTATATTTCGTCGACAGTTCATTTTTCGTCTCTACAACAGTTCAGAAATTTTCTGGTAATTTGATAAATTTTGAATTTCGATGCAGCTCTATTTCACCGTTTCCAATACACAGCAATTGTTTAGAAAATATATCTGCCGATGGATCATTTTGCAGTAGTACTCTCATATTTATGGTGGATAAATCTGAAACTTCAAGTTACCCAAATAACAATTATTCCTGTTCAGTAGAGGTGTAATAATCATTAAATGTAAAATTTAAAAAATGCCGCAATTTTCAATCTTTTCTTAATCAACAATCATTTAAAGATAAGTAAAAAATTGTATTCTGGTAAAATTAACAACGAAATATCATTCCCAATAATAGCCTACTTTAAATTAAAGAAAGGATTAAAATCTTCACTAAAATTTCTTAAATTTTACATTTAAAGATAATTACAACTCTGCTGAACAGGAAGTAACATCCTCTATTCGATTGGGATTAAATTTTCTCAACTTTAAATTATTGTTGATAAAGGAGGAATTACAAATCTTCACTGACATTTTTTAAATTTTACATTTTAGATCTCGGGATAAAAATGATAAAAAGGTTTGGTAAAATAAAAAAACACTGTATTTAAATAATAATAACAAAACGAATAATGAAAAGAAAGAAACTTCTGTTAAATAAATCAACTGAAAATATAATATTAAAGTCTTAATTATGCAGTTCTTTAGCAAATCACAAAGTATCCCACAACACCTAATCAAAACACACTCTTTTTGTGAGGGAGATTTACTACTGGTTACCCACAGTGTAGTCAGCTTACTAATTTTCACTAATTTTTGGCAACACTGACTCCCTAAGTCGGGTTTCTATTAGGTTACACCTGTGACAGTAGGTGCTGTTACAACATGTATAGAGTATTATTTCAAATAATAGCCTAATTTAAATTATTAAAATGAATTTCTTTACTAAAAGTTGATATCAGGGTGGGCCACACCAAAGCGTTTCAGCTCTTAGCTAGTAATTTAATTTAAATACAAATGAAAAAGGAAAAGGAAGAAAAAGTACCTACACATTTGAGAATTTATTGTAACCTTTTCTTGATTTATTTATTCTTTAATGAAAATTAACAATAAATACAAATTTGTATTACTATTTGTCTGTGGAAAATTATAATATAGGAACAAATAACTGCACTCACATAACGCAATACAAAATTATAATAATGATAACCTATATTACAATAGCATACTTAAAAACATTATGTAATCGACATATGACGCCATGTTAATAAATCGAAACACGACCTACTGTATTTGAAATAATTCGCTATATAAGAATTATTTTGATCACTAATCAAGTTAAAAACTATCCGGTCCGTTAAGTTGGCCAAAACTATATACATTGAGCCAAATTTCATTAAAATCGGTTGAGTAGTTTCTGAGAAATAGAGAGACAAACATCGGGACACGAGATTTTTATATATATAAGGATAAGACGCGACCTCTATTTCATTTCAAAAACTAGTGACACTTGGTACTTACTAGTTTAGAACGCAATAAATGAGGTCCAGAATTTACTTAAAATTTTTTTAAAACAATTAAAAATCATTATCATTATATATTAAAGGAAAACCCTATAGGGAACCTGAAGTGCGACCAACACTTGAAGCATTTGAAAACAGAAATAGCGGCAACATTGCAAAGTTTTTCAAAATGCTATAAACGGATATGAAGAAAACTATTTTTTTTTTTTTTTTTTTTGGTTCTACAAACAACTTTATACAATCATGTAACGTGTAAATTATTTGAGGTTTACCAATATTGTATAAGATCATAACTGAGCCTTTCTTAGGATTCTAGTTCAGTGAATGAAGAGAAATATACCTATTTGAGAAAATAATTTTGTCTTTCTCAATAAAAATCTGTTTCAGATCTGAGAATCAGATCTCTCATAGTCATGTTAAGTAATAATCTTGAAGTATGATCCTGTATTTATTTTTCTAACCAATACGCCCTGCTGATCTATCAACTGCTTTATGTTCTGTGATCATCGGAGTGCCACTAACATCCACAAGGTACCGACCGAGACTGTTAGAGGTCGATTCTTCCATAACATGAACATATCCTCTGAAATAATTTTAGCAACATTATTAATCTTCAAATTTATCTTGTAATATAAACATTATATTAAAATCATAAAAATCATTATTCCCACAAACTTTGAAGGCAGGACTAAAATTTATGATAAAAAATGGAAATAGAAACATTAAACCGATGGGTAAAAACACAAAAAATTGATTTGTTCCTAAATAATACACTTTGTAAGTAGTTCATTCATAGGAGCCGAATTGTTGCGCTAACAGTCCATCTCCTTATGTGAATAAATAATTACATCACCTTTCATTTTGAATATATGGATTAAAACTTTACAATGCTCTCATAAAATGGGGTATACCCAAGAAATAAGTAAGGATGCGCCGAATGACGATGAGAGAAGTGAAGTGTATGGTCAAGATCAAGGATCCTTCCTCGGGAGTTTGGTTATCGAAAAGGTGTATTCCAAGGAGATCAATCTCATAGCCAAATGTACCAAGCTTCTCCTTTATAAAACAATAATACGCCCAGTCCCAATTTATTTTTCGGCGACTTGGACCTTAACTAAGAAAAATGAGTAAGACCTTCAAGTCCATGAGCGTGAAATCCTTCGAAGCTTCTATGGACCTATCCGTGTTGACGGGGATTGGAGAAGAAGGACCAATAAATAATGAACTAAGTTCTCTCCTAAATGAGGCAGATTTAGTCACGGTTGTTCGACTGGGAAGGCTCAGGTGGCCGGACATATGATGGGGATGGAAGATAGCGCAATTCACAAAAAAGCATCGACTGAGCGCTTGTATGGAACAAGGCAAGTTGTTCGTCCTAGGCTTCGTTGGAGACGGTGGGACATGTGATCCTCGTGAGATATTAATGATCCGAAAGTGGAAGGCAGCAACTCAAGATCGAGAAAACTGGCGAAGGATAACGAAGGAGGCCCTGACTCGGCAACTGTTTGTCGCGCCTCTTTAAGTTTGTTCGGTACCCATTTCATACCGTGTTTGGTATGCGTGCGGTTAGAATGGAGAAATAACCAACCTGTCCTAATAATGATAAGAAGTTTGAGATTTTATTCCGTGGGCCCGCCAGGAAGTAAATGTCAACCCACCTAGGGCGGATTCAAGCCTAGGGCATCTAACACGCTCGGCCATACCGGCCTGAGAACCTACAGCTTCTTCAAATTCTTAAGCTAGCTTAAAAAATATGTTTCCTTCAAATAAAGAAATTTATATTGCGTGAATTTCTTCATGGTATCCCTCCTTCGAGGTAATAAAAACTGTAAAATGTTTTGATGAACAATTTCTACAGCATTTATTTCTATTTATTATGACCTTATTTAGGTTTATTTAATAAGAATCATACAGTGAAAAATTTCATGAATTTTAAATAGTGTAGAAAGGAGAATGTATCGAAAGCAATATATAAGATTATACATTTATCCCATTCATGGAAAAGCTTGTAGCTGCTGGTGCTTAGCAATATGTCAAATCCTGGATATGCTTTTTTGTCAACAGATTATCACCCATTTGGAATTCAGAATGAAATTTTGATAACGGGGGGATCGGCTATATACTAAGATACCAAGTCCAATTCAGTTCAAACGTGACCTTTCGTTTTCTTATTCCTCCCCTTGCCGATCTCTTGAATGTTCCTCAAATTAACATAACATGTATTTTATTTCTTCACATCAGATATATATCCCATCTAAAGCTACATCCTTGGACTAAACGAAATAGGTATTCTACCTATGAAATTATAATAGTATTTATAAGTAAGCATACTTAAAAGAAGATAAAAAACAAAACGATTTTACACTAATGTAAAAAGATTTTACACTTAATATTTCTTAAAATACTCATAAAAAAACCTACTTGACATATTTATTGCTTAAGTAAAGAAAACGGTCCCTAACCTTTTCGGCTCCATCCCTGTTGCTTCTATAGGCGTATTTTTTTTACATACTAATTTTTTTTAATTTATTCATTACTTTTCAAGTTAAAGCAATAAAATGAATAATAAACTGCAATCTATAAAATATTAATATTTTTTTAGTATACAAAATATTTAATTTGTACTTTTGGTCCCAAAATGATCGGACCGTGGCTAAATCGGTCGAGTCTTGAGATTATTTTTATTTTCATTAAAGAGGTGTCCTGACGGGGAAATACTTTATTATCTAATTAAAGAAGTAAAAATAAGATGGATGCAAACTAACACATTAAGCTTGGATTTAGATGTACATTACTGTACTGAATATAAGGTCAATGTTTGATCTTCCCAGGGTTGCCTCACATATTTTGGAATATTTTTCACTATTTTTTTTTTATAAACATATTTTGTATAAGAAAGTAAAACTAAATATTATTAGAGGAGCCTTCGAAAAATCGATAATATTACATTAATTATTTACGGGAAATAAAAAAAAAAAAAAAGGCAGATTTGCTCCCACCCCGCGACCCCCCCTCCACTCCCCCACTTCTAGAGACCTACCCCTCTAGACTGCAGTTCGGTGGCTCCCTTCGCCTAGTTCACGAGTCTGTCGAGGTACGTAGCTGTCACTCCTTCACTTCTCTTATACGTCGTATAATAAAATTTACTTATATTTTATATGAAGAACTGCGAGGATCATAAATATTTAATAAAACAAATTTTCTGGTTTAAAGCCAATAAAGTATAATTAAAATTTATTTACCTCTGACAACTTGAAAAATGAAGTTCATGTTTCTTTAACCCTTACCAAAGAGTGCCTTGATAAATCTTTAAATAAATAGATTAAAATTGTTTAATTATATTAGATTAAAAGAATATTTGTAAAATTTTGTTACCATCCCATTTGTCATTTTTGAGTATTTTATTATGTTGAAACACCATATTTTCATAAAATATTTAAATTTCAGAAAACATGTTTCATTGATTTTTTTCTTACATCGTTTTAAAAATGTGTCAACTCTTTAAACAGTCCAAGCAACCATATGATTTTTTAATATCTTATAACTCCGCTAAAATTGAAGTTGTTTTGCATTGAAATAATAAATTACTTTTTCGTTCTATCTGAATATTTAATGATAATGATATATAATAATGATAATTTTTATATTTTTTTTTTTATTTTCAAAAAGTATATTAAACATTATACAGCCAGTTTATCTACTATACTCAATTATCAGAAATAATTTTATAGTTAGTACGATATAAACAACAATCTGGTGGAATGAACGTTTCTCTTATTTTTATTTTTCCCTCTTTTTTTTTGATATATATTAAAAGCTCTGAATTAGTTGCTGTTTGGAGAGAGTCGAGTTAATTTGGTCGATATGGTATAAGCAGAAACAGAAAAATAAAAACAATCAACGAGAACTTAATATTAGTTCAATAAATAATACTATCCCATTAAAATTATTACGAAAAACCATAAAGAAGTTTCACATCGCCCTTTACGCCTTATTAAGGGTAAAACTAAAAGGAATACCATGATAAATAAAACACGAAGATGAGTCTAAACTCAGCAAAATTGGACTTATTTGTGGAGTTTACCTATGACGTTGACACATATGCGCTTAAAGCGCACAGTCATCGCTCTATCTTGGGACCATATGGGCTTATGTAAAAAACCGGATCAACCAGAAGACATAGCTTGTCTAAATCAATATTCTCACATTAACAATTATTTATAAAAATCAACATACATATACACACACACATATATGAAAGTATATAAATATATATAATATATTAAGAAAAACGACAAGCATATAGCTTTTCTGATTTCAATTATATACTTTTGGAAATTCAAGATTTGCTTTTATAAAATTTGAAAATATTTTTTAGGTGAAAAATGAAATTAATCTGATCAATCACAGGATTATCATTGTATTTTTTATGTACTTATACTTCATTGAAAAGCGATTGAATTTTTGTTTCACCGTGGTCATTTCATATCAAATCAACCGATTAAAAATTACTATAAATCTCAAGGCTTACAAAAGTTACGATACTTGATGAATGATTTTTTCTCATCAGTGGGATCATTAATAACGAATTTTAATTTCTTTTTGACATTCCCGTATTTGCGTTATAAATACTTAAAAAATCCAAAAACATCTATTATCAGTGAAGTTTTTGAAAGATTAAACTTGTGCCATTTTTAAAAATAAACAAGCGCTTTAACATTTTTATCTTTTTTCAAAACTAAAAAAAAAAAGGAGAACATTTATAATATAAACCCACATAAGAAAATAATCCGATCAGATTTTTTTTTTTATTTTTAAAACTATCTTTTTTAAAGCTATGACTCTTTAGTAAATTTTGTACACAGTTTCTTGATGGTGTTGTAATGGTATTACACAGAATTATTTCTTATCGTAAGCAATTTGTGTATAAAATTCTTATATCATACTTAAAATCAATCTTATTTGGTATCGATGTTTAATTTATTTACATTATACTCCGAAAATCTTTTTTTTAGTAATCCAAAGTCTTTCATTGGATTGCAAGCTTTAATCTCACGGTATTAGCTAGAGATAACCAAAATATCTTATTTATATCAATATTATATTTCTTTTTGATATCGTTATTATAGTTAAACGAATCCTACTACCTGTTGTAGATTAAATATCAACGCTTATAAAACGATTTTTGTTTTAAAAATGAGTATTTTTGACGATATCGGATGGATTTTTAATCAGTAATATATTTTAAGGAAGCTATTTTCAAATGAATGACGGTAGTGGTCATCAAAAAGGCATACAAGCTGCTGAAACGTCGCAACATATCCAAATTGGCGCATCTCTCTGAATCAGCTCTGATGTTCAACTGTCATTACTCAATATCCAAATTTCTGCATTACTATGATTTTTTTGGTAGATGAGGTACCATGATACAATGATGCTAAGCGAACTTTATCCTTTATACAAACAAGATGTGTTTATTTTTTCCAAAGTTCACATTTACGGGATACTCTGACTTGATTGATTTAGCGCTTTACATTTAGAACGAGGATGCTATTGAGAACGTTAAATAATTGCTGATATTCATCATCCAAAAGGGGATATTCTGGTTCTCGTTTCAATCGATGAATCGGAACTGTCAATCACGGGTCATGAATATTGTAAATGGATCTCAATCAGGAAAGCCATATCATTATCCGATATCAAATATTTTTAAAAATGACTTACTTTATCTCAGATACCTAATTACTTATATTTATTGCTATCACAATTAAATAAAATAAAACATGTTTTTTAAATTTCTTATATTGAAGGATTTATACTGATTATGATCATTCGAATGTCAAGATATGATTGACATACCTTTTTTTTTATCGGTCTGCTGGCATTTCTTATCAGTAACATGCCTTTCTATTAAGGGAGAATATCCACCTCATTTACCAACCATAAAATTTCTCATCTATTTTAGTGTTTTTTTTACTTTCACTTACCTATATATGAAATATATAGTAAGTGGAAGTATTGCGATCGTGAAAATTTTCGACTTCCGGTTTTCAACGGAAATACACGTTTTGGGGTCCCCTGAGTCGAAATGACCAAGTCCCGCGAAATGGTCTGTGTGTGTGTGTGTGTGTCTGTGTGTGTGTGTGTGTGTGTGTGTGTGTGTGTGTGTGTGTGTGTGTGTGAACAGACTAGCTCAAAAACTATAAACCGTGCGAACCTGAAATTGGGTATTTAGTGTATGTATATGCCCGCGATGTGACAGCAAAAATTTCATCAAAATTGCTCAAAGGGAGGGGGTACTTTATTTAATAACTTTTTAGGTTTTTTTCGATTTTCTCAAAAACGGCTCTAACGATTTTGATTAAACTGAGTATTTGATCTATTTATATGCCCGAGATATGACTGTAAAAATTTCATGAAAATTGATCAACCGGAGGGGGGACTTTACTTAATAAATTTTGTATCATTTTCACGTGTTTTTTTTATTTACTCAAAAAAGGCTTTAACGATTTTGATCAAACTGGGTATTTGATGTAAGTATATGCCAAAGATGTGATAGCCAACATTTCATCAAAATTGGTCTAACGGAGCGGGCACTTTATTTCATAATTTTTTTCCAATTTTTACCTTTTTTTCGATGATCTCAAAAACGACTTTAACGATTTTTATCAAATTCGTCATGTTAAATGAAAATTAAGTGTTCTTTAATATAATGTAATCTTTATCATTATTAATATGTTCTGAGGGGGCTTTTTGGGGGGGGGGGTCTTTTTTGTTTGTTTGTTTCCTATAAATTACCTTTGTTTTTGTTTATATGGAGAAATTAACTGTCTCTCATTACGCCTAAAAATAAGAAATGGCTAAATATGAGATATGATAAAAATAAAGAAAACATAAAGAGGAGAAAAAAAGAAAAATATTCAGACAACTCATAAAACTCGAGCCCACGCATGCTGAGTACCCCTTTAATGACAGGCCATTGTTCATAATTAAAGCCGTTCTGTTCATTTGGCAATTAACAAAACGCATTAATTTCTAATCTAAGTAAGTTGGTAAGTGAAAGTTGTATGTTGCGCGCACGCACCAGATTTTTTATCTACAATTCTATGAGAAAATTGTGATTTGTGAAAAATAAAATAAAAAGTAAAAGGAGTTTAATGAAGTTTTGTTATTGAAAATAGTAATTTAAGCCGTTTTCGAGAAATTGGAGCCGTTCAGTCTTGTCCAGAGCTTAACAGAAAAGAACCCATAATGGGGTTAGTTTCTCCATCTCCAGCGAGCGTAGCTAGTGGAAGTCAAGAGCTGTGATTTAATAAACCTAAGGCTTTTTTCAACTAAAAATGATGCGATGGAGGTTCGGTGAAGACACAATATGCCTATTTCCAATTTCATTCCATGATGGAATTATTCCATCTTTTAAAATAAAATTTCACAGCGTCTTGTACCTTAAGAAGGCTAATTCCAAATTGTAATAATTTTAAAATAGAATCTGTAAAATAAAACAAGGTATTAACTGAAGAATTACCATAACTGAAGGCTAGAAAGTGCCTTTCTTTTTTTATCATTTTAATTCCTATCATTCGCGATGAGGGAGTACTATTTAACTTTAACAAGCTCATTTTTTTTTTTAATTTTTAACAAGATTAATAATGTATAATCTTCTTAAAAGAATCGTGGGGTAAACAGTAGTGTAGAGGTTAGCATGGCAACCTACAATACCAAAGGTCGCGGGTTCGCGTCCCACGGAATTCGCGCACAGTTCGCCCACGGTTCGCGTCCCTAGGATTTTTCAAAGGGAGTAAAAAATCCCCAGCTAAGCCGTCCCTCGGTTAGGATGTAAAATGGAGGTCCTGAGCCTGTGCAATGTCAGGTACTCGTTAAAGATCCCTATTCTAATCATACCTAGAGTAGCAATATTTAGAACTCCCACTGTAGCATCGTCTGTTAGCCTTAGTAGCATAAAATGTCGTTAAACAAACAAATTAATCGAATTAATTTATTAAATCATATAAGTATATGTGACAAACTTATTTGGTTACTTAATGTAACTAGAGATATTTAAAGTAAAATATTAACTGACGCTAGATAAGTAAAAAACACTCGATTTTATTTGTGGTATATTTTGTTTCCTTGTGTTAATAAAAATTCATTAGCCTTAGACTACGAATGTTCCTTGTACACAAATGTTCTTACACTTTAGGACATTGAAATAAAATTTGTTTTAAAATAAAAATAAGACGACATTTGTAAAAACTATTTTTTTATTGAATCAGAAACGTACTAAGAATATATAAAAAAAAAAAATAGGCCAAAAATAAACATAACCTTTCTCCTAAAAGTTTGAATCATGTGAAATTAGCGTGTCAGACATCTACAAGATCTCTAGGAGCAAATTATTTTATATTTGAAGTGGACTTTCTCTCGAATGTCAGGACTAGATGGGTGTCAACGGATATCTCAGTATGCAAAACAAGACAAAACAAATGTAAAAATATACATGATTTAATTAATGAAACTACTTTTTGAAAATATCCTTTTATACATGTATATTAAATCACTATTTTCCGAAATCTGTACTTATTATAAGCAGAAGTCCATATTACTGGATTCAATTCCTTCTGTGAATAATACATTAAGGACATCCTTTTCAAATGATAATAAATGTTTTATTTTAACAGGACTCGGACACATTAACTGGATATATTTTAATGTACAATTGTAATTTTCAATAAATAAAAAAAACAAAACAAGACTCAAATAAAGCAGATACATTTCGGTGCTTTTTATCCCAATGCAGTCCTCCTTCAATCAGGTTTTATTTTACAGTAATATGCTATTTAGCAACAGCTGAAGAGTAGGACCTTTTATCATTGTGCCTGAAGGAGCTATGCTGCTACCCCGTTTCGTCAGAATTTGTCATATTTCATGTCAAGGTTGGAGGTTAGTCGTGATTATCCTATAGCAGTAACTAACATATGGCAGTACCAAACTTTTCAGTTTCGTGGGTTTTATTTAAATTAAAACAGGAAAGAACTTTAGGGCTCTGCTAAGGGATAATTTTATTTCCAAACCGCAGTGGCGTAACTAGACCACTAGGGGCTAGGGGCGGATGGCGAACAGCGCCACGGGGCTCCTCTCAACGGGAGAAATTATATGGAGCTTATTTTAAAAATAAACATTTCCGTTATATCCAATACGCAGTTGAAATAGTTTCGTATCGCTTGAACTAAAAAAAAAAAAAAAAAAAAAAAAAAAAAAAAAAAAAAAAAAAAATTAGAGGAGACAACAACCAACATACGAGTACCATAGAGGCGCCCAACAGATGGCCTTGAAGTAGGTACTTTTCTTCATCGGTGTTCAGCCAATAAGTTTCTTTCGGGGTTCATTGATATTTTGTCATAATAATAATCGTATTACCTTAAAATCAAATAAAAATGTAAACGACTATGATTAATACTATCAAAAAACATTATTGAATTTATACCTCTAAAATTTTATGGATTTGGATTTCCATATCTACATTTTATAGTTCAAAGGTTTGTCCGGTTTTCAGTACTTCAAGAATTTTTTTTTTTTTACAGACGCTGCAATATAATTTTGATTGAATAGTGCTAACATGATTAAGAAAAAGAGCATATTGTGCAACTTCCATGAAGCTTAAACATTTTTTGAATTCAAGTTAAGTGAAAATTTAGATCGTTTAATAGTTCAACCCTACCCTGCGTGGTCTTTTGAACGGCAAGCCAATTTGCTAAAGGGATCGCGCTTAATCTTTAACCTAACCTTATAAATTATACTTACTTTTATATAATATGCTTACTTATAAATTATAGGTACTTATAAATTCACCTTAGCAAATATTTCTACCTCGATGAACAGCACAATACCATTTATCTGTGATACTTTTTTTGTGATTGATTTACTTTTCTTTTTTCTTATGAATACGCACTTTATTCACTTGTTAATAAATGTCTATTATGATGTGGAAAGGAGGGGAAAAGGCCGAGATCTAGGAGTGGAAGGTTTCCATAAACCCTTTTTTACTTGAAGGGACTTACCTACTGTCCATGGTCATTGCACATTTGTTGTTATGAAAATAAATATTAACTGACGACATTTTTATATTCCGAAAGCATAATATAAGTGTTTCCGTTTCTTTTTTTTTTTTTTTTATAACTACTTCATTTACAAACTTTTGTTCATAAGTCGTCCCCAAAAAGAACTTTATTCCAACTCCTTTTATCTTTCCACTGTCCTTCCCTCAAACCTCGCGCAGCCATTCCCGCGTTAACTCCCATAGAGGGATAGAGGATAGACCATTGCTTCTCTTGTTAATCCAGGGACAGATGAGGTTTCCAGCCGTAGTGAAGGCAACTCATTTAGGGGTAGGATATCCCAAAATCAAAACCCTGGTCCTCCAGGTTGGGGGTTTCTGATAGGCCAGCACCTTATCAGTGTAAAACATCAATTTGCTTTCAAAACCAAAAACAGGCTCGGATGTTTCCGTTTCTAATTGATTTAATATTTATTTTTATGGATTGAAAAAATTACTTTCCTAGACAACCAAAGCCGTCCCAAAGACTGGAAAATAGTGGACCAAACTTATATAAACTGATTTTTTTTAT